>JAVJIF010003001.1:0-273115 GCA_038442645.1 Agave tequilana
AAAATAAATAATTTCATCAAATATTTCTCTAAGGTTTGATGGCTTGATTTTTATATAATTGCACTATTTTTTTAGGGGAAAAAAAAGAATTAATTCTAATTCTTGATGCAAAAACATTGAAACACAACACATGAACACAATCTTTCCGATCAAATGAGTATCATTAATTCTAATTCTATCAGACTAAAAAGCTTGTTCTACTCATCTTCAATTCTGTAACTAATCCAACTGCATTGCCTATAAATTCTAATTCCATATATAGACATCAGTACTCAATACTCACTGCCGGTCCATTTGTGATGTTGTTCTTTTGAAAGTTTGAGCTGATGAGTAGGAAATCAGAAGGCCTCCTTTTTGTAAACTTTTAAAGGGTCCTCTTAGATTGAGTGGAAAGATTGAAAGAAAAGAGTAAAGAATAAAGGAAACTGAGAGAGAGCAGGTGGTGAGGTCTTCAATCCAACGCGTCCCACTCAAAAAAATTTGGCTTTTGGGGATTGGCCATGGTCAATAATTAGTCCATTGTAAGTTCTTTCTGTGGGACCCATTAACACCCTTAATTATTCTCTATTATTTAATGACCTTTGTGGCCTTTTCTTCCTTTATTTAGTTCTTTAATTATTCGCTGTGCTCGTAGAATTTTGGAAACAGCACAGTTTGAACGGCTCACGACGACGTGAAAGAATCGTTCGGGTTTTAAGTCAGTCTTAAGCCAGTCAGATCAAAACGGAGAAGCAAACAGCAGACAGCTTTTCCCAAAACGAATTAAATCATGAAACGTGCACTCCAGTTGTCCCCCGAGTCGAGAGCCTTTTGCAGATTGACTCATCAGGGCGTCCGCTGACTCACCGCCGACGTCATTCTCGTCCTCTCTCCTATGTCATTGCGCTTGTAAAAGCTAACCACCGGAGTCTCCGTTTTTACCCTCCTCCCAATGGGAACAATTGCTTTTAGAGCCCCTGCACATCAGGGTCACAAATGTCATTATACTATCCGCAAGCCACGTCACCATTTTCCAGATTACGGACGCGAAATCCCGTGTCGTGCACGTGCTGTGTCAGAAGTCACTTTCCGGCCGCTGAAGCCACCTTGGCGATCCACGTGTCGTGGCTGTAGTCCGCGAGCTAGAGGCCCCTCTGTAATTTCCTCATCAGAGCGGGAGGTCACTGTAAATAACCAACTGGACCCCACCTACACATTCTTTTCAAGTGGGTCCCGCGTGATATATAAAGTTGAAACGTCGGGTGCGTGTGAGACGGGTGAATAAAAATGGGGGCGTGTCCTTCACGATAATATGGCGAAGCAACCTCACCTTTCCTCCCGCTGTCTCTCTCGTCCCGTTTCTCTCCATACCCCGCTCGCCTTTATATATTCTATTTATTTTCTTCACTTGTCTCGCTCTCTCTAAACCCTAGAAATTGATCTAGAATCGGGTTCCTTGATTTCTTGCCCAAAAGATTTTTTTTTTTTCCTACTCTCTACAAATCTCTCTGAAAGGTGAGCATCGCACAGTTCTCCGGTCCCTTTCTTTCGTCCTCTTCTGTTTGATTCCTCTTGGTTCTTGATTCTATGATTTTCTGTGATTTTAGGGATTTTAGCGGGGATTGATTGGGTTGTAGGGTTCTTGGGTCTTCAGCATCGATCTGAGCCTTTCTTTACGGTGAGTTAGTGCTTTTGAGTGAAAATCTAGGGTTGTTATTGGTGTTCTGAGGGAAAAAAATCGAGCCTTGGTTTCATGAGAAGCGTTAGGGGGATGCGGAGATTGGTTTGCGGAGGGGAAAGCGCACTCGGCTGGAAAGAATCCTTCAGCCAAGGGATTGGAATCACTGTGCCAAAGGTTAGAACACGCGATAAACCTTTGCTTTGAGGTCGAAAAGGGAAAGAAGTAAGAATAAAAGACAAAAAGACACGAGAAAGTTGAGGTCTTTCTTAAATTTTAGACTATGACTCTCGAATCTTAGTCCAGCGAGGCTCTGGTAGTTCTTCGTCGAGTCAGAGCCGCCCGTCAACGAGTTCACTGCCTCAAAGCTCTGTGCTTAATGCTGCATCAACATCGAAGGAGGAGGAACAAGAAAGGGAAGTCCTTCAAGATCCGGGTGGTTCAGATGAACTTATAGAATTAGCAGAGGGTCCCAAGGATAAATCCGTAGTAAATTATGATGAATATTTGCCCGAAAGCTCTCAGAGTATTAGTATAAGTACGGGGTCTGGTGAAGTTGATAAAGAAAAATCTGGTGTTGATGAAGCTGTGGATTCTATGAAAGATTTGGACTTGAATGACCCAGGAGGATCGGGTTTGGGCCCGTCTCAGATTGTTCCTGGAGGTATGAATCCCCCTCCACCTCCTGCGCCTCCTCCGAAGCCTCGTGCTTCGAACTTTAGTTCAAGGAGAACAGTGTTGGGTGGTGGTAATGCAGGAAGGTTGGTTCTCCTAGAAGACAGTCTGGATGGCCTATTGTTTCGACTCGATCATCGCCCTCTGGATCTCGGCCATCTTCTCCCAGGCATACGCAGAAGGCGAAGGTTACAACAGTGCGGATGAACAGGGCCCCTGTTTTGTGTCTTCTTATGATGATGCAGTAAGTTTTTACATTTCATGAGCTGATTAAAATGGATTTTATAGGTAATGTTATTGCCTGCTGCTTTACTTTTTATAACTTTGTGGATTCATTGTAATTTAAACCTTATCTATCTAATAAATGTTGTAATCTAAATGCAAAGGTATCGAAAGGCATTAAAATGCAATGATAAATTGAATACTGCAATGAAACAGGATGGCCATGCTCCGCCTTTTATTTTGAAAAAAAATGAATAATCCAAAGGGGATCCATATGGCTTATAAATAATAAGTAGAAAAAACTAACAAGTGGAGTGAAATATTATTATAATTCTTATGCAAAATGCCATCTTGTGTGATATCTAGTGATAGGTTAACATGTCTGTCTGTCATTGACAACAAAAAGCTAAAATGATATCTCCCTTAATATCTGTTGCCTAGTAGTCAGAAGTTCATATACCATATCCTTCATGTTCCCTTGACATTCTGGATTTTGTTTCAAATTGAAATCACGTCATGTACATTGTCGGGGAAAATTCTTTAGATGTGTGTGCCTCATCCATAGACCCATCTAATGACCGAATGTTATCTGACTGTTGCTTCTTTTATGCTCGCCTACCTTTCTCAACCATGATTTATGTGTGCATCAGTGCACTTCTCAACCATGAGTTTGCATATTCCACGCATAAACGGAAATCTCATGCTTATCTTGCAATGATATATTATTCAAGGTCAAGTTTATCTTGTTTTATTTGAATCGACTTGCTCCTCTTTTACTTTATTTTTTTTACCAGAAAATTTGGCAGTAGGTGATGTTTGGAGGGAGTTTTTACTAGCATATGCTTATATTCCCCTTTGATAATACATCTTGCATGATATATTAATCAAAATCAGTTTTACCTTGGTTTTCAAATCAACTATTTCCTTCCATTCATTCTCTCTTTCTTTTCTTCCTTCCCGGGAGATTTGGTAGTAGGTGATTTTTGGAGTGAGTTATTACTAGCTTATGGTTTATCTCGTTGCAATGTACCATTAGTTCGTTTCCATCCATGAAGTTTTAGTAAACCTTGTATGGATCTCTCAAGATGTGGTGCTATTAATTTTTCGACCATTCAGGGAGGTGTTGTAGATATAAAGCATGTGTGGTGTTATTGAGATGGTGTATTAATTCGAGGTTTCTCACTTTTTTGCTGAAGTAATCAATAGTAATGTCTTCTTTGATATAGTTCATGACTACATAATGATTATACTGTTTGATATGTGGCTTGTTTCTATGGAATCCACTCTCATGAAAGCGCAATTCAGATGGCTACAATTGTAAGGAAATTATACATATGAATACGCATGCCTTTTACTATTTATTTTAATCTTCTGACGAGCATATGAAATTTGTAGTTGATTTTCGTGGAGCGTAGAACTGGATGTCTCTCTGCAGCCTAACTGCGCTACAACCATTTAGGTCATAGGTAGGTGAATAGGATGTTTTGTCAAATAGATCCATTAAAATGATAGCTTTTATATGCCTATTCTGAGTGTTACTGCTAGACATGAATAGAGTCTATATGACAGGCATAACACACTTTGCTCTTTAACCTCATCTTGATGGAAATATTGCTAGTTATGTTCTAGAGATAGCTAAGAGCCTAAGAAATTTATTACGAAAAATATGCACCTTGGCACTCCTACTTTGGAGGTATGTCCTAATTAAATTAAGAAAAATCGTTTACCTCTATTTTGATGACCATAGACTACCATGCCTTTTGCAACTTGGTAAATAAAAGTTATATGAGTTGATTTGAGGATGTCGGATAACACATTGGTGCCATGGAAGTGCCTCAGGCTGGCAAGGCAATTGAATGTCCTCAGAAGACTTTATTGGGACAATTACTGACTATAAAACACTTCAATACACATAAGTTTTACTGACTATAAATCATTGCTGCATTCTTTTAATGATATTGTGTCCATCTATGTGGACTTTTATACGATTAAATAATGAGAGACCGCATCTAGCCATGTTGATGACAATACCTCTGTTCTCTTTGTTATTTGATCCGAGATTGTGATCCTATCACTATTTAGCCAGTTGATCATAAGTTTTTTTGAGATTCATCTGTAAATTTAAAATTTAACATAGAAGTTGTGATATTTGCAGGAAAGAGAACGCATGTTTGAGATTGAGATCAGGCGAACAAAGGGATTAGAGGTTAAAAGAATGCTGGAGGATGGAAATTGTCTGTTTCGTGCTGTTGCAGATCAAGTTTACGGTGATCCTGAGGCATATGATATGGCTAGGCAAATGTGCATCGATTATATGGTACAATTTTATCCGTTTAAGCTTTCAGGGAGAACTGTTCTTTGTTATTTGCTGAAATTGAGCTTCTCGTTGATTGCATTCAGACAATGATCTCGTAGTATAGAGGCACCTTATTTGCTGAAATTGAACCTCTCTTTGATTGCATTCAGCAAATGATCTCGTAGTACAGAGGCATCTTAAATTTTACTTTCAAAATGTTTTATTTTGGCCACATGAGATTGCACTTTTGTCGAATGTTGTTTTCTATCTTTTCCCCACGAATGGTAGAGTTTCATATTTGTCTCATGTTGTATTGAAGTTTATTGATGCAGAACGGAAAGGAAAGATTAGGGTTTGGGATAGAATTGGAGAAGAAGATAGGGATTCGGGCCTCACACCCAGGAGAATCACTCCCCCATGTTAATGTCTCACGCACAAAGATTCAATAAAACCAATTTAAGGTTTCAAAAGTTTTCAGTTGCTCAATGACTCAAAACAAAATCATATAAGTGTTTTTATAACTAAGGGCACGTGCACTACTCATGTCCTTATCCTAATAAAAAAAGGACTCCTAATTGTAAAAGAACTCTTAAAAGAAAATAAAAATCAATAAAAGAAACGACTACTATCAAAATTGATTCCAACCTAAGCACTCCTTTTTTTACGTGAATACGTCTTCCAAGTCTTGGTTGGATTCCATCATCAATGTAGTGACATACTTTCTCTGTCTTATGCTTCATTGAATGAGAGTATAACCTAATCAGTTTTGCTGACCTTTATGTTTATCGTCATTCTTTTTTTTTTTTTGTTGAAAAAACAGTGTGTCACATTTTTCATGATATTTATTATATTCATGCTCACCCATAAGATGAGTGTAGCGGAGATGCGCATGCTTCGTTGGATGTGGGTAACACGCGAAGAGATAAGGTGAGGAATGAGGATATTCTTACTAAGATAGGTGTAGCCTCTATAGAAGAGAAGATGAGAGAAAACCACCTACGATGGTTTGGTTATGTGCGACGTAGACCTCCAGATGCACCAGTCCGGCGAGTAGAGCTTATCATTTTAGGGCAAGTTAAAAGAGCGCAGGGGAGACCGAAGAAAAATGGATGGAGGTAATACGACAAGATGTAGAGGCTAAAGGTCTTAGTGAAGGCATATTGCTCGATAGGAATGAGTGGAGGAAGCTGATCCATGTGCCCGATCCGGCGTAATTCTCTTTTGGTTCATGTCGCCTACCCCAAATACTTGGGACAAATGGCTTAGTTGTTGTTGTATGCTCGCCTTCTGAGGTATATGAATCAACTATTTCACTTTGCATAGAAGTGACGGAAATTCTAATTCAGTTTTTGCTGACCCTTTATGTTTGCCATCATTCTTTTTTTTTTTTTAAAAATAGTGTCTCACATTTTTCATGATATTCGTTATATTCATGATCGCCTTTTGTGGTATATGAATCAACTATTTTACTTTGCATAGAAGTGACTGGAGTTTTCTGTTAGTTTCTCTTCAAAATACGACATGTTATGTCACCTTTCTTCAGGTCTAATTGCACAAGCAATTTCGAAGTACTCCTAGAAAAAGTTATGTAAGAATAGCTGCAAGGTATTTGATATGTTTGTATCATGTTTCATAATTAGCTTTGCCAAGGCAGTGTGACTATTCTCTCATAGAATCGTAGGTTCAATTCTCCTCTAGAGTTATTTATCTTTTTACGGGAGCTTTCTTTCCCCGGTGTGGAAGGGTGGCCTATGTGCCTTTCTAAAAGAAAAGTGACAATTCCACAATTACCTATGCATTTTATTATTCATTCTTCACCATTCATCCTTGCCAAGTACCAAAAATATAGGGGTTGGAGATGGGCTTGGAAAGCGCAAAGTTCAGCTTGGGCTCGTTCAATAACCAGAAGAGCCGAGCTTTGGGCGAAATATTTCTCTTTTAGATTATTGAACAAGCTTTAGATTATAGCTTGGGTTGAGCATCTCTCTCTCTCTCTCTCTCTCTCTCTCTCTCTCTCTCTCTCTCTCTCTGCGCGCGCGCGTGCGTCTTTGTGTTTGTGTGTGTGTGTTTTAATGTTTTAGTATTTATATACTTACCTGTGACAAGAAGGTGGCAAACAGAAGATTATTCCATCATGACCTGGAGGTTCACTGGTTTGAATGACAAAGGCAGTGCCTTGGTAATGTACGCGGCATACATCTGACTGATTCCCATGCCTTTTGCAACAGCAAGAGTCTCGTCCATGTTTGCTGCCTTTATGTATTGATCTTGGTATTTTTAGAACTGTATCTAGATGATTTTATGAAAATTCAAAAGTCCTTGCTCATTCTCTACTTTTGGTCCTGATAAAAGAATTCCTTTTCCTTGAGAGAGTACAAAACAACAAAATCCTCATTCCTGTTGAAACCTTTACCCCTTGGACACTTTCCTCTTTAATCTTCCATACTGTTAATAGACTCCAGGTTTGGCTTGAGCTAATTGGTAACTCTTTCTGGCTCATTCGATAACTTAAAGAAAACAAGCTGGAACACAATATTAAGGTCATTAATCGATTGAATGGACACAGCTGCCTGAAGCTGCATCATTTAACAACCTTCTCCAAGAGTTTTTCTAGAACTAACTCTTAAGTCATCTTTAATCCAATAATGCTCTTTTTTTTTAAAGTTTTGAGTTGTTTGTAATTATGCTGGTGTCGGAAACGGCTTATTCTGATGATGTTGGGTGCGTTCGATGCCAATCACTAATATTTGTGTCTTCTGCATTCCAGGAAAGGGAAAGGGATCATTTTTCTCAATTCATTACTGAAGGGTTTACATCTTATTGTAAAAGAAAAGGCGAGACAAGGTATTTCTACTTTTTTTTTTTTTTCATTTTGAATTGAAATGAATTGTCAATCTGACTCGAAGATTATAGAATCGTGACTTTATAGAATTGTTAGTCACAAGTGCCTCAATATTTTTATCGAGGAAATGATACTGGTTAATAAAAAAAATTTTAATCAGCCAATGTTATCTATTCTTTAGGAAATAGTAATCCTTTGCAGGGTTTGGTCCACATTAATTACTCTTGGCACTTTCATCTTGCATTAGATTTCTGTTTAGAACTAAATAGTATTTATAATTTGAAAGTCCTGTTGCTAGTGGTAATGCCACATATGAATTGTCACGTTTAAGCTGTATATCTTTTTAATCTCGGCATGTAATTCATATGTAGTCATCCACATGTATTGACTTTCATGTCTTGCGCATATTCTCATATTGTTACTTGTAATAATATTTATATCCTTGTGTAATTCTAAGTTTGTGTGACATAGTTTCATGATTGTGGAAACCAGATATTAAACCTTATTTATTTTTTTAAAAAGAATTCTGTGATACCATAAACATGAAAACAATTATTAAAAATGGATTGAGTTATACTTGCATAGATGTAGGGTTCATAAGGTAATACCATTTGGTGAATTACTTACTGAAAACACGTTTCATTTTTGTTAATGTTTCCTCCTTGCTCTGTGTGGGGTTTGCAGTTTGTCATCTTCTGATCCCTTCTATTTTTTCATTGTAAACATGCTTATACTTGTTCCATTTGGTTCAAATAAAATTAAAGATATTGACATGTGTGCTATCATGGATATGTACAAAGACATTTCTCCTGGTACTGTGAAGGATCATACCAGATGACCTCCTTTCAATTATGAACTTATCACCTGTCTTCTCGTGGATAGGTATATGGGAACAATGTGGAGATCCAGGCTTTTTGTGAGATGTACAATCGCCCATCCATATTTACTGTTATAGTACAGGTGAGTTTTTTTTTAATGAAATTTTGGCTTTTATTGTTTACTAATAAACAAATTTATGCACCTTCTGTTTCAATAATTTTCAGAACCTATCAACATTTTTCATGGAAGCTATAATACAGAAACCCCTCCCATAAGGTTAAGTTTCCATCATGGTAATCACTACAACTCACTTGTTGATCCACGCCGAATGACCGTTGTGTGCGGGTCTTGGATTTAGTTGTCTGCGTGGGGTGAGTTCTTTGGAATGCAATTTCTTTCTTCCAGAGGTGTAATTCTGATGACAGTTTAAAAACCATATATGAAATTGAAAACTTTTTAATTCATTGCTTTTGAAAATAATTATATATTGTCGATATTTGAAGGAAGCAAAATTCCGGTTATTTGGTAATGCGAAATTAGTTGTCATGCCTATTTGTCTAAAGACAGAAAGTAGTGTGGGCATATGCTTGAAGAATTTGCTCGATCCTACTTTTGACTAGTGCCTGATTCAAAACACCTGTGATCTGATGTTTTGTTGCTTGTATGGTTCTTACTTAGCCTCAAACTGTTTATTCCTGACATGCTTATTTCTGTAGACAAATGTTGACAAGGACCAGGTGAAGGCTGCTATCAGAGCCCAGCAAGACCAGCAGATTGACAATGTAAGTAATGCCAATCACCTTTGTGCTGTTTCCAATATATACACATGTAAATTAGCCAGCCACACGCAACTCTTTTTCTCTAGTGTTTGCAATCATACACATTTAAATTTTAGCCAAATAATCTCTTTAACGCTGAGGCTTTAAGTCACTGGCATATGTGGGAGGGAGGGAATTGTTTCCATTAGATGCATGGATGGAGAGAGGAATGGGGGAGCAGCTATTATATTTGTCTATTAGCTGCATATGCGGATGGGGACTTAAGAGAGGGCGCAATGATTATCATTGTGAGATGGCATTTATGGGATGTGTAGCATGCATTGTGGTGTTAATTATACGGAATGGTGTTGTTTGGTATAAATGGAGGCAAATAAATGTAAGAGAACGATAAAGCTCCTTCATGTAATTTTGGCAATAACTCAGTCCACATTAGAGGTGGTTGCACCTGGGGGAAGAGGGAAAGTCTTTGTGGTAGTCTCCAATAATGTTTCATCAGTGAGAACTTGTTGATCCAATTTTTGAACATGAGTTTTGTTGCAGAATGTTCTATTACCATGCTGGTGGGTCCACTTTAGATGCACCCCTCCTCTTGAAAAGAAACCTCACTATATTGTTCTTTTCTGTATAAGAGTAGAGGGGGGAAGGGAGGACGAGGAGAGGGGTGCAGGTTAAATGCGTAAAGAGTTGGATTTTGGCTGACTCGGTTTTTCCCCTTTTTGGAGGGAGGCTCATGGATTACATTACAAGGAGAAGAAAGGGGAGGGTAGCACCCTAAAGATAATCATGGGAAGGCTCCCCGTTTGATGCAGAAGGCTCTCATAAAGGGAGAAATAACTTCCCTAGTGGAAGAATTATTGCCCAACAATTCTAATTGATCTATATGCTGGGCGCACATGGATCACAAGGAGCCACACAAACCTCCTAGTTTCCAAACTAACTATTGTGTAATAAACTTGCAAGTGCACCTTTTAATTCGAAATCTCTCACCATTACATGTGGCAGATTTAAACCCCTAACCTTTTACAATGAAAGGATGTATTGTACCTGCCTGAGCTAATGGCTGTTTGGTACTTTGTTGTCTTGCATTTATCTCATGTTCATGGTAGATTGTAATTGGCTTGTTAATGTCGGAATGCTAAAACAAATGAACTGAGATGTGAAGGGGAATCTTGGGTAGAGTGTAACTGCACATTTTGCAGTTTGGGCATATGCTTATTTGTGGTGCATGTGTTATTGTGGGTTGTAGGAGGGGAGGGGGAGGGGTTGGCTGTACGAGTCAATGACAGTTGGTAGGAAGAATATGGAATGTTGAAGGGGCTGTGTGAGTAAATGCACACAGGGAGAAGTAAATCAATGGGGTGCTGAAGGGGCTGGTAGTAAATGCACACAGGGGGAAGATAATTAATAAATGCATTTCATATGGGCTATGTTCTTTGTAGATGGTAATTTGGGCTTTGTTGACGTTGATTAGTAGGGTGGAAGATGCTATCCTGCCTTTATTTTGTTCATAGGCACATCATGATTACTTCTGTGTTTTGATCAGTTGAATTTTTAGGAAGAAATAAACCTTTAAGAACACCGCCACACCCCAACACCACGCCCCCCCCCCCCCCCCCCCCCCCCCCCCCCAACCCCCCCCCAAAAAAAAAAAAAAAAAAAAAAAAAAAAAAATTCCTCTTGTTCGTACAGCTGATCTAGTTGAAGGGTCTAATTAGCTGTATTGTTGTCAGTCTTGTAAATTAAATACGTTTATACGGCATTCATTTCTTAGGTTCAGGGTGTGTTAGTACGCAGCCATGACCACTTTCTGTTGAATGTTTGGGGTAGAAAGAAAAAAAAAATCGGCCGCCTTTGAATTATAGCATTGATTTTTTCTGTAAATCTTGGTTCTCATTATTAGATGTCACTATTCTTTTAGAACTCGTTCCTGTTTGTTTTCTTGTTTAATCTTTTTACTGCTTTATATCAAACAACAGGCACTTCTAGCTGAGGGGCGTTTCTACTCCGACTTGGAGCTCACAGAGAAGGAAATTGAGCGCATGGTGATAGAGGCTTCAAGAGCCGAGTATCTCGCTGAGGACAAGCTCAAGCAGCAGCTTGGCTTCAGGGAATCCTCCACATCAGGGGCCGAACCATCTTCTTCGGGGACAAGTAAGTTCTACTTCTGACTGAATTTTTCTGGTAAGATCAGTACAAGAGAGGGACACACAGAGGCTATCTATTTGCAAATAATGCTTTGGCAAAACAAAATCCGCCATTTTCATTGACACGAGGCTTTAACCTCCCGTGTCAGCAGGAACAGGGATGTCGCAGAATGTAACGCCGTCAGGGGGAGAAAGGGAGAACGTAACGCCACTCAGCTCCTTCGTGCTTAGTAGCAGCATGCAGATAGTGTTGTCGATGGGGTTCAGCTATCTTCAGGTCATTGAAGCCTACAGCATCTTTGGAGACGATGTCGATTCGATGGTGTGCTACTTGCTTGAGATGGGAGGGACCAGCGCTTCGCCTGGCAGCAGCCGGCGCAAAGGGAAGGCAACCGAGTGAGTCTATGACAGAGCTGTTGTCAAGAGAAAGTTGAATAGGTTTAATATTGGATACGGTAAATATATGCATGGGAGAATTTCTTAATGTGCTTTTAGCACTGCACAATCTGCTAGCATAATAAAGGTGATATTTTCCGTGTTAAAAACGAAGAAATGAGTTCTATGACTACTTTCAGACTCTGAAGAAACTTTGGTGCAAACAAGCATCTGGAATAATCATTGAAGTACTTTAAGACCCATGAAGTAATTTAAACTTGTGGAAGATGCTTTGCGTATTTTGGGCTCTTCATAGCAAACAAACGGCTCCAACGGGTAAACTCATTTGCCTATTTGTTTAAGTTCTTCTTTTAGAATAAGTGCGATATTTTCATTTATCTTTATCTATATGGGTAAGATATGGGGAAGAATTTCTTGCCTATCTCGTTTACTCTATATTTTTTACTTTTTTTGAGGAGTTTCCTATCAGTTTAGCTAATCGAGTAAGATAAACTAAGAACCATATCTGTTTACTCATTGAAATAAATAAATAATATTTATTATTATATATATTAACATTTTAAGCAGTGTATAAAATCTCTTTCATTTGCTTTCCTAATCCCTCTCAATCTTTCTCGAGGAAAAGGGAAGAGGGTGGGTGACTTTAATAAATTGTTACATATTCTTGGATCAGTAGGTTTTTTTTTTGTTGAAACATGGGTCGTAGCTTAGTGCAAGCAGAATTTGAACCTCTCTTGCCTACTGATAAAAGGTCTTATCAGTGTGTTACAATGACACTTTTCTGGATCAGTTTCAGTTTTTTTTTTGTATGTTATTCATGTTGATTCATAAAATTATTGTTTTGATATAGTCAAATTAAGGGGAAAAAACAAAATACAACACACAAAAAAAAAAAACTAAATTGAAAGGAGATTTTTAACCCCCAGTTGGCGGTCCAAATCTCCGATCTAGAGTTTCTACGACGACGTCAAACGTGAATCAAAGGCAACGAAATGACTCCAATATCATCACTACTGACCACATGAGTGGAAGGATCAACAACAATCATCTCGACTGCTGCACCATTAGGCTTTGAAGGAGCTGTAACCATTTAAGGGTGGGAGAGGTTATTGCAAAAAAACACTGGTGGCCTACACAACCACAATGGTGATAGAACGAATGGACGTGCTCATATTCAAAAATCTGTCAGAAATTAGGGATCTCCTCACCTTCGATATCGATGTTAGCACCGGGGACCAAGTGACGCGACAAGTCAACCTCTACCGCGACATTGGTGAACCTAGACAATAACTCAGGTGCTTGGTCCAACTTGACCAAGTGCCCAACCCGAGCAACAGTATGTCCCAACATCTACTGAGTCAACAATGCTGGTGGAAAAATCGAGAAAACGGAGCCAAATCACAGCCAAAGGCCAAGATTTCAGTGGACATCGATAGGAGGGAGTCCATGGTCTAATGGCCAGATCAGCATAATCGAAGATCCTGTGGGGAGAAGCTCTAAGAATAAATGGTAGGATTTTTTAAACCCATTGAAGCAGTAGAAGAAGAACATGAGCAGAAGACCACTGTTAACAGGTGCTAGGGGTAGTCGACAGCGGATACGTGGATACACCAAATAGACTGTGCATGTTTAACTGTTTATCGACAACCATTGGAGGTCTGTCGACTGTTGGCCCAAGATTACAATCACCCTTGTTTAGTGTATTTTGATGATTACAAAACATATTAGTTATTTGTACTAATAACATTTGTTGTTTAAGTGTGTTTTCAGATTTCTATTCATACTAGAAGTCTTCTCTCACAAATACAAGGTTTTGGACTCAAGTCAACTCCAATTGGGCTCAAGATGCAAAATTGAAGATCAAGTGAAGATAGCCCATCTTGAAGCATTGCCTTGAAGTCCTTTAGAAGTTTGTAAGTTTAGAATGTTAAAGTTTGAATATAGGAAATTTGGCTCTAGGATTTGCACACACACTTGTTTCATGTATTTCCTATGTTTTGAAAATGGTTATTGAAAATGGTTATTTCTAAGTTTTATGCCTTAGTTTATATATACATGTACCAAAGCTTTATATCTTGAAAAACTTGTTTAAAACATGTGTATAAACTATTTTCTGCATAATACTTAGCTATATGTATTTTTAAAATAGTTTTACAAAAATTCCATCTTCAAAACAGTCCAGTTTTTCAGTTTCAGGCAACATCGGTCGACCGGCCCGGTCGACTGTGTCTGGACATGCACTGTTTGTGCATGTCCGTCGGTCGACCGGACCGGTCGACCGACGGAGAGCATTCTGCTCTCGGGAATTTTCGGTCGACCGGACTGGTCGACCGGAAGAAGGAAACTGTGTTTCCTCCTTTTGGGTCGGTCGACCGGACCGGTCGACCGGGAGCCAACGGCTACTTCCAGCTAGGCTGGCGGTCGACCGGACCGGTCGACCGCCAAGCCTGCAACTTAGCAACGGCTCTTTCCTCTTTGGGATTTTCTGAAAAACTGTTTTCTTTTTCTGCTTTAACAGATTTTTGGAGAGTTGTTGGGGTGCTTTTGCAGGTTGAATTAGGTGTAAAGAAAATGTTTTTAACTTGTTTTCAACCCTATAAATAGAGGAGAAGTCTCTCCTTCATATCACTTAGAAAAATCCTCAAGTTTACATTGTTTTCAAAAGAGAAAAGAAAAGAGTTTAAAGCTTTCATTCCAATTCTTTTTGAGCTAGTTTTTCAGTTGTGTTTGATTGCTAATATCACTCTACAACTGAAGTTTTTCTCACCACACTTCATAGAGCCAAAAATCTTATACTCATTCTATAGTGAAGTTGTAATTGAAGTGAGAGTGTTTGTAAAAGAGTTTGTGAAAAGTGTAGTGATCTTGTTGTGATCACTTTGTTCTTGTAATCTTTTCCTTGTGGAGCAACCTCTTCGGTAGAGGTCCTTTGTACTCGGTGGAGCTCGGTGCTCGGTCTTCGGTAGACCAAATTGTAAAGGCATCCTCGGTGGATAGTGGAAACCCTTCACGGAGGTGAAGGCGGGGACTAGAGCAAGTGTGCTCGAACCTCGAAACAAATCATCTTGTTTGCGATTGCCTTTGCATTATTCTTGCTTTAAATTTCTCTTGCTTTATATTGTCTTGAATTACTTGCTTGAGAACTAACCCTTTACTTGTGCAATCTTGTCTAGTTTACTTTACTTGCTATATTGCTTGTGTGTATTTCATCATAGCATTTCATCCTTTACTTGTTCGATCATATCTCATACAACACGGTTGCATTGCGCACCTCTAACCCATATCTAGGAGAATTGGGAGGAAGGAGTTCAGAACCTCGCAAGGGGTATTCGGCTCTTAGTCGTGTTTTGAGAGATCGTTGCATCACTCATTTAATTAAAGTTTAAAAAGATCATTAGATTAGCATTCACACCTATTCACCCCCCCTCTAGGTGTTTTTCAATTGGTATCAGAGCTTGGACCCTAGGATTTGGTTTAACCACCTTAGAGAAGATCCTAATTTGCTAATCATTTCATTCATATTCATATAGTAAAAATGGCCGATGGAATTAAGACCCCTCCTAAGTTTGATGGACTTAACTTTCCCATATGGAAAGTTAAGATGACCGTGTTTTTGCAATCTCTAGGTAGCCGAGTTGCAAAGGCCGTGACTAAGTCCTTTAGTGTACCCCCCGGTGACGAATCCACTTGGTCCGAAATAGAGACTAAGGAATTCGATGCCAATGCCAAAGCTCACTATGCACTTCTTCAAGCCCTAAATGATGATGACATAGCTAGGGTTATACATTGCAAATCCGCATTTGAGATTTGGTCACACTTGATAGTCACTCATGAGGGGACCTCACAAGTAAAGAAGGCTAAAATTGACCTTCTTCGGTCTCAATATGAAACATTTAGCATGCAAGAAAATGAAACCATAGATGATATGGTTACAAGATTTACAAAAATTACTAATGGACTCTCTTCTTTAGGTGAAGATATCAACAATGATCAAAGAGTAAGGAAGATCATCCGGGCTCTTCCTCCTTCATGGGAAGTTAAAGCAACAACCTTGAAGGAACTCAACGACAATGAAGAGATGGAGCTCATAGGTCTCATTGGGAACCTCAAAACCCATGAGATGGAAAGGAAAGCAAGGGAGGACATGGCTCCTACCAAAAAGAAGACTATTGCCTTCAAGTGTCAATCATCACACTCCGACGAAGATGATGAAGAAGAAGATGACGAAGAGCTCTCACTTCTAGTCAAAAATGTTCGGAGAATGTACAACTAGGCGAAGTTCTAAGGTAGAAGGAGATGGCAAGGAGGCAAAGAAGAAAGAAAGATCATATGCTTCAATTGCCAAAGACCGGGACACATTGTGGCGGAGTGTCCGGACAAAGCTAAGCCCTCCACTTCAAAGAAGCCTTACAAGAAGAAGGCTATGAAGGCAACTTGGGATTCGGAGACCGAATCCGAAGAAGAAATAGACACCGCCAACATGTGCTTCATGGCTAATGAAGGCACAAGCAAGGTAACCTCTTCCCCTTCTCATGATAATGAACTTTCTATGGATGTGTTAGAAGAGGCTTTTGTTGAGTTGTCACAAAACTATGATTTCTTAAAGAAAAAGTATATTAAAATGAAAAAGGAAAATGAATCTTTAAGTCTTCAAGTTTTTACTCTTACAAAAGAAAAAGATGAGTTGGTTTCCACTTTGGCCACTACCAAAAATGATTTTGAAAAATATAAGATCTCTTGCAAAGGTAAGGCCCCACTAATTGATTCAAATGAAGTTTCTATGCTTAAGGAAAGATTAGACTCATTAAGTGTTGTTTTGAAAGATTGTGAGTTTAACAAGAAGAAAATTGAGGCTATGTTTCCTAAGAAACAAGCCCCAAAGAAAAATGCTCATGCTCATGTTCATGTTCATGCTACACAACCTAAACAACATGGCAAAACCCCAAAACATGCTCACACTACACATACACATCATGCTTTCATGTATAGAAAAGTGTACACATGTTCACATTGTGGGCGGAAAGGACACTTAGCTAATTTTTGTTATGATAGACTAAGTGCATCACATCATAATGTTTGGGTTCGTAACACTAACTTTCAAGGACCCAAGAAAGTTTGGGTACCAAAGTCAACAATTGTGTTAAATGATGTAGGTACTTTCCAAATCCCAACGACGTAGAGGATTGTGGTATCTTGATAGCGGTTGCTCAAGGCACATGACTTGGGACATCAACAACTTTGCAACCCTATCAAGATATCATGAAGGTGGCACCGTCACCTTCGGAGATGACGCCAAGGGTAAAATCATCGGTATTGGTAATGTAAAACTTGGCACCTCTCCTTTAATTGAAAATGTAGTTTTAGTTGATGGCCTCAAGCATAATCTCTTGAGTGTTAGTCAACTTTGTGATAAAGGTTTTGATATTGTTTTTGATAATGTTGCTTGTAAAGTAATTGATAGAATTTCTAATGTTTGTGTATTTTCCGGTTTTCGTGAAAGTAATGTTTATATGATTGATATGTTAAATATGTCTTGTAATATTACTTGTTTGAAAGCCCTCGATGATGACTCTTGGTTGTGGCATAGGAGATTAGGGCATATTTCTTTTGATCACATTTCTAGGTTAAATACAAAGGAAATGGTGAAAGGTATTCCTTGCTTGAATTTTGAAAAGGACCGAGTTTGTGACGCATGTCAATTTGGGAAACAAACTAAGTCTTCTTTCAAGTCAATTAAGGATATCATGACATCACGTCCTTTGGAGTTAATCCATATGGATCTATTTGGCCCTACACAAACTAAAAGTCTAAGTGGGAATAGATTTGCTTATGTTTTGGTTGATGATTTTTCAAGGTTTACTTGGGTTTTCTTTCTTGAACATAAAAGCCAAGCATTTTCTTATTTTCAAACTTTTAAGAAAAGAGTAGAAAAAGAAAAGGATTCTTTGATTTTGAGAATAAGAAGTGATAGAGGAGGTGAATTCATTAACCAACCCTTTACCACTTTTTGTGATGAACATGGAATAAAGCATGAACTTTCTTGTCCTAGAACTCCACAACAAAATGGAGTAGTTGAACGGAAAAATAGAACATTACAAGAGATGGCTAGGACAATGCTAAGTGAATATGGTCTACCACATTATTTGTGGGCCGAGGCCGTAAATACTTCATGCTATATATCAAATCGTGTTTTCTTGTGTAAAAATACTACTAAAACTTCTTTTGAAATGTATTTCTCTAGAAAACCTAATGTTTCCTATTTTAAAGTTTTTGGTTGCAAATGCTTTGTTTTAAATACAAAAGATAATTTAGGAAAATTTGATCCTAAATCTTATGAGGCTATTTTTGTAGGTTACTCAAACACTAGTAAAGCTTATAGAGTTTTCATTAGATCATCATTGACTATTGAAGAGTCTATTCATGTTAAGTTTGAGGAATCTAACAAGTTTATTAAGAATGTTGTAGAAATAGATGCATTGGATGAAGGTTTGGAGAAAGTGACCTTGGAGGATGCTTCTACTATGGGAGACAAACCAAAGGATGATGAAGGAAGCAAAGCTAAAGTGGAAGAGGCACAAGGAAATGAACATCAAACACATGAGGTGGAGCCTACTCAACCACTACCAAAGGATTGGAGATACAATCCACATCATCCCAAGGACCTCGTCATAGGTGAAGTATCAAAAGGGGTAACTACTCGCTCTAGACTTCATGACTATTGTGGTAACTATGCATTCATTTCTCATATTGAACCCAAAAATGTCCTCGAAGCCGAGGCCGATTCATATTGGTTGCTAGCCATGCAAGAGGAGCTCAATCAATTTGAGCGCAACCAAGTTTGGCACCTTGTTCCTAGGCCCCACGATAGACCAACAATTGGTACTAAGTGGATTTTAAGAACAAGTTGGATGAATCGGGTAATGTAGTTAGAAACAAGGCTAGGTTAGTTGCCCAAGGTTACACTCAAATCGAAGGAATCGATTTTGAAGAAACCTTTGCACCCGTAGCACGGCTTGAAGCCATACGGATGACACTAGCATTTGCCTCATATAAAGATTTCAAATTATTTCAAATGGATGTTAAAAGTGCTTTTCTAAATGGTTTTATTGAAGAGGAAGTGTATGTTGAACAACCCCCCGGGTTTGTTGATCCTACACATCCGGATTTTGTTTTTAAATTAGATAAAGCTCTTTATGGTTTAAAACAAGCCCCTAGGGCTTGGTATGAAAGACTTTCTTCATTTTTGACTTCAAATGGTTTTAAGAAAGGTAAAATTGATACAACATTGTTTACAAAACATGTAGAAAAAGATATTCTTATTGTGCAAATTTATGTGGATGATATTATTTTTGGTTCTACTAATGAATCTCTTTGCAAAGCTTTTGAATCATGCATGAAGGATGAATTCGAAATGTCTATGATGGGGGAACTCAACTATTTCCTTGGACTCCAAATCAAGCAAAGGAAGGATGGGATCTTCATCAATCAAGCCAAGTACACAAAGGAACTAATCAAAAGGTTTGGGCTTGAAGGATCGAAAGTAAGCAAAACTCCCATGGCAACAACTACAAAGCTTGACAAGGATGAACAAGGTAAAAGTGTAGACATTAAATTATATCGTAGCATGATTGGTAGCTTGCTTTATTTGACGGCTAGTAGGCCGGATATTATGTTTTCCGTTTGTCTTTGTGCACGTTTTCAATCTTGTCCTAAAGAATCTCACATAATAGCGGTTAAACGCATAATTAGATACCTTAAGGGCACCATTGAAATGGGTTTGTGGTATCCGAAAACCGGCCAATTTTCTATGACTAGTTTTTCGGATGCCGACTATGCGGGTTGTAGGGTAGATAGGAAGAGCACAAGTGGAACATGTCAATTCTTAGGTAATTGTCTTGTATCTTGGTCTTCCAAAAAGCAAAATTCGGTAGCCCTATCAACCGCCGAGGCGGAGTATGTTGCAGCCGGAGCTTGTTGTGCACAAGTTCTTTGGATGAAACATACTCTCCTTGACTATGATTTACACTTTGATCATGTTAAAATATTTTGTGATAATACTAGTACTATTCACATGACAAAGAATGCAAATCAACATAGTAAAACCAAACACATTGACATTAGGTATCACTTTCTTAGAGATCATTATGAGAAAGGTGATATTGATATTGATTATGTTTCTACCGATTTTCAACTTGCCGATATTTTTACTAAACCTTTAGACTATGCTAGATTTTCATTTATTTGTGGTGAGTTGAATGTTTGTATTATGGATTCTTAAAATTAAAAATTGTTTTTCAATTGTTTTGTTTTAACCCTTTTTGATGTATGACAAAAAGGGGGAGAATAAGTTTGTTGATATTTGGAAAATAAGTGTTTAAGTTTAAACTTTCTAAGTTTGATACTATTTGAGTTTCATTTCATGAAGAAAAAGAAAGTTTGTGTTTATTTGAGTTTTTGGACAAAAACTATTGTTTGTTAAATGCTTTATGTATGCTTACATAGCTTTTCATATTCATGATAAATACATAGCATTGTTTGAGGGGGAGCTTTCCAAGCTTTTCCTCCTTTATTTGTTTCAATAACTTATATGTTTTGTCATCATCAAAAAGGGGGAGATTGTTGGCCCAAGGTTACAATCACCCTTGTTTAGTGTATTTTGATGATTACAAAACATATTAGTTATTTGTACTAATAACATTTGTTGTTTAAGTGTGTTTTCAGATTTCTATTCATACTAGAAGTCTTCTCTCACAAATACAAGGTTTTGGACTCAAGTCAACTCCAATTGGGCTCAAGATGCAAAATTGAAGATCAAGTGAAGATAGCCCATCTTGAAGCATTGCCTTGAAGTCCTTTAGAAGTTTGTAAGTTTAGAATGTTAAAGTTTGAATATAGGAAATTTGGCTCTAGGATTTGCACACACACTTGTTTCATGTATTTCCTATGTTTTGAAAATGGTTATTGAAAATGGTTATTTCTAAGTTTTATGCCTTAGTTTATATATACATGTACCAAAGCTTTATATCTTGAAAAACTTGTTTAAAACATGTGTATAAACTATTTTCTGCATAATACTTAGCTATATGTATTTTTAAAATAGTTTTACAAAAATTCCATCTTCAAAACAGTCCAGTTTTTCAGTTTCAGGCAACATCAGTCGACCGGCCCGGTCGACCGGCGCTGTGTCTGGACATGCACTGTTTGTGCATGTCTGTCGGTCGACCGGACCGGTCGACCGACGGAGAGCATTCTGCTCTCGGGAATTTTCGGTCGACCGGAAGAAGGAAACTGTGTTTCCTCCTTTTGGGTCGGTCGACCGGACCGGTCGACCGGGAGCCAACGGCTATTTCCAGCTAGGCTGGCGGTCGACCGGACCGGTCGACCGCCAAGCCTGCAACTTAGCAACGGCTCTTTCCTCTTTGGGATTTTCTGAAAAACTGTTTTCTTTTTCTGCTTTAACAGATTTTTGGAGAGTTGTTGGGGTGCTTTTGCAGGTTGAATTAGGTGTAAAGAAAATGTTTTTAACTTGTTTTCAACCCTATAAATAGAGGAGAAGTCTCTCCTTCATATCACTTAGAAAAATCCTCAAGTTTACATTGTTTTCAAAAGAGAAAAGAAAAGAGTTTAAAGCTTTCATTCCAATTCTTTTTGAGCTAGTTTTTCAGTTGTGTTTGATTGCTAATATCACTCTACAACTGAAGTTTTTCTCACCACACTTCATAGAGCCAAAAATCTTATACTCATTCTATAGTGAAGTTGTAATTGAAGTGAGAGTGTTTGTAAAAGAGTTTGTGAAAAGTGTAGTGATCTTGTTGTGATCACTTTGTTCTTGTAATCTTTTCCTTGTGGAGCAACCTCTTCGGTAGAGGTCCTTTGTACTCGGTGGAGCTCGGTGCTCGGTCTTCGGTAGACCAAATTGTAAAGGCATCCTCGGTGGATAGTGGAAACCCTTCACGGAGGTGAAGGCGGGGACTAGAGCAAGTGTGCTCGAATCTCGAAACAAATCATCTTGTTTGTGATTGCCTTTGCGTTATTCTTGCTTTAAATTTCTCTTGCTTTATATTGTCTTGAATTACTTGCTTGAGAACTAACCCTTTACTTGTGCAATCTTGTCTAGTTTACTTTACTTGCTATATTGCTTGTGTGTATTTCATCATAGCATTTCATCCTTTACTTGTTCGATCATATCTCATACAACACGGTTGCATTGCGCACCTCTAACCCATATCTAGGGGAATTGGGAGGAAGGAGTTCAGAACCTCGCAAGGGGTATTCGGCTCTTAGTCGTGTTTTGAGAGATCGTTGCATCACTCATTTAATTAAAGTTTAAAAAGATCATTAGATTAGCATTCACACCTATTCACCCCCCCTCTAGGTGTTTTTCATCGACAGCTATGGCTCATTTTGTCGATAGGCACAACTCAAACTGTCGACAGTGGTTTAACCCGAAAGTTGAGTTTGTTCAGTCTGTCGACAAGCCAATTGAGAGTTGTTGACAGTCACGGGTTCTGACAGTTTCCTGATTGAATTCTTATCGATTTTAGAGTTGTTGGTTTCCTTTTCTTTATGGGTTATCTGCCTATAAATTAAGGGGTGTCGTAACCTTAAGAGTGACCTTGAGAGGTGAATTGTATTGAGAGTTTTAGGATTAGTTTGTGTAATATCTCTTCCTCGGAATACGTATCCAAATACGTACCCCGATTTTTTGATAGTATTTTCTTATTTTCTCGTATTTATTTATGCTCATATAGCGATATTGCTTGATTTGGCCTGTCTGGTAGTCATATTTGATCGATTTCAGTTTCAACCACTGTTTAACAATATTTGAGATTTTCATGATTTTTTTAGTATTTTTCTGATTTATTTCTATAAAATCTCTAAAATCAGTATTAATCAGTACCGCTGATTGATTCTTAGAATTTTAAATTACAAACTGAGTCAAATTTCTAAAAACCGCTTTTATATTTTTTTTAGAATAATATTCACTATCTTAATGCATATTTTGAGATTTTCTGAATTTATCAAAATCCGGCCAGATTCGGTGTCGACCGGTATCGATGATTGATTTCAGGATTTTTAATTTGAAAACATGATTGATTTTGACCATGATCCTCAGTATTCTTTATTTTTGAGAATTTCTGGGACCTTTCTGAGATACTTGATTTTCGGGCGTTTTCAGTATTTTTTTCGAAAATTTTTCGCATCCGCTACTAAACCTGGGTATTCCACCATTCAAATTATTTTTTCTTTTTCTTCCAATTCTTTTTTTTTCCCTTTTTCCCTTTTCTTTTCCTTTTTTCCTTCCTTTTTTCTTTCAACAACTTCCAAAAACTTTTATTTTCTTCTAAAACATTCTACTTCATTCCATCAAAATATCTACTCCAAAATATCTCAATTCACTCATCACCTCTCTCCCATCATTAAGGTCGGCCAAAGTCACCTCACCCTTCTCCACTTCACAAAAAAATCCTAACTCCTTTTCCTTTAACGCCAAACTTCAAATAAATACTATTACCTTCCCCTTTAACCTTCCTTTTTCCATTCAAAAAACTCTAACTACCAATTCCTCCTTCAAATCCGCAACAACAACACCACCTACAGCACATCACCATCATTTCTTTCTCCTTTTCTCCTTCCACTTCACCATAACCATCAAAGCTCCACCATTCAAAACAATCTTCATCTCCATCTCCAAAAACTACCACCACCTACAAAACCCTCTACAAAAACACCACCCATACCTCCTCTCCTAGGCCGGCCACCACCCCAAGCTAGAGGCCGACAAACACACTCCGGCGACATCTTCGACTACCACTCCGGCGATATCTCCGGCTAACACTCCGGCGATAACTCCACCACCTCCAACATCACTTTCACCACCATCACAACTTCACCACCACCACCACCTCTTGTGTTTCTCTCTCCAACACCACCACCATCACTCTCACCATCACAACACCACCCTTATCACCCTGCTCCAACCTCCAATATCACTATAATCACCAACTCCTTCAACTTTCTTTTCATTCTCCTTCAAAATCCAACTTCTTCAACACCATCACCTTCTATCACCACTAACACCATTACCCTTCCCTTCACTTCTTCTCCTCCTTCACCTAAGCCGACCACCCCCTTGGCCTCCCCTACTGGCCGGCACGCTACCCTCGGGGTCGGTGCACCACCAAGGGGCCAAGCTTCCTTCTCTTTCTCTCGCTTCGTGTATTTCTCGGAATCCACGACGTCTTCCTTGGAATTCGTGTTTTAGGCGAGTGTTTTCCTCACATTAATATGCATGTATTAGAATTGAAATTGTGTTGTATTTTGTATTAGTCCGACGTGATTGTACGATTGTGGGTATGTTGTATTATGTGGACATGTCACGACTTGTATTGGATTGATGTACAATAATGCTTGTAATAGTGTAGATGACATTATACTTATGCATGCGTGGTACTAACAGTGCAGGTACCCTTGTACAGACTCTAAGTTTCTACCCACTCCCGGTATGGCTATCCGTGTATACTCTAGCCTTCAGGCTCTCGCTCACTTCCTCGAAAGAGGAGTGCGCTTAGACTGTCAGGTCACTCATGCTGCGCCTGGTAGGCATACTTAGCGCTTTATCACTAGACTCGTGTAGGCAGAACTCTACTGAATTTTAGAGTCGCATTTTAGTCGAGTTGTCCCGGTAGCTCCGCCAAGCGCTTTAATGATTAAACATTGTTCGTTGTCCATGTCTCTAGCTTTGCTTAGCTCTGCTTGGATGTTGTTTGCTTACTAACTGACATGCTTTCACTTGATGTGTTAATCCTTGACATGCTAACACTTGACAACTTCTGACGTGTTATCACCTGACACCTACTTGCTATCACCTGCCATCTAACATGATATACCTAACTTATAATTATCATTTACGGGACTGTTAACCTAATCTCTGACAGTACTCATGTGCACCTGATGCTCCTTACATGCTCCTGCACATTCCTGTAAACTGATAATTACCTAATAAATCGTAAAAAGAACAACTTACATCGGGTCATGAGAAACTTGCGGATATCAATATATGTTTGTGTTTACAATGGTATTAGATATGTTGTGCAACTAAATCTTTCGGTTTGACCTGGGGGCCTCCAGGTGACCGACGGGAGTGATGGCTCCCTATCTCATGGTACCATCCTAACAAGGCATCCTATAAGACCCTCCTGAATGCCTCGCGGTAGGTTCCATTCTCCAGCAACGGAACAATTCTCAGCCGTCATCCTGGGTATGTACGGGACCCACTGTAAATATTGTTTATTGTTACCTCCATTGATTTCCAATAACAGTCTCGGTTTACTCAGATGTGGATGCATGTGTGCTGAGACGCTATTACACATATGGAGACATATTGGTAGGATGAGTAATAATAATAATAAATATTAAGAGCGGTAATATATGATTTATTCATGCTTAATCGATTTTATCAGTTCTATGTCCTCCTTGCATACTTATTTTGTCCGTACTCACGACACAGCTTTAGATACACGCTTTTTTATTCGAATTTATCGATACACGTGTACTTATCTCTTCGCACCATTTGGCATTCACCGACCACTCGTTGGGGAGTTTCTGACTCCCTTGGACTTGCATGTTCAGATTCTGAAGTTTGGATTGAAGTGGAGCCCTCCGCTGAAGATCAAGCTTACCTCTCAGAGCAGGCCGTCTAGTCCCAGCTCCTTCTGTTCCTGACTTTTCCTACTAGCTCGCGGGATTTTCTCTCTGCTCGCGATCATCTTTTGCACTGTACATATTGTAAATCTTACTTTTGTACTTAGCAGTGATGTAATGTACCTGTAATATTATATCATGCTCCGTGATAACTTTGTAAGTTGTACTCCTTATGTTAGAATGTATATGTGATGTGTACTTTCGTACTCCGATTCTTCCCTGTACTGATACTTAACGTATATATGTCAGGGTATTTTTAACCTTCGTATATACGTCGCAGTTGCGTCTCCGTACCGATAGGACGGGGCATTACAGTTTGTTTGTGAGATTTCTACAGCTTATTGCATAGTTTCTTTAGTTGGATCTTCGATCACTTTGTAACCCTTGTTACTCCTTTGGTTTGAACAAGATCTTCTCCCTTCTGCTCCGAGGACGTAGGCAAGTTGGTGAGCCTCGTTAAAATTATTTGTTCTCTCTTTCTCTCTTTATGTTTGTGTTCGTGCTAATTAGTGTTGGAACTTACTTTTGATGATACATTCGTGAAGTCATATCATATGGAGCTCTATCTCAAGCCTATTCAAGAGTTCTACATGATCAAGAATTCCCAAGGAGAGTTGATAATGATGTGTATTGTAATTGTTGATAGCATGTTAAAAGCCTTGAAACACACACACACACATCATAGTCTATAGTCGACTTATAGCCTATTATAGTCGACTTGCCTTTTTATGTAGTCGACTAGCTTTTTGTCCTGAAAGATCCCAACTCTCTGTTTGTCACTATTAGTCGACTTAATAGTATATATAGTCGACTAATAGACTTGTATAGTCGACTTATACCTTCCCTCTGGTCGACTAGTCTCAGTTTTCAGAAACTTGTCTTTTGATTTTATCATGACCTAGTCGACTTGGTCTCTTCTATAGTCGACTAACCTCGAGAAATTTGCCTACCCTAGTCGACTAACCCATATCTCAAGTCGACTAATGGTAGTTTCTGACTGTTGGACAGTTTCTGTTTTCTGGTGTTTTCTTCAACGTTATCCAACGTTTAAACATTCAAAATGGACCTGATAACTACCCTAACTAACCATAGAGTTCAGCTATAAATAGGGTTGTTATCTTAGGTTAAAGACACCAATTAAAATCAATAGTTTTGACCAAAACTCTGCCAAAATTCTGGTTCTCTGAAAACTGTTCCCACTTTCTGTTTCTTCACCAAATTCCTACTCCAAAGTGAAGATTTCTAAAAGTCAACTTATAATAGCCCTTGTCCACGATCACATGCTGAATCATGGCTTATAGGAAAGTTTGTAATCACTCAAAGGAAGCATTGTACAAGAGTGTCTTCTTGGTGTAGAAGAGAAGTTGTACAAGGTGTTGTGGTCTTCTTGGTTGTAAGAAGAGTTGTATACATTTGGCAAAGGGAATTTGTCAAGTGGGATACAAGGTGTTGATTTTGGGTGTACAAAGTCAAAGGATAAAGGAAAATCTCAAGCGGGTGGCTTGGGCACTGGATGTCGGTCACGAGGACCGAACCAGGATAAATCACTCGTGTTTGCGTTTGCTTAACTTTTCTGTGATTTATTTTCCTTATTGCAAGTGCTTTATTTCTTTAACACTAATATCCTTGTATGAGTGTTGACATTGTATTTTAGATCCAAACTTGGCATCATTTCGGGACCAACAATTGGTATCAGAGCGGGTTCAATATTTGGTATCAGAGCCCTGCATATCCAGTCAACAACATACAAGGATGGAAATGGAGTTCCCTTCGTCACAATTCAAAGAAGGACATTCTACACAACGTCCACCGCTATTTGACGGATCCAACTATAACTATTGGAAGTGGAATGAAGATCTACTTGCAATCGCTCAACTACGAACTTTGGAACATTGTAGAAGCACCGTACACCAAACCGATAACCAACTACAAAGCTTGGAGTGATGATCAAAAGAAGAATGCGAACCTTGATGCCAAAGCGATGAATGCTTTATTCTGTGCCTTAACCAAAGAAAATTCAACCGTGTATCAACAGCCACTTCTGCAAATCAAATATGGCACACTCTTCAAGTAACACATGAAGGCACAAATAAAGTTAAGGAATCTAAAATTTCTGTTCTTGTCCACAGATTTGAATTATTCAAAATGAAGGAGAATGAAACCATCTCAGAAATGGTTACAAGATTCACCGACATAACCAATTCCTTAGCATCCCTTGGAAAGGAATACACCCAAGTCGAAAAAGTTCGCAAGATCCTTCGTGCACTCACATCAGATTGGGAGAAGAAGACAGCTGCAATAGAAGAAGCAAATGATCTCTCAACAATGTCGTTAGAAAATCTTATTGGTAACTAATGGCATATGAAGTGCAACTCGAAGACAGAAAGAAGGATGGACAACAATCTCTCTCAAAGAAGAAAGAACTTGCCTTCCATGCATCCTCAGACACGGACAATTCAGATGACGATAAAGAGGAGATGGCAATGCTTTCAAGAAAATTCAGAAGATTCTTGAAGTAAGGTAAGTTTAAATGTTTTAATTGCAATAAAACAGGTCATATGAAGAAGGATTGCCCATTGCTCAAAAACAAAGATAAATTCAAGAGCAAAAAGTTCAGAAAGAAGAAAGATTACCAAGCATCATGGGAGAACATTGATTCCTCTTCTTCTGACGAAGAAGAAGCCACTGAACATGCCAACATCTGTTACATGGCGCTAGAAGAAGATGAGGTACAATATACTGAAATTTTAGATGCATTCCATGAATTATTCAATGATCTAAAGAATGAAAAAAATGAAAAATAAAGTTTTATTAAAGGAAAATAAAAAACTTTTCAAAGAAAATTCATGTTATGTCTCTCAAGTTTCTTCTATAAATTCTCAAAAAGATGATTTTAAAAAAGTGATATCATCATTGAAAAAGGATAATGAGAATTTTATAAAAGAAAATATTTTGCTTAAAAAGGAAACTATGTCTTTAAATGAAAGAATTTCTGTGTTAGATAAAGACATGTCAGTTTTCAAAATGAAATATGAAGAGATTTTGAAAAATGTGACTAAGTTTAATCAAGGAAAAGAAAAGTTGAATGATTTGTTATTATATCAAAAGATGTCACATAATCATTATGGTCTTGGATTTTTTGAAAAAATCTTCATATGTTAGTAATCCATATAATTCTTTTGTGAAAAGAAAGTCTGATATTATTTCAAAAAGAATTAAGAACAAGTTTATATGGATTCCTAAAAACTTAAGCGTTGTTGATAAAAATACTTATATTGCATCATACATACATGATATATGTAATTCATGCAATTATGCGTATACTAACAGATGGAAACTAAATTCAAATTGGATTTGGTCTCCTAAAGGTTAATGCTTTACTCTTATGATTGGTATCATCTAATGTTTATCTTTCAGGTACCATATAAGAAGTTTGATAAGAACAATACTTCAAATATTTATCATATATATACATGTTATGATATATTTGTTGCAGGGGGAGAACACAAGTGTTTCTATATCTGTTATAACCCATTTTCTGCAGGGGGAGAACATATAACTTATTTTCTGCAGGGGGAGCATTTGTGCACACAAAGTGTCATCATCAAAAAGGGGGAGAATGTTGGAACTTACTTTTGATGATACATTTATGAAGTCATATCATATGGAGCTCTATCTCAAGCCTATTCAAGAGTTCTACATGATCAAGACTTCCCAAGGAGAGTTGATAATGATGTGTATTGTAATTGTTGATAGCATGTTAAAAGCCTTGAAACACACACACATCATAGTCTATTAGTCGATTTATAGCCTATTATAGTCGACTTATACATAGTATAGTCGACTTGCCTTTTTATGTAGTCGACTAGCTTTTTGTCCTGAAAGATCCCAACTCTCTGTTTGTCACTATTAGTCGACTTAATAGTATATATAGTCGACTAATAGACTTGTATAGTCGACTTATACCTTCCCTCTGGTCGACTAGTTTCAGTTTCCAGAAACTTGTCTTTTGATTTTATCATGACGTAGTCGACTTAGTCTCTTCTATAGTCGACTAACCTTGAGAAATTTGCCTACCCTAGTCGACTAACCCATATCTCAAGTCGACTAAAGGCAGTTTCTGACTGTTAGACAGTTTCTGTTTTCTGGTGTTTCCTTCAACGTTATCCAATATTTAAACATTCAAAATGGACCTGATAACTACCCTAACTAACCATAGAGTTCAGCTATAAATAGGGTTGTTATCTTAGGTTAAAAACACCAATTAAAATCAATAGTTTTCTAACCAAAACTCTGCCAAAATTCTGGTTCTCTGAAAACTGTTCCCACTTTCTGTTTCTTCACCAAATTCCTACTCCAAAGTGAAGATTTCTGAAAGTCAACCTATAATAGCCCTTGTCCACGATCACATACTGAATCAAGGCTTATAGGAAAGTTTGTAATCACTCAAAGGAAGCATTGTACAAGAGCGTCTTCTTGGTGTAGAAGAGAAGTTGTACAAGGTGTTGTGGTCTTCTTGGTTGTAAGAAGAGTTGTATACATTTGGCAAAGGGGATTTGTCAAGTGGGATACAAGTGTTGATTTTGGGTGTACAAAGTCAAAGGATAAAGGAAAATCTCAAGCGGGTGGCTTGGGGACTGGATGTCGGTCACGAGGACCGAACCAGGATAAATCACTCGTGTTTGAGTTTATTTAACTTTTCTGTGATTTATTTTCCTTATTGCAAGTGCTTTATTTCTTTAACACTAATATCCTTGTGTGAGTGTTGACATTATATTTTAGATCCACACTTGGCATCATTTCGAGACCAACAATTAGTTCATGATTGACTCGATGTTGGAATGCTAATCTTGGTGATTGGTGTTATTGTAGTTCCTCCAGAGGGCGCAACAAGTGGTAACAGAACATCCCAGATTTGGCTAGGGATTATGTGTCGATCCTAAGAGCATCGTGGTCTATTCTGTAGAGATTGTATGTGAATCTCATAATAGCATTGGGTTGCTTGTTAGGATCATTTTGGGTGGAGTAGATCGTTCGAAAACTCGTCTAAGGTTTCACCTTGAGGTAAAATTTTGATCTTTATATATTTGATTCTATTTCCGTTTGGTTCTGCATTGTTATTGGCGATTTCGGGAGGAGATATAGCTGAGGTTAATCAGTCTACAGTGAAGATCGTAAACATCCACAATCTAAGATCGATATGGTGAGTTTTGATGGCATGAACAACTTTGGTATGTGGAGATGCGAGCTGATAGATTGCTGAACGCACAGAATTTAGAAAACTCGCTGTTTTTGCAAGAAAGACTAGCGGAGACTTCAGAGAAAGATTGGAACAAGATGAATCTGGATGGCTTGTGGTGTCATTAGGTCTTGTTTGGCACAAGACATTAAGTATCATGTGATGAATGAGACTTCCACAAGAAACTGGGAGATCCTTGAAAGTAAGCATTTGATGAAGAGCATTGAGAATCAGTTGTATTTGAAGAGGAGGGTTTACCACTTCCAGCTAAAGAAAGGATCTCCATTGGTGAACATATGAATAACTACATGAAGCTTCTTGCAGACCTAGCTAACATGGATGAGATAATTAAGGACGAGGATAAGGCGTTGATTCTATTGAGCTCTCTTCCTGATGAAGAGTATGAGACATTCATTCTAATCTTAATCAATGGTAACAAATCACTTAGCTACAGTGATGTGTCGGCTACTATTGTGAATCATGAGGTGAGGAGGAAAGACAAAGAGTCCTCTTCAAGTAGCACAACAACAGAGGCGTTGATTGCAAGAGGGATTGGTTCCAATCATCGGAAGGGCAATAGAGATGTCAGTAAATCCAAGACTGGTAATCGCAAATTGAGAAGGAACTAATGTGCTTTCTGTAATGAAAAAGAACATTGGAAGATTGATCAAGACTCAAGAAGGAGAAGGGACAAAAATCAGAGGCAAATTTCACACAGGTAGATGATGAGACTGATTCAGACTCTTCAGTGTTGTCTCTCTATTATTCTTACAGTTTGCTATTCAGAGGAATCTGAGCGAATTTTGGATACGGATGCCTACTTGTTACATTTATCCCAAGAAAGAGTGGTTTGATAGTTTTGGAAAACTAGATGAAGGATTAGTGTCATTCGGTGACAGACACACATGTCAGATTGAAGGGATATGCACAATTCGGATCAAGATGTTTGATGGAATGGTGAGAGAGTTGAAGATATAAGGTACGTTCCTCAATTGAAGAAGAAGCTTATCTCAGTTGGAGCTTTGGAGACGCAGGGCCTGAGATGGACTCTTGAGAAGGCATTTTCAAGATGTCCAGTGGCTCATTGGTTGTTCTGAAGGATATTCAACGCAAGAACTTGTACTACTTGCAAAGTAATGCAGTTATTGAAAATTTTGCAGTTTCAGAACATTTAGAAGGCGATTCTATTAAGTTATAACATATGAGGCTCGGACATGTGTTTGGATTATTTATAAGCTTTGGCGAAGTAAGGAGTAATGGAAGGTGTGTTGACCTATAATTTGAAATCTGGTGAACATTGTGTTCTGGACAAGAACATGAAGGTGGAATTTGGCACCGTAATTCACCTTATGGGAGGTCTTCTTGATTGTGTTCACATTAATATCTGGGGGTCCTACGAAGACTGCATCAGTTGGAGGCTATTGATACTTTCTCTTTTGTTGATGATTTATCTAGGCGTTGTTGGGTATACCTTATGAGATAAAGGTTTGAAGTCCTAGATTTATCGTGAAGTGGAGAATTTGATGGAGAAACAGACAAGTAGGAAGATCAATATGCTCCAATTGATTGTGTTGGGGAGTGTAAGGATCAATTTCTGCGATTTGACCAGAATAATGGTATTGTTATTCACTGCATAGTTGAAAAACATAGAGTGGCTAAGGAGATGATCCGTTCTTTACTGGAGAAGGTTCAGTATTTGTTATCTAATGCATCACTAGACAAATCATTTTGGGCTGAGCCGTTGGTGTATTCTAGTTATCTCATGAATTGGTTGTCGTTAACTGCGATAGGACGTAAAACTCCATTGGATATTTGGTCTAGTGGAGCTGCTTAAGATTATGGTTTGCTTGTGGGCATTTGGATGTCCTGCCTACTTCATTGTCAAAGATGACAAGTTGAATCCATGAGCAAAGAAGTTTATTTTTTTAGGAGTCAAAAGAAATTTAAAGGCTATAATCTATGAGATTCTGAAAACAAGAAGATCGTGTAGAGTAGGTATAACACATTTGATGAGGCTTCATTGTTGAAGTCTACCATCTCTCAGCAGGTGGAGAGGATGAAGACTAAAGATGTATCGCAGCGAGTGGAGATTGATGCTACTCTACTATCTCCAGTTGGTTTAGTATCAGTTGGGATCTCACTGAATGTGAAACCAGGTGGAGGTCATGTGTCGTATTGGATGTTAAACATGCTGATTTGATTGCAACAAAAGAAACCAAGAATAATCCACAAAAGTGAGTGAAAACGCATGAATCTCAAGTTGGTGAGCTTGGCAAGCGCATGTTGAAGACCGTTGTTCTCCTTGGCAATCGAGATGAAGAGGTTTAGATGACTCAGTCGTTTGGATTCATTGTAGCAAAATCGATTTCAGTTGGTTGAGGTGGAGCTTGTTTGAATGAAGTACATGTGGCTTGATCCCTTGGGCAGGGGTACGTAGGCAGCTGTAACATCACAGCCAGTTGCTAAGCTGAAGTTAACAATGAAAGTTCACTTAGAGGGGGGTGAATAAGTGAAATGCTAATCAAATACAGATTTATAAAAACTATGCCTAATAAGAACTAATATACAAATGAATTTCAAAAAGTGAAGCTGAATTCCAGGTGAAGGGCTCTTAAACTTCTCCTCAAGATTCCTCTTTTATAAGAGTTTAGGTGCTTCAATAACTCTCTTGGATGGATCAAAGCAAGTGTATGCACAATATCAAGCATATATAGATGTGTAATAATATCAATGCAAGATATAAAAAAGAGTAGAGTTGAGTTGAGGGATAAGCAAACACAAACACGAGGATATGTTTCGAGGTTCGAGCCACTTGCTCTAGTCCCCGCCTTCACCGTGTGAAGAATTTTCACTATCTCCATAAAGGAACTCCTCAAAAGATACAAACTCCAATTCTCTACATAAGAGGAGGCACAAAACCGATGCACAAAGCAAATCACCTCTACACAAGAGAGAGAACACAAAGCCAATACTCTTCTACACAAGAGGAGGGTATAAGGCCAATACTCTTCCACACAAGAGGAGGGCACACAACCAAAGACACAAAGTAAATTGGAGGTTGAAATATACCTAGGGGAGGTGAATAGGTGTACTAGCTAATCTATGACAAATGATGCGGAAATTAAAACTCAATTGCAATATACTATGTGTAATCAAGAGTGAACCCGAATTCCCCGTGAAGGGCTCTGGAACTACTCCTCGAGATTCCTCTAAATTAAGAGTTGAGGTGCTATATGAAGCTCTCTTGGTTCAACACAAGCGTGGGCACACACAAACTATATCTAGCATATGAATATGTGCGATATAAAACAATACAAGATATAAGAAAGAAGAGTTGAGAAATAGTGGATCAAACACAAACAACAAGATATGTTTCGAGATTCAAGCCAATGCTCTACGTCCCCGCCTTCACACAGAAGGATTTTCACTATATTCACACAGGACCTTACACAATGGACCTCCACTGAGAAATTACAACTCTACACTTGGAGTACACTACTCTTCTCTCAAATACAATCACCTCTACATACGAGGGATAGGCACAAAGCCAAAACAAAGAAAAGATTACAATCTAGGTGATCCAATGATCACAAATAACACTTGGTCATCATAATAGACCACAAATAATTTTTCTCACAAAAATAAGATCCTATAGATAGGATTAGAGATGATAGCTCAAGTGTGAGAAAACAAAGTGTTTGAAATAAAAATAATAAAGAAAAATACTTGAAAAAAATACTAGACAAATATGTAAATAAAAGATCAAAATCAATTTCCCAAAGACTTCCTTTTCTTTGATTTTTCTAACACTTTGAAAACAAATAAAAGATAGAGATTTTAGGCTCAAAAATTTCTTTTAAACTTGCTGCAAAACACTTGAAAAGATGAGAAGAATGACTCTTAAAAATCTTGGTTAAAACAGCTCCAGAGAACCCCTATTTTTAGGCTCTCAAGAATGTGCCGTTGGGGTCCAGAAAAGGACAATTTTGACCTGTCGGTCGATCGCCCGGTCGATCGGCCAACGGTAATATTTCTGACCGTTGAGCCACCGGTCGACCGCCCGGTCGACCGAGCCTAAAGGCACTCAGCCTTGTCAGTCGACCGCCCAATCGACCGGCACTATCCGAGAGTTGGGTAGTTACAGTCGGTCGACTGCTCGGTCAAGCTGCCTTATAGGCAAGGCCTTGTGCACGTCCTTGTGCACATCGGTCAACCGACCGGTTAACCGAGCTCTGGTTCGGTCGACCGGCCGGTCGACCGCCTGCAGGCTCAAGGTAGGGTTTATAGGGTTTGAAACTTAGTCTTTTTAACACCTATAAAATCCCATAAGATCTCATAAATTTCACAAAAATAAGTTCTTATAAATATTTGAAGAACAAATATGTGTGACCAAAAATTACAAACTATATGAACTGATATAGAAATTAAACTTTAAATCAAAATCGATATTTTTCAAATTACAAACTTTGAAATGGAAATTCGATTTTTCTCAAACTTGTAACAAAAACAAGATATTTAAACTCTTTTGAAGCATAGAGTGTATGGATAGAATCTAATACACATATAAAAGATATATCTATTTTTTAAAATTAAATCTAAAATAAGTTTTGTTAATTACAAAACTCTAGACACATGAAATAGAATCATCAAAATAAGTTTTTCTAAATATATGAAGCATAGATGTATATGGATGAAATCCAATATATATTAAACCATGTAAACTTGTTTTGATTCTATCTATTCATAAAAATCATATATATGTGTACTTGAAACCCAAAACCGGTTAAACCGAAACCAAACGTATTGAACTTGTGTGTTTGTGTGAACTTGAGCATATCAACTCTAGTCTATCTTACACAAGATCTAAAGACAAACTAAAACTAAACAAACCGAAGTCTTCTTGTAGAACTCTTTTTCCAAGTCGACTCGAAACATGATTCAAAGAGTTTTGACTCCATCCGAGTGCTAGATGCGATCTTGACGCGCGAGCTCTTGAATCCAGATGTGCTAGCTCCAAAACTCCTTTGTTGAAGCTAGACACCTACTAAGATCTTGATAGAAAATCTGACACTATATAAATATAAGATCATTAGTATTATAACTATATGAGTTAATCATCATCAAAACTAGGGTGATGGACCTTTGGGCCTACAATCTCCCCCTTTTTAATGATGATAAAACTCTTGGAGTTATATATGCATGGATTAAAGATAAGCTTCATAGAAGCTCCCCCTTAACTCATGCATAGCAATAAACAATAAGGATATTCAATAAAATACATAAACTAAACAAAACATATATGCATAAATAAAGATATAAACATGCATATATAAACTCTCTAAATTCTTCTCCCCTTTTTTGTCAATTCAAGAGGTGAAGACAACCAAACAATAAAGATGTACATACGAGATACATTCATGAAGAGGAGAGACGTTAAGTTAACTCCCCCTGCATACATGCATTACATGGAGAAGGGATGACTAGACCCTAACCCACATAAAACATAATATACAATGTATAAGCGGAGATGTTAAGCTCCCCCTACACACGTGTGTTACATAACGATGAGAGGTTAAGCTCTTCAATATGGAAAGTACACTCAACATGAATCTATATATATAGAGAGATGTTAAGCTCCCCTTGCATATAAGCAATACACATCAAACAAATATTTTTTAAAATTTTTTAATAATACATAAAACAAAATTATGAAATTTCTTGAGTCAACAAAACAAATTATGATACCAAAGAAATCAAATAGTAGTTAACAAAAATAAATATTGGTATCACTTATAGATAAACAAAATTTTTGAGATACCAATAGTAGATTTTGATACCAACTGAAGGTAAAACATTAAGTACATTTTGATACCAAATAAATACCAATTGAAATCAATGTATAAGCTTGTATATCAATTAACATTTAGAATAAAATCAAGCTTAACATAAACATAATTTGTGCTTTAAAATTGTAAAGACTTTGTAAGCACAATCAAATCATATATATGTATGTATGAAAATGTAAATACCAATTAAACTTTGAAGCATGCATATATTAGAAAACAAATATGAGTATACAAAAATGAAATAACATGAAGATTATGTGTATATCTCATAACTACCTCCCTATTCATGCACATGATAAAAAATAGTCAATAAGGCATACAAGATATGGTCGCCCAACCATCCGCCCTTGGAAGGTAGAAGTTTTCAAAAATATGATTTGAAAATATTTTAACATATTTGAAAATCACTACCAATTAAAGAATAAAGACTAGTTTAAAGATAATTTTGAAAACTTGTACTAAATCCTTCAAGTAAGAAATAAAACATGAATATATCCATGAAAACATGAAAATCACATGATCATCGGCACTCAAATAGCAATAAAGTGAAATACACCTAGAGGGGGGTGAATAGGTGTACTAGCTAATCTAAGATAAATGATGTGGAATTAAAAACTCAATTGCAACACACTATGTGTAATCAAAGAGTGTAGCCAAATTCTCGGTGAAGAGTTCTGAACTATCTCCTCGAGATTCCTCTAAATTAAGAGTTGAGGTGCTATATGAAGCTCTCTTGGTTCAATACAAGTATGGGAACACACAAACAATATCTAGCATATGAATATGCTGTAATATAAAGTAATGCAAGATATAAGAGAGATATAGTTAAGAGATAGTGGATCAAACACAAACAACAAGATACGTTTCGAGATTCGAGCCACTGCTCTAAATCCTCGCCTTCACACAGAAGAATTTCCACTATGTCTACACAGGACCTTCCACAAAGGAACCTCCACTGTGGAATTACAACTCTACACTTGGAGTACACTACTCCTCTCTCAAACACAATCACCTCTACATAAGAGGGATTGGCACAAAGCCAAAACTCAAACACAATCACCTCTATACAAGAGGGTTAGGCACAAAACCAAAACTCAAACACAATCACCTCTACACAAGAGGGATAGGCACAAAGCCAAAGTAAAGAAAAGATTACAATCTTGGTGATCCAATGATCACAAATAACACTTGGTGATCACAACAGACCACAAACAATATTCCTCACAAAAATAAGATCCTATAAATAGGATTAGAGATGATAGCTCAAGTGTGAAAAAATAAGGTGTTTGGAAAAGAGAATAACAAAGAAAAAAACTTGAAAAAAAATACTAGATAGATATGTAAATAAAAATCAAAACTAATTTCTCAAAGACTTCATTTTCTTTGATTTTTCCAACACTTTGAAAATAAATAAAAGATAGAGATTTTAGGCTCAAAAATTATTTTATATTGCTGCAAAACACTTGAAAAGATGATAAGAATCGCTCTTAAAAATCTTGGTTAAAATCACGCAAGAGAACCCCATTTATAGGCTCTCAAGAATGTAGCCGTTAGGGTACAGAAAAGGACAATTTTGACCTGTCGCTCAACCGCCCGGTCGACCGGCCAACGGTCATATTTCTGCCTATTGAGCCACCGGTCAACCATCCGGTCAACCGCCCCAGGCGAACTCGCCTGGTAGGCCGCACAAAAGGCACTCAGCCTTGTCGATCGACCGCCCGGTCGACCGACACTACCCGAGAGTTGGACAGTTACAGTCGGTCGACCGCCCGGTCGATCAGCCTTATAGGCAAGGCCTTGTGTACGTCCTTGTGCACATCAGTCGACCGACCGGTTGACCGAGCTCTGGTTCGGTCGACCGGTCGGTCGACTCAGGCTAGGGTTTATAGGGTTTGAAACTTGGTCTTTTTAATGCCTATAAAATCTCATAAAATCTCATAAATTCTACAAAAATAAGTTCTTATAAATATTTGAAGAACAAATATGTGTGATCAAAAAATAATATATATTACAAACTATTTGAACTATTTTTGTGATATAGAAATTAAGCTTTAAACCAAAATTGATATTTTTAAAATACAAACTTTGAAATAGAAATCCGATTTTTCTCAAACTTGTATCAATACAAAAACATTATATTTAAACTCTTTTGAAGTATAGAGTATATGGATAGAATCCAATACACATATAAAAGATATATCTATGTTTATGACATTAAATCCAAAATAAGTTTTGTTAATTACAAAACTCTGGACACATGAAATAAGAACATCAAAATAAGTTTTTCTAAATATATGAAGCATAGATGTATATGAATGAAATCCAATATATATTAAACCATGTAAACTTGTTTTGATTCTATCTATTCATGAAAAACATATATATGTGTACTTGAAATCTAAAACCGGTTAAACTGAAAAACCAAATATATTGAACTTGTGTGTATGTGTGAAGAACTTGAGCATATCAACACTGATCTATCTTATACAAGATCTAAATACAAACTAAAACTAAACAAATCAAAGTCTTCTTATAGAACTCTTTTTTCAAGCCGACTTGATCCAAATATGATCCAAAAAGCTTGACTCCATCCGAGTTCTAGATGCGATCTTGACGCGCGAGCTCTTGAATTCACATGTGTTAGCTCCAAAACTTCTTTGTTGAAGCTAGGCACATACTAAGATCTTGATAGAAAATCTGACACTATATAAACACAAAATCATTAGCACTATAACTACATGAGTTAACCATCATCAAAACTAGGGTGATGGACCTTTGGGCCAATAGAGGTTACAATCCTTAGTGACCACAAAGATCACAAACAAAAAATTCTCAAAATACAAGATCCTAAAGGATAGATTTTGCAACGAAAGCTCAAACTTGTGAGAAAACAAAATTTTTGAAAATGAAGCTCTTTAGCAAACAATTGGAAAAACTTCTTTGAAGACAAATAAACTTGAAGAACAAAACTTGTGCTCTAAAACTTGTTTTCTTTGATTTTTCAGAAATATATGGATTTAAAGCTCTAAAAAGTTATTTGAAAAATTTTGTTGAATGTGAGAAAATTAGCACTTGAAAATCTTGTCAAAAACTCACCAAAAAATTCCTTTATATATGCTAAAGAGCAAACTAGCTGTTGGGGGTCAAATCAGGGCGGAAGTGCCCTGTCGGTCGACCAATCGGTCGACTTTCAACGGTCAAAAATATGACCATTGGAGAAGCCGGTCGACAGGGCGGTCGACCGTGCCCAACTCCAGAGAGCTCAACTCTCTAGTGGTCAACCGAGCGGTCAACCGAAAATGTAACGCCCCGATCTCGTGGGTATGAAGATGTTACTAAGACGTATATATGCCAGGGCACACAGAGTGCAAAAGCACGGTGGTTATATACATTTCAACAATAAAAGTATAATTATAAAGTTATCACAGAATGTGATCTAATATTACATGAATATTACATCACCAAGAGGTGTGAAATATGAAATACAATGAAATATACAAGGATGAGCAGTATGAAAGGGCGCTCACGAGCTATAATAAGGAAACTTTAGAGCCGAGCAGGGGGCCTAGAAGAAAAGGAGTTCGGATAGTCTGCAGATGATCCATGCTTTCACTGCGCTCTCTGATCAGCAATTGGGAGAATCCACAAGTTCCAAGTGCTGAAATCTGGACATGCGGGTCCATGGTTGTCGGAACCAACCAAACGAGTACAAAAATGAGGCCATGAGGCATGTACAGACAGGCACACATGTGCGTAGTCAAGAAATGTGATTAAGGCATACAAGTACTTGCATAGACCAGAAACATGAAGAGAATCATGAAATCAGTGAAAAACTCGGAATCAAGTTAACACATGTATAACGATAAATCCGAATAGAGAAAACATGTATCGAAAATCGTGTCGTGAGTATAAGCACACATAAGCGTGAAATCAACGATCATGTAATGTGTTAAATACTAGTGTGGACAAAACCATTTATATAAGCTCAGACTTTGGATTCATGAGATTGATACATTGAGGGAATAATCCAAATAAGGAAACCCTCATATATGTACCATATTTCCCATGTTACCATTGCCTAAGTTCAGACAACTCGAGTTGCCCTAAAGTAACAGAATAAGTTTGTCAAGTATAATTACCGTATCACAAGAAGCAAATACAAGAAACGACATGATAACTTAATCAGACAATAACAACCATCAGTGTCGCATGTAATTATAATTATTTTTTCCAGTATCCCATACCATTGGTAGTTCATACCGATTCTGCACTCCAGTAGAACCCGATCTGAACTCTGATATATGGATACCATAGTTCGAATGAGAAAGTGATTCAATAACACCCGCTAGTGAGTTTATTATTGTCTGGTAATTAAGTTATATCTAGGGCAGAGTTAGGTTTTGTATGTTGGAACATGCAAGTACAAGCCAGAGGACAGGAAATCCAGTGAAGTAACTCAGAAATCAAATATATAATAAAGCAGAGTGTCAGCTCAGGTCATACCACATGATTGAATAACAATATAGCATGAGAATTTTAAAGTGTTGCATTTTAAGTTATTCAATAATAATAGTTAGTACTATCTGATATTTCTATCACCTCCCCACCAGTGTCTCAGATCACTGATAGTCTATACTAGAGCTCGCACGCTGGTAGGATTTACTCGGGTTTGATATGTAAGTATCAGTATCCGAACAAAGGAGAAATCAAATATCACACGTTTCTAATATTATTATTGTGGTTTATTAATTCTTATACTATTCATCTAATTCATATGTTTAAGTTTGTGTTACCGGCACACATACATCCACTTAAGAATAAGACGAGTTATTATTTGAAAACTGATAGAAGATCAACGAACCATGTTTACATTGAGTCTCGTGCATACCCGGGACAACGACCTCAGGAGCATCCGGTACTGAGCTGGAACTGACCGCTAAGTCGTAAGAGTCTTATTTGTATTCCTTAAAACATGAATGAAATCAGGAGCAGGGTGCCAGTATACCCCCGAAACAACTGGTGGCTCTCAGGTAGAATCGAAGTTTCAGTTGTACAATATTTGACTATTATAAACACGTACACATATTAATTCTATCAGTTTCTCCCGCCCCGTGTAAGTTGAGTAATTTATTATAGATTGTTTGGTGTAATAACCAGAGTTTATTCACAGTAACCCAATATCCATGATTAGCCATTTACGGGGATCAACAGGAGTATTGTATCATGAGTATAATATCAGGAGTCTTCCTATTTTAGTGGTTCAGGAATACTGGAGTTCAGGAGTACCATATATCTGGTAGCGGTATAATAATCATGTCAAGTCCCCGTAAAGGTGTTAATCATGAGTCAGATGATTGACATGCAGGTGTCAGGTGCCAAGTGATAACATGTCAAATATCAGGCGTCAGATATCAAGTATCAGGTAATGTACAACAATATAAGCACTATAAGAAAGAGCATAGTGACAATATAAATCGGGTAACCGATCACACAAGTTAGAATATGAAAACAGTGAAAAAGGACATTTCTAACTCTTCACAATCATAATCATGATTATAAGATCAAGCAAAGCAGATAGGGTGGGATTGGACTGGACATGCAAGTAGGTAAACATGCAAGCAAACAAATGAGGCTGGGAGAATTGGACAAACCGATAAGCAGAACTGGATAGAACTGGATAGATAACCGACAATCTGGGTTAGACAGAGTTGATCAGATAAGCGGTTAGCGGGCAAGCAGATAATAGGGTTAGGCTGAACTGAAATCACCTAGAGGGGGTTGAATAGGTGATAATGCTAATCAATGCACAAATTTAAAATGAGATGATGCAACGATCACTCAAAGCAAGATTAGAAGCCGAATACCCCGTGAAGGGCTCTGAACTCCTTCCTCGTGATTCCTCTAAATAAGAGTTTGAGGTAAGTAATGCAATCTTATTGTGAGAGTATAGATCGACAATATAAGAATGAATGAATAGAAAGTAAACAACACAAGTAAACCAATCGCAAACACAGAGATTTGTTTCGAGGTTCGAGCACCCAGCTCTACGTCCCCGCCTTCACCCAGAAGGATTTCCGATCCACTAGAACTTCCACAGAGGATTACAACCACTAGCGAGTACCCAACTCCTCAATCACACTCCTCTAGTCCAGAGTTAGTGGAGCCACAAATACAATAATCACTTGGTGATCAAAAGACCACAAACTCTCTTTTGAAAAACTTTTCTTTACAAAACCCTAGAGAATAATATATAAGATTAAAGCTCAAGGTTTTGTAAGTGATATAAAAATAGAAGAGAGATTTTAAGAACCAAAAACTTTCAGAAAACTTTTGAAAATAATAACCCAAAACTTAAACAAAGCTCTTTCTCAAGAAAACTCAAAACTATTGATCTTTGAATTTGTTGTTGTGAAAAACTTTTACCCTAATGACCCCTTTATATAGGATTTAGGAAGAGTAAACATAGAAAACTTTTATCTGAATAAAAGAGGAAGAAATTGACCCTCTAATACAGCTAACCACACATTTTTTTAAAACTTAAACACGTTTTAAAAAAATGTTAAAAATCAGCCTCCAGAAAATTAGCCATTACTGCAAATCTGGCAGATTGGTCAACTTTGAGCACATTTGTTAGGCTGTAAACGTCCGAATTGAGAATTAGGTATATAGGAATAATTTGTATATCTTTAAGTCTTCATTTTAATGTAACTGAAATCAACTCAATATCAATTTGTATTAAAAAGTTATCAATAAAACACTGACAGGTATCAAATCAGAAATTGTAAGCTGTTTTCAGAATAAGAACAGAGTTCAACCAAATATTTGACATCTTTAAAATTTGAATCTAAAAATTATTATTGAATAAGAAATTTAGATCTGAAAGTTAGCTTTGAAATGCAAGTTAAATCATGTTATTTGAATATAAGAATAAAAAGTTATGATAACAACTATAAAGGGTGTCAAGCAGATCAGCAGAACTAAAACTGGTCAAATCTAAAACCCGATATATGTACTTGAAATCCAAAACTGGTTAAACCAAAAACCAAATGTATTGAATTTGTGTGTGTGTATTTGAGCTTTAAACGTATATACTATTTTTTAACAAAACAAACTATATGAGTCTACAAGCAGGAGTCTCTGATAGTTGATGTTGAACAACGTTTGAGCTAAACCCTAATATTCCATGCTTCAGAATACTTGAGCCATCAATACCTGTATCAACTTGAAATTCATTGTTTAACTTCTATTAGTACCAAATAGCTTTTATATGGTTTGTTATCATCAAAACACATAACCCGGGGATTGTAACCTTTGGGCCAACAATCTCCCCTTTTTGATGATGACAAAACATATAAGTTGTAAAACAAAATATATGAGGGAGGTAAAAGCTCCCCCTCAAATGATGCTCTATTTTATCAAGTATAAAACATAAAAACATATACATATATGAACATGTACAAAACATGAAACCTATATATATGAGATAAACATGTACAAAATATGAACATGTACAAAACATGAAACCAAAACATGAAACCACCAATACTCCTCCCCCTTTTTGTCATACATCAAAAAAGGTTAGGAAACAACCAATAAATAATATATGCATAAACAAGATATAAACATGCATATATGCATACATAAACTCAAATATCTTTTTCCCTTTTTGTCAATTCATCAACAAAGGGGCTAAGGAAAAAACAATCAATTGTCATATCATCAAATCTTAAAGATCAAAACTTAAGTTTTTTTTTATATCAATTTAAAATTTTTGATAAACATATTGATACCAATAGAAAAATATTGATACCAATTAAAGATAAAAACCAAATTTTTAAATAAACACTAAAATCATTTTGCAATAAGGATACCAAATAGAGAATAATACTAATTTAAGATCAATGATACTAATATTGAAAATGTTAGCATATATCAAACTAAAGTATTTTACATCATAAATGTGGGAGTAAGATACCAATTTGAAATGAAAACTAATACAAATTGAATTTACAACCAATACCAATTTTACATAAAACCAATTTAAAAATAAGAATTTTCTCCCTCTTTATGAAATATTAAAAGAAACAATGCATAAGCTTGTAATAGATACTAATTAAAAATAATTGACATGATGAACTAAATCAAGCTTAGCAAACATAATTTGTGCTTTTTCAAAAAAAAAATTTAAAGACATGTGAAACAAGCACAATCAAATCATATACATGTATGTATGGATATACCAAATGAAATATGAGGCATATATAGAAAATACATATGAGTATACAAATATATGAAATATCAATTTTGATACCAATAGAAATATAATGAGGATCAAGTGTATAACTCAAACCTACCACCCTTATCATGCATAAGTTTAAAAGATATTTAAGAAGGGTATATAAGGGATGGTCGCCCATCCAACTGCCCTTAGAAGGTAGGGGTTTTCAAAAATCATAATTTGAAAGTAAATAGGCATAGTTTAAAAACTCTACCATTTGAAGAATAGAAACTAGTTTAAAGATATTTTTAAAAACTAATAAGAAATCCTTCAAAATATGAAACCAAATCATACATCCCATGAAAACATGAAAATCACATAATAATTGACACTCAAAGTCTATAAAGCACGTATATGCTCATGAAAATAAAGTCATGAGTAAACTCCAAATATAGAGTGTAAGAATCATGTAATCAACAAAATCATGGAAATAAGACATTTAAGCTCAAATCAAATTCCTTTACAAACATGAAAAACATAAAAGTTTAATTTTCATCAAAACAAAACAAACCTCAAGACATATGTACATTTTATATAAACTAGAGTATACATACTTATCCAAGCATAAATGAGTCCACAACAGTATATTGCATGAAGGCAAGTGGCTTAAGGATGTACATGTATATCTATTAGTTTAGACAAAAGTAACATATACATGAAGCTAACACATTATCATGAAACCATGTGCAAAAATATAAAATACAAGTGTAAATGAGAGAGTCATCAAAACTAGGCTATACAAGTACATGTAATGAGTACAAGTGAGCAATGAAGCACAAACACATAATAACCAAGTGTAGCTCACTACTTGTACAAGTATATACACAAGTTTTAATGAAAACTAAATTTAAACAAGTAATCAAAATCATGAAGTACAAAATCAAGCACATAAACCAAAACATGAATCTAAACATGATCAATCATAATGAGCATTGAAGCCAAAACATGCTAAAAACATTTATATGAAAGCATGTGAATAAAATAGGAGTTAGAGATTGTTACTAAAACCAATAGGGTAATCTCTTAGTCTCCAAATCAAGATGGTCCTCCCACCAAACTCCCCTTGAAAGTGATGCATCCAAAAGTGTCACCGTTTAGCTTGGAACGCATTCACCTCAAGACACCAACAACTCTCACGTCATGTGAGAGCCCACACCTACATCAAATAGACTAGGAATGGATTTTGGTACTCATATTTTCTTGGGTCCTAATACGTTAGTGTTTTGAACCCAAACATGATTATTATACTATTTATATGATCATAATAAAATTTGGCTAAATGACCATTCCAGCCACAAAAAGTACATTTATAAATTCTTCCATATTTAAAAGCATAATGAGCATGTGGTTTATGAACATGTGATTTGTGAGCATGGGCTGTTTTAGCATGATTGACATGTGATGTGTTGGCATGATGAACATGTGGAGTTTTAGCATGTGATGGTTTATCATGTTGAACATGTGAAGTGTGCATGTGTTTATTTGAAAATATTTCTTCTAATTTAGTATTGTTAAATGCACATTCTTTTAAAATATTTCCCAAATCATTTATTTTAGTTTTTAACATAGAAATCTCATGTTCATCAACTTTAGGATATTTAGCTTTGCATGCAACTCTATAGGCATCAAAATCTCTTTGTGTTGAAATAAGAGTAGAAGATAATTCATCCTTTTCTTTTAAACAAATAGCAATTTGATTTTTAAGCATTTCATTTTCCCTTTTCAATTTTAAACAATCTTCCTTCTTAGAATCAAAACTTTCTGAAAGTTCAATGAAAGCTTGTAATAACAATTCTTTACTTATTTCACTATCATCATCATGTGGCTAGGTAGTTACCTTAGGTGTGTTTACCATAAAACACACATTGGCCGTGTCAACTTCATCTTCGGATTCACTTTCCGAGTCCCAAGTGGCTTTGTACGCCTTCTTTACAAACGACTTCTTTTGCTTCATGGAGGAAGACATCTTGTTCTTGAAATCTGGACATTGGCCATGATGTGTCCAAGTTTCCTACAGTTGTAGCATGTGATCTTCTTTTCCTCCTTCCTTTCCCATCGCCTTCTATGGTTGAGTTTATTCTTGTGGTACATTCTTTTTATATTTCTCACAAGAAGGGATAGCTCTTCTTCTTCTTCTTCTTCTTCATCTTCTTCATCATCGAAGATGGTGGAGGTAGACTTGAAAGCAATAGACTTTTTCTTTTGAGGCGCCGTTTCTTCTCTAGCCTTTTTCTCCATCTCATGAGTCTTAAGTTACCAATAAGACTGATGAGCTCCATCTCGTCTTTGTCGTTCAATTCCTTCAAGGTGGTAGCTTTGATTTCCCATGATGAAGGGAGTGCACGAATCACCTTTCGCACCTTTTGGTCATTGTTGATTTCATCACCTAGAGAAGCAAGAGCATTTGTGATCTTAGTAAACTTAGTAATCATATCATCAAAAGATTCATTTTCTTGCATTTTAAAACTTTCATATTGGGAACGTAAGAGATCTATTTTAGCTCTCTTGATTTGTGATGTTCCCTCATGAGTGACCAATAAGTGTTGCCAAATCTCATAGGCGGATTTGCAATGGATAACCCGTGTTAAGTCATCCTCATTCAAAGCTAAAAGTAGGGCATTTTGAGCCTTCGAATTAGCATTAAATTCCTTGGAGGTAAGTTCGGACCAAGTGTCCTCCTCACCTTCGGGTTTGCTAAATGGTTTGGTCAAAGACTTAGCAACTAGGCTACCTAGAGATTGTAGAAAAATGTTCATCCTAACTTTTCATATGGGAAAGTTGAGTTCATCAAATTTGGGAGGGGTCTTAATGTTATCGGCCATCTTTACTAGTGTATGAATGAAGATATGAAAATAGTGATTAGCAAATTATAGGATCTCTCTAAGGATGTGAAGCCAAAAACTAGAGTCCTAGCTCTCATACCAATTGAAATCACCTAGAGGGGGGTGAATAGGTGATAATGCTAATCAATGCGCAAATTTAAAATGAGATGATGCAACGATCACTCAAAGTAAGATTAGAAGCCAAATACCCGTGAAGGGCTCTGAACTCCTTCCTCATGATTCCTCTAAAAAAGAGTTTGAGGTGCGCAATACAATCTTGTTGTGAGAGTATAGATCGACAATATAAGAATGAATGAATAGAAAGTAAACAACACAAGTAAACCAATCGCAAACACGAAGATTTGTTTCGAGGTTCGAGCACCCAGCTCTACGTCCCCGCCTTCACCCAGAAGGATTTCTGATCCACTAGAACTTCCACAGAGGATTACAACCACTAGGGAGTACCCAACTCCTCAATCACACTCCTCTAGTTCAGAGGTAGTGGAGCCACAAATACAATAATCACTTGGTGATCAAAAGACCACAAACTCTCTTTTGAAAAACTTTTCTTTACAAAACCTTAGAGAATAATATATAAGATTAAAACTCAAGGTTTTGTAAGTGATATAAAAATAGAAGAGAGATTTTAAGAACCAAAAACTTTCAGAAAACTTTTGAAAATAATAGCCCAAACTTAAACAAAGCTCTTTCTCAAGAAAACTCAAAACTTTTGATCTTTGAATTTGTTGTTGTGAAAAACCTCTACCCTAATGACCCCTTTATATAGGATTTAGGAAGAGTAAACATAGAAAACTTTTACCTGAATAAAAGAGAAAGAAATTGACCCTCTAATACAGCTAACCACATATTTTTTAAACTTAAACACGTTTTAAAAACATGTTAAAAATCAGCCTCCAGAAAATTAGCCATTACTGCAAATCTGGCAGATTGGTCAACTTTGAGCACATTTGTCAGGCTGTAAACGTTCGAATTGAGAATTAGGTATATAGGAATAATTTTAGATCTTTAAGTCTTCTTTTTTATGCAACTAAAATCAACTCAATATCATTTTTTATTAGAAAGTTATCAATAAAACACTGACAGGTGTCAAATCAGAAACTGTAAGCTGTTTTCAGAATAAGAACAGAGTTCAACCAAATATTTGACATCTTTAAAATTTGAATCTGAAAATTATTATTGAATAAGAAATTTTTATCTGAAAGTTAGCTTTGAAATGCAAGTTAAATCATGTTATTTGAATATAAGAATAAAAAGTTATGATAACAACTATAAAAGGGTGTCAAGCAGATCAGTAGAACTAAAACTGGTTCAAATCTAAAACCCGATATATGTACTTAAAATCCAAAACTGGTTAAACCAAAAACCAAATGTATTGAATTTGTGTGTGTGTATTTGAGCTTCAAACGTATATACTATTTTTTAACAAAACAAACTATATGAGTCTACAAGCAGGAGTCTCTGATAGTTGATGTTGAACAACGTTTGAGCTAAACCCTAATATCCCATGCTTGAGAACTCTTGAGCCATCAATACCTGTATCAACCTGAAATTCATTCTTTAACTTCTATTAGTACCAAATACCTTTTATATGGTTTGTTATCATCAAAACACATAACCCAGGGATTGTAATCTTTGGGCCAACATGAACTGTATAGACAAGTAAGGCTGGATAGACAAGCATACAAGGAGACAAATAGAGTTGGGTAAGGTTGAATAGACAAATACGCAAGCAAGCAGAGCTAAGCAGGGCTAGAGCATAACTAGACTGTGTTAGCAGTATATAACGTTAGACACACGGCGTAACTACACTCCTGGCGGAGCTAGCCTTTGACTCTAGGCTAAACCCGCATGTCGGGGCTAACGCTCGCAGCGTAGATATGTACGAACATCCAACTAATTCTCACGACGAAGTCACACTCATAGCGAAGCTAAATGCCTATTGCAAAGCCAGCGCAATGAATGTTGGATCTTCGCGTATGATGAAGCCATACTCCCAGCGTAACTAGACACCCGTGACGAAGCCAACGTATGACCGCTATGATATTATACATGGCATAGCTACGCTTGTGATGGAACTAGCTGATAAAGCGCAGAGCGCTAAGCTCGCCTACTGGCCGAGCTGGTAGAGAACCTGAAGGTTAAGTTTGAAGATTGAGTCTGAAGCTGGGGTCAAACTAGTGAGCAATGATAGACGCTAACGCTCCATGGTAGAGCCAACGGATGTGATGTAGCGGTATATGAACACTCTACTAACACCACAACGTAGCTACGCTAGGGCAAGTTTCGCGGTAAAACGCTGAGCACTAAGCTCTCCTACCAGGCAGAGCAAAAGAGAGATTCAGAGGGTCTAAGCGCACCCCCTTTCAGGGAGTGGGCATAAAAGAGATTATAAGATCTATACGCCCTGAGGGCTATAGGGCCAATGGCCAAATGGGGTACCTACAAAAAATGTTAGTACCACACAAGTACACATATAAATAGCAGAAATAATAAAGGGAGAATTGTAGATCGGTCAACCTGAAGCTATAAGGCCATGAAACCTGAAGGTATAAGGCCAAAGTCTACTGGATAGTCCATCCCGAGAGCTGAATAGGCGAAACCACTCCGCCAAAGCTACCACTAAACCCATAAGGGTGCATGGAATGGTACCCATTGGGTAGCCCCGAAAGTAGTATCTCAGGACAACACACCTCGGAGGAGACGTTTGTCCCGAGTCTTCTCCTGCAACCTTCACCCAACAGATACAATATCGTATACACTATTACAAGCATTCGTCGCACCAACAGTCCACCAAAAATACAAATACACAACTAAACAAATCCCAAAATACATATCAACCTATCGAAGTGGAAAAATACAGAATAAGGGTGAGAGCACTCGCCTAAAAACTCTGAGTACGCCTGAAATTCCAAAAACTCCAATAATCCACGTGAATACACAACGAAATACCATTTATAATATAATATATATTAATATATAATTATTTAAAAAAAGAAAGATAAGGAGAAAGAAATCAAGAGAGAGGGAAAAAGGAGCAAAAACAAAAGAGGGAGGAAAAAGGGAAGGCCCATGACCATGTGGCCGCCAGCTGCCGCCAGCCGGGGGGTGGCCGGTTAAGGAAAGGAGGGGGAGGAGAAAATGGGTGATGGGGTTGGAGATTTGGGTGGTAGGGTTGTGATGAGATGGATTTTCTGGGAGTTGTTTGGAGGTGGAAATGGTGGAGTGGTTGTGGTTGTGGTTGATCTTCATGGAGAAGAAGAGGAAATGGAGGTGGTGCTTGGTGGTTGGTGGTGGAGATGGGGTGATGGTGGTGATCTTGGTGGAAAAATAAGAGGTGGTTAGTGGTGGTGTTGTTGTTGATGAAGATGGAGATGGAGATGGTGGCGAAGAGATCACCGGAGTTGTTGCCGCAACTAGAGTGATGGTCGGAGCTAACTTGGAGATGATGATGGTGTGCTAGGGTTAGATGAGGGGGAGGGTGGTTGTTGGTAGAGGTGATGAAGGAGATGGAGAATAGAGATGGATGTATTTGGAGGAGGAAGATGGTGGTGGTGATGTGGTGGTTGTCGGTGGTTCCTAGGGGTGGAGATGGAGGAAATCTAGGTGGTGGAGAGATGGAGGATGGTTATGGGTGGTGGATTTGAGAGAAGGAAGGAGATGGTGGTGGTTAAGTTTGAGGAGGAAGATGTTGATGAAGTTAGAGTTGGAGGAGGTGAAGGAGGAGATGGGGAATGGGGATGGCCGGAGTTGGCCGTCGCCGGCCATGGGGCACTATCCAGATGGGTCGACGACCGTGGGGTCGACGGTGATTGAGTGGGGGAGAGATTGGAGAGGAGAAAGAAGAAGAAGAAGAAAGAAAAAAGAAAAAGAGAGAGTGAAAGAGAAAGAGTGAGATGATGATGGATGTGATAGGGATGGTCAGTCCATATTGGGGACCAGGGAAAAAGTCAAAGAAAGAAAAAGAAGTAAAGAAATAAAGGAAAGGAAGAAAATACTAATATAAATATATTATTATAATAGGGTAAATTTTTTAGTAATCCAGAAAGGTCCCCAAAAATTTTAAAATATTAATTATTATACTGAGAGTCATGGTGAAATCAGATTCAAGAAATTCAATCCCATTTTTAAACTAAACATCTTGGAATCGATAAGCGATATCGATCGCACCAAATCCGATCGAATTTTAATAATTTCAATTCTCAAAAATATACTAAAGTAAGAAATATGATTTTAGGAGATAAGGCAAAAGCAGATCTCAGAAATTTAATTTCGTTTATAAATTAAATTTCCTGAAATCAACCAGCAATACCCATCGATTCCGCTTTTGAAGATTTTGCAAAATAATTCAAAAACATTTCAGAAAATTATGTAAAATCTAAAATATTAGAAAACAGTATTAGAAACTAAAACTGGTCAAATCAACTACAAAAAAGATCAAATCAAGCAGTACACTGGAATCGGGTCTCGGGTTCAGACTCGGACTAACTCTGAGTCTAAAGATTCGGGTCTATTACCAAACAGTCTCATAAATAATCACTAAGTAAAAATAAATACAGGGAGAAAATATAAAAATATGATCAAAAAATCAGGACACGTATTTGGGTACGTATCCTGGGGATGGGGTGTTACAAACTACGCACCTTACAAAAATTTCGTCCTCGAAATTTCGATAAGGGAAAGTTGAACACAAAAAAGATAGGGATGAAAGTTATACCAATTAAGAAATGAATAACTAGGGGGAACATTCACAACGGACTGAACAATAATCTCGTGACCGGATATCTTCTGCACTTCCTGACGTATGAAGCTTCGGATGATGCCATATGAATACCGATCAGATACAGTTAATAAGAGAATTCTACTAGAATTTTAGTAGAATTTTAGTAGACTGACCCATTTTGAATAATATGAAATAAGCTGACTCGATGAGATAATCAATAATACTCCTTTCATACTGCAAGACAAAGTTGTCAAAATCCACAGAAATATGTAGAAATCCATAATGCTAAAATCCATAATATAATATAAAATCCTCTGTGGCACGAAGCCGTCCTTGATGAAGAGTCTGTAGTAAAATTCTCAAAGGTGCTGTATACTTACCATTACTCTTGGGAAGACCAGAATATCGAAAATAAAGAAAACCCTGATAAAACTGATCATAATTAAAAAAAAATTAATAACAACAAGTTTTGAATACTTGATGCTAGTTACTCTGAAAGGCACAATCAAGAAATTATAATAACTGTAGAGAGTGTTGAATGCTGCCTCCTGAATGATAACCCAACCGTTGATTAAATTTAGGAGCTACTCAATCTTCATAAAACTTCTGATATAAAGATTGTAATGCATCGGGATGAGAAGAGTGCCAGAACAGGGTGAAAATAAACCACAACTTACCTGCAAGTACATTCCCAATCTATTCATATCTTATGTTGGGATAAAGACGACGGGAGCTGGAAATGGAAAAAGATGAAAGGTGTTGGCCCAGAGGCCCTTGACCTTAGTTTTGATGATGACTAACTTATGAAGGTAAGTTTGCTAATGATCTTTTATTTATGTAGTTTCAGTTATTGATCAAGATCTTAGTCGTGATTTGACTTCAATAAGAGATTTACAGCTAAAGTGTTGAAGCAAATAAGTATTGATTCAAAAGCTCACATCGCAACGATCGCATCTAGCTCCTTTGGATCAAGTTTGGATCAAATCATCTTGGAGATGAAGATCGACGAGAAGACCTCGGTTTGTTTAGTTTTTGTTTAGATCTTATATAAGGATAGCCTAGTCTTGATATGCTTAAGTTTACACACACACAAGTTCAAAAGTTTTAGTTTCGGTTTAACCGATTTTGGATTTTCAAGAACATATCTTTAGTTTTCATGAATAGATAGAATCAAAAGAAGTTGTACATGGGTTTATGTATGTTGAATTTCTTCCACATACATTGATAGTTCATATTGCTTAAAAACTTATTTTGATGATTCTATTTCATGTGGTTTCAAGTTTTGTTTTTAGCAAAACTTAGTTTTTGGATTTAATGTCAAAAACATAGATATATCTTTTTATATATGCATTGGATTCTATTCATACACACTATGCATCAAATGTGTTTCAATATCTTATTTTTTATTTGAATAAGTTTTTGAGAAATAGTTTTTCATTTTGAAGTCTTCTCAAAAACACTTGAAGACAAAAATAAAACGAGTTTGAAAATACAGTTTTTGGTTTCAAGCTTAATTTCTATGCCTCAAAAATAGTTCAAATAGCTTGTAATATAGGTTGACTTTGATCAAACATATTTGTATTTCAAGTGCTTACATGAACTTATTTTTCTGAATTTTATAAGATTTTATGGGATTTTATAGGTATTTAAAAGCCAATATTTCAAACCCTATAACCCTGGTTTTTAAGCTGCTAAGTGCACAAGTTTCAGCGATCGACTGGGCGGTTGACCATTTCAGAGAGTCTGCTATCTGGAAACGACCCGGGTCGACCGACCGGTCGACCAACCAGAGAGACCAGCTCTCTGGTTCCGGCCTCGGTCGACCGATAGGCAGTTTGCCTTGGGGCGGTCAACTGGCCGGTCGACCGACAATCCCAATGGTCAAAAATCGGACTGTTGGCTGGTCGATCGACAGGCTATTTTGGGCATGGTATGGACCCCAACAGCTATATTTTAGAAATCCTATTAATATGGGTTCCTGGCCTATTTCTTTCAAGACTTTCCAGAGCAATTTTTTTCACCTTCTCAAGTGTTTTTAACAAAGTTTTCAAAAGTGTTTTTTTGTCAAAATTCTCAATCTTTATTTGTTTTCAAAGTTTTGAAAAATCAAAGAAAATCAAGTCTTTGAGAATTCTATTTTGTTCTTCATTTTATATATCTATCAAGAAGTTTTTTCCCAAGTATTTTCTTTGTTGTTTTATTTTCAAATACTTTATTTTCTCATATACTTGAGCTATCATCTCAAATCTATCTTTAGCATCTTTATATTGTGAGAAAAATTATTTGTGATCCTTTGAGATCATCAAGAGAGAGTTTGTGATCATTGGATCACTAAGTTTTATTTCTTTTTTACTTTGTACTCCCTCTTGTGTAGAGGTGATTGTGTAGAGAGAGGAGTTGTGTGCTCCCATTATTGAGTAGTAATTTCTCAGTGGAGGTCCCTTTGTGGAAGGTCTTGTGTAAACATAGTGGAAATCTTTCTATGTGATGGCGATGACGTAGAGCAGTGGTTCGAATCTCAAAATATATCTTTGTATTTGCGTTTGATCAACTATCTCTCAACTCTCCCTCTCTTTATATTTTGCATTGCTTTATATTGTTCATATTCATAAGTTAGATATAGTTTGTATGTGCCCATACTTCTGTTCAACCAAGAGAGCTTATTAAAGCACCTCAACTCTTAATCTACAGGAATTTAGAGGAGTAGTTTCAAAGCTCTTCATAGGAAATTCGGGCTCACTCTTGGTTGCACATAGTGTGTTAGAATTGAGTTTTGGATTTTGCAACATTTGTCCTAAATTAGCTTGTATACATATTCACCCCCCTCTAGGTGTACTTACAAAAGGGATTTAAGAACTAAAGGAAGGACGACCAAGAGGGAATGGATAACTTTGTACTTGTAGTTAGATTGTATAACCATGATTTATGTGTTTCAGTTGCAAATTTATTTACCATTAATTTGCTGGCTGGTTTTACTGAGGGCGTGAGAGCCTAAGCTCTGATACCATCCTATAATGCCCCGATCCCGCGGGTACAGAAACGTTACTACGATATATATACGCAGGGCGGAGATACCCTCTCACACACACACACACATATGCTAAGAATCAGTACATACAGGAATCAGAGTGCGAAAGCACGGTGGTTTTATACATTTCAATAATAAAAGTATAATTACAAAGTTATCACAGAATGTGATCCAATATTACATGAATATTACATCACCAAGAGGCATGAAATATGAAATATAATGAGACATACAAGGATGAGCAGTACGAAAGGGTGTCACGATCAATAATAGGAAAACTCGAGGCCGAGCAGGGGGCCTAAAAGAAAAGGGCTCCGAATGCTCTGCTGATGATCCTGCGCTACTCTGATCAGTAGCCGAGAGAATCCACAAGCTCCAAGCACCAAAATCTGGACATGCGGTTCCAGGTTTGTCAGAACCAACCCAACGAGTACAAAAATGAGGCCATGAGGCGTGTACAGACAGGCACACATGGTCAAGTGATGTGATTTAGGTATACAAATATATGCATTAACCAAAAACATGAAGAGAAATCATGAAATCAGTGAAAAACTCAGAATCGAGTTAACATATGTATAACGATAAACCCGAATAGAGAAAGCATGTATCGAAAATCGTGTCATGAACATAGGCACACACAAGCATGAAATCAGACATCATTTAATGTGTTAAATACTAATGTGGATAAAACTAGTTATATAAGCTCAAACTTTAGATTCATGAGATTGATACGTCGAGGGGATAATCCAAACAAGAAAATTCTCGTATATATATCATATACCTCATATTACCATTGCCTGAGTTCATACAACTCGAGTTTCCCTAAAGTAACGGAATAAGTTTGTCAGGTATAATTACTGTGTTACAGAAAGCAAAGACAAGAAACGACATGATAACTTAATCATCCAATAACAACCATCAGTGTCGCCTGTAATTATAATCATTTTCTTTCAATGTCTCATACCATTGGTAGTTCATATAGGGTCCGCACTCCAGTAGAACCCAATCTGAACTCTGATATACGGATACCATTATTCGGATGAGGAAGTGATTCAATAACACTCGCTACTGAGTTTACTATTGTTTGATAATTAAGTTATATCTAAGGCAGGGTCAGGTGTTGTGTGCTGGAACATGCAAGTACAAGCCAATAAGCCAGAGGATAGGAAATCCAGTGTAGTAGCTCAGCAATCAAATATATAATAAAGCAGAGTGTCAGCTCAAGTCATACCACATGATTAAATAACAGTATAGCAGGAGAATATTAAAGTGTTGCATTTTAAGTTATTCAATATAATAGTTAGCACTGTCTGATATTTCAATCACCTCCCTATCAGTGTCTCATATCACTGATAGTCCACACTAGAGCTCACACTCTGGTAGGATTCACTCGGGTCTGATATGTGAGTATCAATATCCGAACAGAGGAGAAATCAAATATCACACGTTTCTAATATTATTATTGTGGTTTATTAATTCTTATATTCTTCATCCGATCCATATATTTAGGTATGTATTACCGGCACACATACATTCATTTATGAATAAGATGAATTATTATTTGAAAACTGATGGGAGATCAACGAACCATGTTTGTATTGGGTTCCGTGCATACCCGGAACAACGGCCTTAGGAGCATCCAGTACTGAGTCGGAGCCAACCGCTAAGTGGTAAGGGTCTTATTTGTATGCCTTGAAACTGGAATGGAATCAGGAGGAAGGGTGCCAATACACTCCACCGAAACACCTGGTGGCCCTCAGGTGGAATCAAAGTTTCATTTATGCAATATTTAACCATTATAAACATGTACACATATTGATTCCATCAGTTTCCCCCGCCCCGTGCAAGTTGAGTATTTTATTATAGATTGTTCAGTGTAATGACCAGAGTGTATTCACAGTAATCTAATATCTATGATTAGCTGTTTATAGGGATCAACAGGAGTAAAATATCAAGAGTATAATATCAGGAGTCTCCCTGTTCTGGGAGTTCAGGAATACTGGAGTTCAAGAGTACCATATATCTGGTAGCGGTATAATAATCATGTCAAGTCCCCGTAAAGGTGTTAATCATGAGTCAGGTGATTGACATGCAGGTGTCAGGTGTCAAGTGATAATATGTCAAGTATCAGGTGTCAGATATCAGGTATCAAGTAATGTACAACAATATAAGTACTATAAGTAAGCACAAAGTCACAATATTGTTGGCCCAAAGGCACATCACTCTAGTTTTGATGATGATTAACTCATGTAGTTATAGTACTAATGATCTTGTATTTATTTAGTCTCAGATTTATGATCAAGATCTTAGTTGGTGTTTAGCTTCAACAAAGGATTTAAAGTCAAGTTTTGAAGCTAGCACGGTTTGATTCAAGAGCCTATGCATCAAGACCACATCAAGTACTCAAGAGGAGTCTAACTCTTTGGATCGAGTTTGGACCAAGTCAAAAAGATGAGAAGACTTCAAGTGAAGACTTCAAGAAGAAGACTTGTGTCTCAGTTTGTTTTTATTAAGATTTTGTTTTTAGATTAAAATGTAAAGGATAAAATAGTTGGTGGATTGCTCAAGTATACCATATACACTCACACAGAAGATTTAGTTGTGTTTTCATAAAAGAATTTTTATTTTGAAAAAATACAAAAGAGTTTTTTTTTGGAAAAATACCGGTTTGGTTTTTAGAATTCAAAGTATATATGTTTTAACCAAAACCATATTTAGTGCTTATTGTCAAAAACATAGATATTTCATCTTATGTGTAGTGGATCATATCCATACACTCTATGCTTTAAAAGTGTTTAAAATATCTTGTCTTTGTATTTGGAGAAGTTTTGAAAAAATAAGTTTTGAAAAAACCAATTTGGAAAAATACAGATTTTGTTTTTATCCAAAATTTCTAAGTTACAAAAATAGTTCAAAATGGTTGTAACATGTCTTGATTTCACTCAAACATGTTTGTATATCAAAGTATAATACTGAAACTATTTTTGTAGAATTTTAAAGATTTTATGGGATTTTATTTAAGCTAAAAAGACAACCTTTTAATCCCTAAATAGTTTCTGTCTGGCTTCTGCCGGTTGACCGGACCGGTCGACCGAGCTAGGAGTCGGTCGACCGAGTCGGTCGACCGACGTGCATAAACGTGCACGCCAGCTCTGGCTGGAGGGCCGGTCGACCGACCCGGTCGACCGCCAGAGAACTTTTGCTCTCTGGAAAGCCCCGGTCGATCGGGCCGGTCGACCGGCAGAGAGTGTCTGCTCTCTGTTCCGGCCTCGATCGGGCCAGTCGACCGCTGGCCCAACGGTCAGATTTCTGACCGTTGGCGGTCGATCGGGCCGGTCGACCGACAGCAGTCCAGGGCTGCTGACTGGACCCCAACGGCTAGTTTTCTTTGGCCTATAAAAGGGGGCTTTGTTGGACTGTTTTCAATAAGATTTGAAGTGGATTTTTGCACCAGTTTTTCCTACTCTTTTAAGAGGTTTTCTCCACTTGTTTAAGAGCCAAATACTTCCATTCAAAAGGAGAGTTTATCAAGAGTTTTCAAAAGTAATCCATTGAGTTTTTCACCACCACATTCAATCCTAGTTTTCTCACAAACACTTGAGCTATTCATTGCTATATCTACCTATAGGAGTGCTATTGTGAGAGTAATTTTAGGTGATCAAAGTGTTGTGATCACCAAAGTTCTACTTTGTACTTTGAGGAGGCGGACTTGCGGGTTCGCGGTGTTTCGAGTTCTTGTGTGAACTCTTTGTAGAGGTGCGGCCTCGGCGAGCTAGTGGGCTTGCGTTGTGTTCTTGCGAAAATGAGAGAGGGACTAGAGAGTCCAAAGAGCTTGTAGGTGTTGCGGCACCAAGTGATCCGGTGGGATCGATTTTAGTAGAAATCCTTCATAGTGTTGAAGACGGGGACGTAGAGCAAGTGTGCTCAAACCTCGAAACAAATCTCCCGTGTTTGCGATTGCTCTCTCTATCTCTTACTTGTTTATATCTTGCATGCTTATATTGCTTTCATCTTTATATGCTTGATATATATTTGTGCTCTTATTGTTATATGCTTGGGGATTGTTTGCTAACACTTGTATTCAACTAAGAGAGCCAACGCAGCACCTTAACTCTTATTTAGAGGAATCTTGAGGAGTTAGTCCAGAGCCCTTCACGGGGAATCCGGCTACACTCTTGTGTTATACTTGGTGTTTAGTTTAAGCAGCTTTAGTTTGTATTAATAAGTTTTAATTCCGCATTATTGACTATTAGATCAGCTAGTCACCTATTCACCCCCATTTAGGTGATTCAATTGGTATCAGAGCCACGTGCTCTTGATTTAGGTCTAACAACCTAGAGTTAAAGATCCTCATTTTATAGCTAATCATAATATTTGTTCACACACCATAGATTTCATGTCACCTCCCACCTTTGACATCCTTAACATCCAACTTGGAAGGTTAAGATGTCTATGTACCTCAAAGGTCTAGGCATTCATGTTTATTTTACTACTATTAAAGATTCATATGTTAATAATAGCAAGTATATTGAGGCTAACTCAAAAGCCATTCATGCTTTGAAGAGTACCCTAAACAATGATTATTTATGTAGGATTGCTAACATTGACTCGGCTTTTATAATTTAGAACACCATCATCTCCCTTGGCGAAAATGAACAATATTTTGCGGGGAGCGACTCGGATGTTGGAAGTGACGTTACCAATGTATGCTATATGGTCCAAGGGATAACCCCCTTGAGGTAAATACCGAATTCGAGGTAGAAGAAGTTGTTGACATGTCTTATGATGAGCTTACTTCATTTTGTCAACAACTACTTGAAAAATATGACATGCTTAAGAAGGATAATATGAAAATGAAAAATAAATTTGATTGCATGTTAAATGAAAAAGATTCATTACAAGAAAAATTGGAATATTTTTCAAAAGAAAATGAAAGTTTGAAAAATGAAAATATTTCCTTGCTTTCTAAATTAAATGATCTTTGTGAAGGAAATACTTCATTGAAAAGTAAAATTGTTTTGGTGAAAAAACAAAAGGAAATTACTTTGCATGAAAACACTTCCTTGAAAAGAAAAATAGTTGAAAAAGAAAAACAAAATGTTTCTAAAAGAATAAGAAAAATGACTCTCAATCTTACCATACTTTACATGCCACTATAATCAAAATGAGATTAAATTTTTAAAAAATAGAATTGATAGTTTAAGCTCAACTTTGAGCAAATGTGCATTTAACCATTCAAGATTGGAATCCTTGTTTCAAAAGAAACAAGCTCCACATATTCATGCACCACACCCACAACATGCTTATGCTCATTTTGCATGCCATGATCATTCGCATTCACATGTGCATAGTAGAGTGTACAAGTGTACACATTGTGGCCGCAAAGGCCATTTAGCAAAATTTTTTTATGATAAGATAAATACTTTAAATTTTACTAATAAGAATGTTTGGGTTACTTATAAGACTAACCCCCGAGGACCCAAAAGAAAATGGGTACCAAAATCCCCACCTTTTGTTTTTGATGTAGGTGCGGGCTCTCACAAAACGTGAGAGGGATGGTGCCTTGATGGTGGATGCACATGGACTTAATGGACACACATTTGATGCACCGCTATCAAGGAGGTTTGGTGGGACAACCACCATGTTTTAGAGATTTAGAGTATAGTTCATGATTTGGTAACTATCTCTAAACTCCTATTTTATTTATATGCTTTTATAATTGATAATTTTTAGCATGTTTTAGTGTTTGTTAAAATATTCATGCTTTATTTGTTTTATGCTTCATGTGGTAAAAACATGGTTAGATGTAGTATTTGTAAAAACTTGTATATATACGTGTACAAGTAGTGAGCAACAAATTGATTCGTATATATTTGCACTTCATTGTTCATTTGTACTCACTATATGCACATGTATAGGCTAGTTTTGATGATTTTCTCATTTACACTTGTTTTGCCAATTTTCATGTTTTATTTCATGTATATGTATTTTGTATTTCAAATCTAATAAATATACATGTATACCCCTTGAGTCATTTGCCTTCATGCAATTTATCTTATGGACTCTTTTTATGTTTAGGATATGTATGCATATTATTAGTTTTGGATAAAAATATACAAATACCTAGAAGTTTGTTTTTTAAATGAAAAATGAATTTTCATGATTTGTTTGATAAAATGATATTCATGTTTGTTTTGAGCTTTGTTGACTAATTTCATGAATATGCTATTCACATGTTGTTTGTACGCTCATATTTAATTTGTTTTCTCATGACTATGTTTTCATAAGTCTTTATGAGCTTTATAGATCTTGAGTAACAACTCCCATGTACTTAGTATGTTTTATGATATACATATAATTTGGTTTCATGTTTTGAAGGATCTTTAACTAGTTTTTCAAAAATTACTTTAACTAGTTATTTATTCTTCATTTGGTAGTGTTTTTACAATAAAAATATTTTCAAACACTTATTTTTGAAAACCCCTACCAACCCCTTCATGGGAGGACGGATGGGCGAGTATGCCTTGCAAGTCTTATTGAAAATCTTTTATCTTGTGCATAAAAAGGGTGGTTTATTATGAGTTATATACTTGATTTACATCATATTTTCAATTGTTATCTCAATTGATTATTTTTTTGTATATACTCATATTTTCTATATATGTATGCTTCACATTTCAAATAATATCAATTTGTATTGGTATTTTCATTTTCATACATATATATGATTTGTTGGTGCTTGATTGTCGAGATATTTAATTGTTTATAGCACAAAGTATGTTTATGCTAAGCTTAATTCAGATCTTAATTTTCAATTGATTTCTCAATTGGTACTGTTTATATAAGCTTATGCATTATCTTTAATTGGTATTTTTTTTTACAATTGGTATTTTTTTGATATCAAAATGTACAATATATTTCAATTGGTATCTATTGAACTATTTATTTCAATTGGTATCCATGTAAATTTAAATTGATATCAAAATATAAAATATTTTCTTTCATTGGTATCAAAATTTCGTTGTTATTTCAATTGGTAAAATGTTTTTCAATTGCTTGTATTTCAATTGGTAAAATGTTTCAATTACCATTAGAATTCAAAATTTGTATTGTTTAGTTACAATTGGATTCTTAAAAAAAAAATTGTTTTGATATGTTTTAGTTCCAATTGGTATCTCAAAAATTTTGTTTATTTACAAAGGTATTTCAAAAATGTGTTTTATTACCTTGAGTAAATTTCAAAATTTGTTTTTAAGTGATTATAAAAAATTTGTCCTAAAAATATTTTAGTTATATATTGCCTATATGCAAGGGGAGCTTAACATCTCTTCTACATATAGATTCATGTTGAGTGTATCTTATATTGAGGAGCTTGACAACTCTTCTTTATGCGATACACGTGTGTAGGGGGAGCTTCACATCTCCTCTTATGCATTGCATATTATGCATTATGTGAATTAGGGCTTGTCATCCCTTCTTCATGTAATGCATGTATGTAGGGAAGTTAACTTAGCGTCTTCCTCTTCATGAATGTATATTGCATATATCTCTTTATTGGTTTGTTTGATTTCACCCCTTTGTTGATTTTTATTTTTGACAAAAAGGGGGAAACATTGTTTTGTGTTTACTTTAACTCCTTTGTTGATGATTGACAAAAAGGGGGAGAAATATTTTAGTATATATGCATGTTTTCCTTGCTTTATAGAAAAGAATTTGATGAGTTTTATGCTTGATTGGCATGTTTATCTCCTTATATTTGCATACATGTTTGTTTAGTTTATGTACTTCATTGCCATATTTATTTATTTATTGTTATGCATAAATTAAGGGGGAGCTTCTTTGAAGCTTTACTTTAATCCATGCATATATAACTCCATGAGTTTTGTCATCATCAAAAAGGGGGAGATTGTTGGCCCAAAGGCACATCACTCTAGTTTTGATGATGATTAACTCATGTAGTTATAGTACTAATGATCTTGTGTTTATTTAGTCTCAGATTTATGATCAAGATCTTAGTTGGTGTTTAGCTTCAACAAAGGATTTAAAGTCAAGTTTTGAAGCTAGCACGGTTTGATTCAAGAGCCTATGCATCAAGACCACATCAAGTACTCAAGAGGAGTCTAACTTTTTGGATCGAGTTTGGACCAAGTAAAGAAGATGAGAAGACTTCAAGTGAAGACTTCAAGAAGAAGACTTGTGTCTAGGTTTGTTTTTATTAAGATTTTGTTTTTAGTTTAAAATGTAAAGGATAGAATAGTTGGTGGATTGCTCAAGTATACCATATACACTCACACACAAGATTTAGTTGTGTTTTCATAAAAGAATTTTTATTTTGGAAAATACAAAAGAGTTTTTTTTTTTTGGAAAAATACCGGTTTGGTTTTTGGAATTCAAAGTATATATGTTTTAACCAAAACCATATTTAGTACTTATTGTCAAAAACATAGATATTTCATCATTTATGTGAAGTGGATCATATCCATACACTCTATGCTTTAAAAGTGTTTAAAATATCTTGTTTTTGTATTGGAGAAGTTTTGGAAAAATAAGTTTTGAAAAATCAATTTGAAAAAATACAGATTTTGTTTTTAACCAAAATTTCTAAGTTACAAAAATAGTTCAAAATGTTTGTAACATGTCTTGATTTCACTCAAACATGTTTGTATATCAAAGTATAATACTGAAACTATTTTTGTAGAATTTTAGAGATTTTATGGGATTTTATTTAAGCTAAAAAGACAACCTTTTAATCCCTAAATAGTTTCTGTCTGGCTTCTGTCGGTCGACCGGACCGGTCGACCGAGCTAGGAGTCGGTCGACCGAGTCGGTCGACCGACGTGCACAAACGTGCACGCTAATTCTGGTTGGAGGGCCGGTCGACCGACCGGTCGACCGCCAGAGAGCTTCTGCTCTCTGGAAAGCCCCGGTCGACCGGGCCGGTCGACCAGCAGAGAGTGTCTGCTCTCTGTTCCAGGCTTCGGTCGACTGGGCTGTCGACCGACAGCAGTCCAGAGCTGCTGACTGGACCCCAACGGCTAGTTTTCTTTGGCCTATAAAAGGGGGCTTTTGTTGGACTGTTTTCAATAAGATTTGAAGTGGGTTTTTGCACTAGTTTTTCTTACTCTTTTAAGAGGTTTTCTCCACTTGTTTAAGAGCCAAATACTTCCATTCAAAAGGAGAGTTTATCAAAAGTTTTCAAAAGTGATCCATTGAGTTTTTCACCACCACATTCAATCCTAGTTTTCTCACAAACACTTGAGCTATCCATTGCTATATCTACCTATAGGAGTGCTATTGTGAGAGTAATTTTAGGTGATCAAAGTGTTGTGATCACCAAAGTTCTACTTTGTACTTTGAGGAGGCGGACTTGCGGGTTCACGGTGTTTCGAGTTCTTGTGTGAACTCTTTGTAGAGGTGCGGCCTCGGCGAGCTAGTGGGCTTGCGGTGTGTTCTTGCGGGAACGAGAGAGGGACTAGAGAGTCCAAAGAGCTTGTAGGTGTTGCGGCACCAAGTGATCCGGTGGGATCGATTTTAGTGAAAATCCTTCATAGTGTTGAAGGCGGGAACGTAAGCAAGTGTGCTCGAACCTCGAAACAAATCTCCCGTGTTTGCGATTGCTCTCTCTATCTCTTACTTGTTTATATCTTGCATGCTTATATTGCTTTCATCTTTATATGCTTGATATATATTTGTGCTCATATTGTTATATGCTTGGGGATTGTTTGCTAACACTTGTATTCAACCAAGAGAGCCAACGCGACACCTCAACTCTTATTTAGAGGAATCTTGAGGAGTTAGTCCAGAGCCCTTCACGGGAAATCCGGCTACACTCTTATGTTATACTTGGTGTTTAGTTTAAGAAGCTTTAGTTTGTATTAATAAGTTTTAATTTCGCATTATTGACCATTAGATTAGCTAGTCACCTATTCACCCCCCCTCTAGGTGATTACAAATATAAATCAGGCAACCGATCATACAAGTTAAAATATGAACACATTAAAAAAGGACATTTCAAACTCTTCACAATCATAATCATGATAATAAGATTTTAATCTATTAATCAAGCAAGTAGACGTGGTGAGATTAGACTGGAAAGGCAAGTAGGTAAACATGCAATCAGACAAATGAGGCTGGTAGAACTTGACAAACCGACAAGCAGAACTGGACAGAGCTGGATAGACAAGCAACTATCTGGGTTAGAAAGAGTTGATCAGATAAGCAGTTAAGCGGACAAGCAGACAACAGGGTTAGGCTGAACTGGATAGCCAAGCAAGGCTGGATAGAGAAGCATATAAGCAGAAAAATAGAGTTGGGTAGGGTTGAATAGACAAATACACAAGCAAGCGGAGCTAAGTAGGACTGGAGCATAGCTAGACCCTTGTTAGTAGCTAGACCCTTGTTAGCAGTGTATAACATTTGACACACGGCAGAGCTAGACTCCTGGTGGAGCTAGTGTTTGACTCTAGGCTAAACCCGCACGGCGGGGCTAACATTCGCAGTATAGTACATATGAACATCCAGCTAATGCTCATGGTGAAGCCACACTCACAGCGAGCTAAATGCCTACGGCAAAGCCAACGCAATGAATGCTGGATCTTCGCGTATGATGAAACCACATTCACGACGCAACTAGATGCCCGTGATGAAGCCAGCGTATGATCGCTATGCTATCGTACATGGCGTAGCATGTTCACGACAGAGCTAGTTAATAAAGCGCAGAGCGCTAAGCTCGCCTGTCTAGCGAGTAGTGATAGACGCTAACGTGCACGCGGCAGAGCTAATGCACGTGACGTAGCAGTGTATGAACACTCTACTAACACCGCGATGTGACTACGCTCCAGTGAGTTTTGCCATAAAACACTGAATGCTAAGCTCGCCTATCGGGCAGAACAAAAGAGAGACCCAGAAGGTCTAAACGCACCCCCTTTCGGGGAGTGGGCATAAGAGAGACCATAAGGTCTATGCGCCCTAAGAGCTATAGGGCCAATGGCCAAAAGGGTACCAGCAGAAAATGTTAGTATCACACAAGCACTAATATAAATAGGAGAAATAATAACGGGAGAACTGACGATCGGTCAATCTCGTGGCAGGGCTACCACAAAACCTGAAGGTATAAGACCGAAGTCTATTGGATAATCCAGCCCCAGGGCTGAGTAGGCGAAACCACTCTGCCAAAGCTACCACTAAACCTGTAAGGGTGTAGGGAATGGTACCCATTGGTTTATCCGGGAAGTGGTCTCTCAGGACAATGCACCTCAGAGGGGAGGTTTGTCCCGAGGTCTTCTCCTGTAACTTGCACCACTGTTAGTCCCACAAATACAATATTGTCTGCACTATTACAAGCATTCATCTCACTGGTACAAATATAATAGTCCACCAAAAATATAAATACACAACTAAACAAATCTCAAAATATATATCAATCCGTCGAAGTGGGGAAACACAGAATAAGGGCGAGAGCACTCGCCTAAAAACTCTGAGTACTCCTGAAATTCTAAAAACTCCAATAATCCATGGGAATACGTGACCAAATACCATTTATAATATAATATGTATTAATAAATATATATATATATATATAATTGTTTAGAGAGAGAAAGAGAGAGGAGAGAGAAATTAAAATAGAGGACAAAAGGAAAGAAAAACAAAATAGGGAGGGAAGGGGGAGGCCCACGGCCATGTGGCCCCCCGGTTACCGCCGGCCATGGGGTGGCCGGCCAAGGAGAGGAGGGGGGAGAAAATGGGTGTTGGGGTTGGAGATTTGGGTGGTGGAGTTGGTGATGGAGATGGATTTTTTGGGGGTTGTTTGGAGGTGGAAATGGTGGAGTAGTGGTGGTTGTGGTGGATCTTAGTGGAGAAGAAGAGAAAATGGAGGTGGTGCTTGGTGGTTGGTGGTGGAGGAAGTGGTGGAGATGGGGTGATGGTGATCTTGGTGGGAAAATAGGAGGTGGTTGGTGGTGTTGTTGTTGATGAAGATGGAGATGGTGGTGAAGAGATCACCGGAGTTGTTACCACAACTGGAGTGATGGCCGGAGCTAGCTTGAAGGTGGTGATGGTGTGCTAGGGTTAGATAAGGGAGAGGGTGGTGGTTGGTAGAGGTTATGAAGGAGATGAAGAATGGAGATGGGTGTATTTGGAGGAGGAAGATGGTGGTGGTGATATGGTAGCTGTCAGTGGTTCTAGGGGTGGAGATGGACGAGATCTAGGTGGTGGAGAGGTGGGAGATGGTTTTGGGTGGTGGATTTGAGAGAAGGAAGGAAATGGTGGTGGTTTTGGTGGTGGTTAAGTCTGAGGAGGGAGATGTTGATGAAGTTGTAGTTAGAGGAGGCGAAGGAAGAGATGGGAATGGGGATGGTAGGAGTTGGTCTCCGTCGGCCTGGATCGCCGGCCATGGGTTCGATGGTGGTGGAGTAGGGGAAAGATTGGAGAGGAGAAAGAAGAAGAAGTAGAAGAAGAAATGAAAGGGGGGATGGGGGCGAGAGAGAGAGAGAGAGAGAGAGAGAGAGAGAGAGAGAGACGGTGATGGATGCGATGGGGGTATGATCGAGGTGAGGGGGGATGGTCAACCCACATTGGGGACCAAGGAAAAAGTCAAAGAAAGAAAAAGAAAAAAAGAAAGAAAGAAAAGAAAGAAAATACTAATATAAATATATTATTATAATAGTGTTAATTTTTTAGTAATCCAGAAAGGTCCCCAAAAATTTTCAAAAAAAGTAAATATTATACCGAGAGTCATGGTGAAATCATATTCAAGACATTCAATTCGATTTTTAAATTTAAAATTTTGGAATCGATTGGTGATACCTGTCGACATCAAATCCAGTCGAATTTTGATAGATTTAGAAAAATTCCTAAAATATGCTAAAGTTGAAAATATGATTTTAAGAGATGAAGTAAAATTAGATCTTAGAAATTCAACTCATTTTATAAATTAAATTTTTCGAAATCAACCAGCGGTACTGGTTGATATCGTTTTTGAAGATTTTACAAAATAATTCAGAAAAATTTCAAAAAATCATAAAAAATCTAAAATATTGAAAAATTGTATTAGAAACTAAAAGTGTCAAATTGGACTACCATAAAGGGTCAAATCAAGTAGTACACTGGAATCAGGTCCGGGGTTCGGACTTGGACTGACTCTGAGTCCAAAGTGCCTGGTCCGGTACCAAACAGTCACATTAATAATCACTAAGTGAAAATAAATACAAGGAGAAAATAGAAAATACGATCGAAAATTAGGAAACGTATCGGAGTACATATCCTGTGGATAGAGTGTTAAAGGAAACCCCAAACAGAGAGCAAGGCTCTTCAGCGATCGACCGGTCAATTGACCGATATACACAAATAGAGAGCAGCCTTTCTCATTGGTCAACCGACATGCACATCATTGTACATGTGTCTGTGCATATTCGGTCGACCGAGCAATCGGCCGACAAAGCAATTTGCTCTAGCTTGGTGTCGACCGGACTCAGCCCAGAAATAACTCTTTTGCATATTTAAAAATCTTTTTGATACCCAATAAATCTCTATAAATTATACAAAAATAAGTTCATGTGAATACATAAGAAAACAAATATGTGTGATCACGTATCAACATATATTACAAACAAGTGAACTACTTTTAAGATCGATAAATACTATTTTTAAACATAAACTATATTAAAAATGTTTTTCAAATACTTATATAAATACAAAAACAAGCTATTGAAACTCAGTTGAAGTCCAATGTGTATGGATAGAATCCGATACACATATAAAATGATATAAGCTTGTTTTTGACAATATATTTCATAAAAATAATTTATTGTAAAAACGAAACTTAAACTCTTGAAATCACCTCCTCAAAGTAAATTTCTTAAACAATATAGAAACACCATGTGTATGGATGAAATCTAATACATATATAAACCAATATAAACTTGTTTTTGATGAAATCTATTCATGAAACTAAAAACGTACTCTAGTTAAATTGAAACGGGTTAAACTGAAAACCAAAACTCTTGTTTTTAAAAACTAACATCAAACTTTAGTGTGTATAAGTGTATAAGCTTGAGTAATCAAAATAAATCTGTACTTTACAAATCTAAACTTACAAACTCTAGACACAAGTCTTCTTATAGATCTTCTTCCTTCTGTAGATTTGACCTAAACTTGATTCCTTCGAGCAAGACTCCTTCTTGAGTTCTTGATATGATTTTTGTGCTTGAGCTCTTGAATCAACACTTGCTAGCTTCAAAACTTGATTTTAAATTTTTTATTGAAGCTAAACACCAACTAAGATCTTGAATTGAATATATGAAGCATAAATAACATAAGATTATTAGTACTATAACTACATGAGTTAATCATCATCAAAACTAGAGTGATAGGCCTTTGGGCCAACAATCTCCCCCTTTTGAGATGATAAAACTCATGGACTTATATATGCATGAATTAAAGATAAGCTTTGTAAAAGCTCCTCCTTAACTCATGCGTAGCATAAAACATATAGATATTCAATATAAGCTCATAAACAAACATCAAATATAAACATATATACATAAACACAAACATAACATGCATATATAAACTCTAAATTTCTCTCTCCTTTTTTGTCAATTCATCAATAAAGAGGTAAATAAAAAAAGTAAATGTATATGAGATATAAATTTATGAAGGGAGAGATGTTAAGTTAACTCACCTTGCATATATGCATTACATGGAGAAGGGATGACTAAATCCTAATCCATATAAGCATAATATATCATGTATAGACGGGGATGTTAAGCTCTCCCTACACATGTTGATTACATAGAGAAGAGAGGTCAAACTCTTTTTATATAATACACTCATTATAAATTTACATATAGAGAAGACATTAAGTTAATTCGTCTTACATATAGGCAATATATGAAAAAGCTAATTTTGAACTTGACATGATTTTTAGATTCTATATGGTACACATGTGTAGAAATAAAAAATGATGAAAATCAATTGAAAATTTTAATAAACTAATTTAAAATAAACATAGATACATCAATTGAAAAATAAAATAAATATCAATTGTAAATTTTGAATAATCGAATACCAATGAGAATCATGCAAATGATGTAAATTGAAAATATATAATACCAAAAAATATTAATTAAAATTAAATGAATAAACATGGATACCAATTAGAAAGCAACTTGAAATATAGATATCAATTATAATAATTGATACTAATTGAAAATATGACGTTTGCTAAAAGAAAATATTTTTCTCAAAAAAGACGAGAATAAGATATCGTCCCCTTTTGAAACAATTACAAAACCAATGCATAAGCAAAAAAAATGATACCAATTGAAATTAATACCAATTTATGATACCAATTTGAAATGAACATAAGTTTAGCATTAAACTAATTTTTCTAAAAAAACATATATGAACATTGTTAAACGTACTCAATCAATCATATATATGTATGTGTACCAATTGAAATATCATTCACAATTTAAAGCATACATATATAGATAAATAAGAATGAGTATATAAAAATCAAATATTATGTGAATCATATGACTAACTCATTGAAATCACCTACCTACATGCACAGTCAAAAGAATAGTCATTTATGTATATACAAGATATGATCATCCAACCATCCTCCCACTAAGGAAAGATATTTTCTGTAACGCTCCACTCCATCAGGTACGGAGATACTACTGCGACGTACATATGCAAGGCGGATATACCCTCACATATGTATGTAAGCATCAATACAGGCAAAAATCAGAGCACAGAAGTACATGATATTATACATTCCAACAGGAAGAGTATAATTACAAAGTTATAACATAGTGTGACATAATATGACAAGTATATTACATCACCTGGAGGCACAAAAGTGTGATATACACAGAATAGACAGTACAAAAGATGCTCACAAGCTTCAAAAGAAATCCCGTGAGCTGGTCGGGGGGAGACTGGAAAAGAAGGAGCTACAGTTGGTCTGCATGCTCTATAAGAAAAGCTTGGTCCTCAGCAGAGGGGTCCACTTCAGCGCAGGCTCCAGGATCAGCACATGCAGGTCCAGGACAGTCAAAAAGCTACCCAACAACTACGTAAAATGAAGCCAAATGGCATGTACAGACAGGTACACGTGTACTGAGAAAACGCGTATTAGAAAAACATATATTGGAAAAAATGTGTCGTGAGCATAGTCAAACAGGCATACAATAAAGCTTAATAAATAGCGGAATATGAAAGCATAAAATTGATACATACAGATATATCATTATATTATTATTTTTTATTATTACTCGTCTGACTCGTATGTCTAGATATGTGTCCTGACGTCCCAACACACATACATCCACATATGAGTAAGTTAATGTTGGTTATCAGAATCTGATGGGGTGATCAACGAACTATGTTTATAATGGGTTCCATGCATACCCAGGATAACAACCTAGGGTGTTCCAATGCTGAGCTAGCGTGAAGCATAATGGAGGGAAGGGTCTTATTTGTATGTCCTAGCAGGAAGTATATATATAATAAGTAGAGGTGCCATCACACCCCACAGAATACTTAGAGGCCCTCAAGTAGAACCGAAGTTTTAGTTGCACAATATTTTTGCCACTATAAACACGAACATATATTGATGTCCATCAGATTCTCTTGACCCGGTATAAGTTTTCTATATATTATCTTAATATTTTGTGTCCATGATGATCGGTTAAGAGAACTAACAAGAATATTATAACAGGAGAAATATACATGGTACATGAGTAAACAGGAGTACATGATTTCTTGGAATATAACTTGATATTAATTATTAAATTCTCGTAATGTGATAATCATGAATCAGGTGATTAACATGCAGGTCATAAGCCGGTCGTGAAATATGATATAGGAAAATGATACAAGAAAACAATACAGGTAGAGATTTTAAACTCTTCACAACTATCTTAAGAAGAATAATTAATTTAAAATACTAATTATCCAGGTGGGGCTGGTCAAGCTGGAGCAAAGCTAGACCGTATCGGCATCACGCTCGATACACGGTGGAGCTTGGCTTTAGGCGGAGCTAGCGTGCAGCTTTAGATGCTAACGCACTCGACGAGGCTAACCCTCATGGCGAATCAAGTGTATAAATGCCTTGCTAAGGCTCGTGGTGAAGCTAAACGCTCGCGATGAAGCAAGCGTCTGAACGCTCTAACACACGTGGCGAAGCCATGCTCGTGGGGAAGCTAAACGTTCGCGGCGAAGCAAGCGTCTGAACGCTCTAATACACGTGGCGAAACCATGCTCGCGGTGAAATTAAACGCACGCGGTGAGGCAAGTGTATGAACACTTTGCTATAGTACGAGGTGAAGCTACACTCAGACGAATCTAGTTGTAAAGCGCTGAGCTCTAAGCTCGCCTTTCAGCAGAGCTAATAAAGCCTGGAGGCTAAGCTCAAAGGCTGGAGAAAAGCCCGAAGGCTGGAGAAAAGCCCGAAGGCTGAGCCTGAAGGCTAATGATTATGAAAGATCGGCCAATCCAATAATAATCCAGTATTACAAAGCAGTACACACATTTACATGTATTGCCTACACTATTACATGCATTCACTATAGAGAATTACAATAATCACCGATACAATTTCAATAAATTGCGTAAATAAAATAACACTCACCGAGGTGGGGAAAAACACTCACCAAGTTGAGGAACTTGGTGGAAACTCATTGGAACTCTGAAAGAGTTAACGCACACGTGCGTTAGAGAGAGAAAGAGGAGAGAGGAGAAAAAAATGAAAAGAGGAGAGAGGGATGCCTTGGGGTGGTACGACCTGTGGGGTTGCAGCCGGCCGTGGAGGAGGAGGAAGTGGCGCGGCCTATTGGGGAGGGGGCCGGTCAAGTGGAAGGGCCGGTCAAGTGATGGGGAGTTGGTGGTGGTGATATGGAGGAGGTGTTGGGGGAGGGTGGTGGTGATGAAGGTGGTGGATGGTGGTAGTGGTTTAGAGATAGTGGTAGAGTTAGAAGTGGTGGAGGAAGCGGTGGTGGTTGTGGAATTAATGGTGGTGAAATTTAGAGATGGAGGTGGTGGAAGTTGGAGATGGAGAAGTAGAAGTTAAAGGTGGTGGTTGGTGGTTATGGGTGGATGACGGCTTGGGTGGCTGGAGAAGGCGCCGGAGGAGGAGGCCGGAGTTGGGGGTCGGCCGACAGCATGGGGAGGAGGGTGAGGCCGATTGGGGAGAGAGGAGGATGAGTGAGAAAGAGAGAATTTTGGAGAGAGAAGAGAGATAATTTTGATGAGAGATAGAGGTGGTTTGGCTGGCCAAAGGAGAGGGAGAGGGAGAGGGAAAACGAGAAGAGAAGAGAAAAGAAGAAAAAGAAAGAGAAAAAGAAGAAAGGAGAAGGGGCAGAAGAGTGTAGAAGGTGTTGGTCCCGAGATGATGCCAATTGTAGGATCTAGAATATACGTCAACACTTAAACAAAGATATTAGCGTTACAGAAATAAAGTACTTGCAATAAAAGGAATTAAATCTCAGAAAGTAAAACAAACGCAAACACGAGAGATTTATCCTGGTTCGGTCCTCGTGACCTACATCCAGTCCCCAAGCAACTGGCTTGAGATTTTCCTTTATCCTTTGACTTTGTACACCCAAAATCAACACCTTGCACACCACTTGACAAATTCCCTTCGCCAAATGTGTACAACTCTTCTTACAACCAAGAAGACCACAACACCTTATACAAACTCTCTTCAACCCGAAGACGCTCTTGTACAATGCTCCTCTTTGAGTGATTATAAATGATCCTATAAGCCTTGAATCTGTATGTGATCGTGGACAAGGGCTATTATAGGTGGACTTTTAGAAATCTTCACTATGGAGTAGGAATTGGTGAAGAAACAGAAAGTGAAAATAAGTTTTCTGAAAACCAGAATTTTGACAGAGTTTTTGTTCAGAAAACTTTTGATTTTGATTGGTGTCTTTAGCCTAGGATAACATATCTATTTATAGCTAAAATCTATAGTCAGTTAGGGTAGTTATCAGGTCTATTTTGAATATATAAATGTTGGATAATGTTGGATAAAATACCAGAAAATAGAAACTGTCCAACAGTCAGAAACTGTCATTAGTCGACAAGGGGTTGGGGCTTAGTCGACTAGGGTAGGCAATTTAGACTGGGTTAGTCGACTAATAAAGGGGCCAAGTCGACTAGGGCATGATTGAAACAAAAGACAAGTTTCTAAAAACTGAAACTAGTCGACTATCAGAGTTTATAAGTCGACTATAACTTGTATTATTCGACTAGTAATATTGATAAGTCGACTAATGCTGATAAACAGAAAGTTGATATCTTTTCAGGACAATACTTAGTCGACTATAGGATTTTTATAAGTCGACTAGATAAGGAATTAGTCGACTATAAGTGGGGTCAAGTCGACTAATAGGAAGGGTCAAGTCTACTAATAGGTGGTCAAGTCTACTAATAGGAAGGGTCAAGTCTACTAATAGACTAATGATGTGTATGTGTGTTTCAAGACTTTTAACATACTATTAAATATTACAATACACATCAATAGCAACTCTCTTTGGGAAGTCTTGATCATGTAAAACTCTTGAATAGGCTTGTAAGATAGAGCTCCATTGATATGTCTTCACAAATGTATCATCAAATGCAAGTTCCAACATTCTCCCCCTTTTTGATGATGACACTTTGTGTGCATGAATACTCCTCCTACAGAAAATATGTTATATGTTCTCCCCCTGCAGAAAATATGTTCTCCCCTGCAAAAAATAGGTTATAACAGATATAGAAAAACATGTGTTCTCCCCCTGTAAAAAAATATATTATAACAAATATATATAATAAATGTTTGAAAATATCAAACTTCTTATATGGTACCTGAAAGATAGACATTAGAATGGTACCAATTTATAAGATCAAAGCATTAACATTTAGGAGACCAAACCCAATTTGAATTTGGTTTCCATCTGTTAGTATACACATAATTGCATGAATTACATATATCACATATGTATGATGCAATATAAATATTTTTATCAAAAATGCTTAAGTTTTTAGGAATCTATATAAACTTGTTCTTAATTCTTTTTGAAATAATATCAGTATTTCTTTTCACAAAAGAATTATATGGATTACTAACATATGTAGATTTTTTAAAAAATGCAAGACCATAATGATTATGTGACATCTTTTGACATGATAACAAATCATTTAACTTTTCTTTTCCTTGATTAAATTTAGTCACATTTTTCAAAATTCTTCATACTTCATTTTGAAAATTGATATGTCTTTATCTAAAACAGAAATTCTTTCATTTAAAGACATAATTTTTCTTTTCAATAAAACATTATTTTGTAATAAATTCTCATTATCCTTTTTTAATGATGATATCATTTTTTTAAAATCATCTTTTTGAGAATTTATAGAAGAAATTTGAGAAGCATAACAAGAATTTTCTTTAAAAAGATTTTCATTTTCCTTTGTCAAAACTTTATTCTTTATCTTTTCATTCTTAAGATCATTGTATAATTCTTAAAATGTATCTAAAAGTTCAGAAAATTATACCTCATCTTCTTCTAGAGCTATGTAACAGATGTTAGCATGTTCTGTGGTTTCTTCTTCATCAGAGGAAGAGGAATCACTATTTTCTCATGATGCTTGGTAGTCTTTCTTCTTTCTGAACTTTTTGCTCTTGAATTTACCTTTGTTTTTTAGCAATGGACAATCCTTCTTTATATGACCTGATTTATTACAATTAAAACATTTAAACTTACCTTGCTTCAAGAATTTTCTAAATTTTCTTAAAAGCATTTCCATCTCCTCTTCATCATTATCTGAATTGTCCGTGTCTGAGGATGCATAGAAGGCAAGTTCTTTCTTCTTTGAGAGAGATTGTTGTTCATCCTTCTTTCTATTTTCGAGTTGCACATCATATACTATTAGATTACCAATAAGGTTTTCTAATGACTTTATTGAGAGATCATTCGCTTATTCTATTGCAGTTGTCTTCTTCTCCCAATCTGATGTGAGTGAACGAAGAATCTTGTGAACTTTTTCGACTTAGATATATTCCTTTCCAAGGGATGCTAAGGAATTTGTTATGTCGGTGAACCTTGTAACCATTTCTGAGATGGTTTCATTCTCCTTCATTTTGAAAAGTTCAAACCTGTGGACAAGAATAGAAATTTTAGATTCCTTAACCTTATTTATGCCTTCATGTGTTACCTGTAGAGTGTGCCATATTTAATTTGCAGAAGTGGCTGTTGACACACGGTTGAATTCTTCTTTGGTTAAAGCACAGAATAAAGCATTCATCGCTTTGGCATCAAGGTTAGCATTCTTCTTTTGATCATCACTCCAAGCAGTGTAGTTGGTACTCGGTTTGGTGTACGCTGCTTCTACTATGTTTCATAGTTCGTAGTTGATCGATTGTAAGTAGATCTTCATTCTACACTTCCAATAGTTACAGTTGGATCCATCAAATAGCGGTGGACGTTATGTAGAATGTCCTTCTTTGAATTGTGAAGAAGGAAACTCCGTTGCCATCCTTGTATTGTTGTTGACTGGGTATGCAGGGCTTGTATGCCGGGCTGGGCTCTGATACCAATTGTTGGTCCCGAGATGATGCCAATTGTAAGATCTAGAATTACGTCAACACTCAAACAAAGATATTAGCGTTATAGAAATAAAGTACTTGCAATAAAAGGAAATTAAATCTCAGAAAGTAAAACAAACGCAAACACGAGAGATTTATCCTGGTTCGGTCCTCGTGACCTACATCCAGTCCCCAAACCACCCGCTTAAGATTTTCCTTTATCCTTTAACTTTGTACACCCAAAATCAACACCTTGCACACCACTTGACAAATCCCCTTTGCCAAATGTGTACAACTCTTCTTACAACCATGAAGATCACAACACCTTGTACAAACTCTCTTCAACCCGAAGACGCTCTTGTACAATGCTCCTCTTTGAGTGATTACAAATGATCCTATAAGCCTTGAATCTGTATGTGATCGTGGACAAGGGCTATTATAGGTGGACTTTCAAAATCTTCACTATGGAGTAGGAATTGGTGAAGAAAAAAAAAGTGGAAACAAGTTTTCTGAAAAACAGAATTTTGACAGAGTTGTTGTTTAGAAAACTTTTGATTTTGATTGATGTCTTTAGCCTAGGATAACATACCTATTTATAGCTAAAATTCATAGTCAGTTAGGGCAGTTATCAGGTCCATTTTGAATATATAAACGTTGGATAATGTTGGATAAAACACCAAAAAACAGAAATTGCCCAACAGTCAGAAACTGCCATTAGTCGACTAGGGGTTGGGGGTTAGTCGACTAGGGTAGGCAATTTAGACTGGGTTAGTCGACTAATAAAGGGGCCAAGTCGACTAGGACATGATTGAAACAAAAGACAAGCTTCTGGAAGCTGAAACTAGTCGACTATCAGAGTCTATAAGTCGACTATAACTTGTATTAGTTGACTAGTAATATTGATAAGTCGACTAATGTTGATAAACAGAAAGTTGATATCTTTTCAGGACAATACTTAGACAACTATAGGATTTTTATAAGTCGACTAGACAAGGTATTAGTCGACTACAAGAGGGGTCAAGTCGACTAATAGGAAGGGCCAAGTCTACTAATAGGAGGTCAAGTCTACTAATAGGAAGGGTCAAGTCTACTAATAGACTAATGATGTGTATGTGTGTTCATACTATTAAACATTACAATACACATCAATAGCAACTCTCCTTGGGAAGTCTTGACCATGTAGAACTCTTGAATAGGCTTGTAAGATAGAGCTCCATTGATATGTCTTCACAAATGTATCATCAAAAGCAAGTTCCAATAGAAGGTGGGGGAAGGAAGTGAAAGGAAAAAGGAAAAAGAAAAGAAAAAAAGAAAAGAAAGGAAAGGAAAAAAGGAAAAAATGGAAAAGGAAAAAAGAAAATAAAAAGAAAAAGGAAAGGAAAAATTATCGTGCAGGGTTGCAGACTCGAAGAAAAATAGAACAATACGGGAGAAAAATCAGAACACATATCTAAGTACGTATTTCGGCAACATGATGTTATATTACCAAAAATAATAATTTGAATATAGTTGAGTATAGATTGAAATACTGCCGTGTGAAGAATTAAAATAAATAGTTTTGAAAAGTAGTTTAAAATTTTTCAAACATGAAACCATTCATATATATCTCATGAAACATGCATATCACATAAGAATTATCACTCAAAATTTTTATAGCACATTTATGCTCATGACTATAAAATCCTGAGTAAACAAAGATAAAGAGTGAATGAGCAATAGACATGCAAATAACACATTTATGAAGATAAAACGATAAGGCTTTAAAGATTTCATCAAAACTCATATGAAATTCTTTTACAAACTTTTGACATATTGAAACTAGATTTGTGAAAACATAAAAACATAAATTGAATTTTTTTTCACTAATAATTTATCAAGATTAGTAAAAGCAATAAACTCAAATCATTAAATGTTTCCACCAACAAGATATTCAAGAAGTACATGAGACAAATGTAAGACAAACTTAAAAGTACACCTAAAGGGGGTGAATAGGTGTAATATTAATCTAAGGGTCAATAATGTGAAAATTCAACAATTATAAAAAGAGTGATGCAAATGGTCAACGCAAATCAAGAAATGAACCCGGATTTCCTATGAAAGGCTCTAAAACTTCTTCTCTATATTCCTCTAGACAATGAGTTAAGAAGCTCAATTACCTTCTGAAAAACACCTAGAGGGGGGTGAATAGGTGTTAATGCTAATCTAATGATCTTTTTAAACAAGTATGAATGAATGATACAACCGGTCACTCAAACAAGAAATTGAAGCCGAATTTCCCGTGAAGGGCTCTAGAACTTCTCCTCTTTGATTCCTCTAGATTATGAGTTGAGGCGCATAATTGCTTTCTTGTTGAGATGAGTGAGGACCGGAAAATGCAAGCAAATGAAATGTGTACAATAAAGAAGTGCAAGCAAGAGATATCACAAGATAGAGATGTAAAGCAATGAAAAGCAATAAGGAAACCAATCGCAAACACAAAGAATTTGTTTCGAGGTTCGAGCCACCGCTCTACGTCCCCGCCTTCACCACCGTGAAGGATTTCCACTAAATCCACAAAGAAAATTACAAGAGGTCTACATAAGACCAGAGTACCGAACTCCCACCAATCCAACCTCTACACAAGAGGGATCTCAACACAAAGAACAACAAGTAACAAAGTGATCAAAAAGACCACAAACTTCTTTCTTACAACTCCTTATAGAATTGAATGATTTTTGACTCAAGAAGTGAAGTGAGAAAAATTTAGTTGTAAAGAGTAAGAAAAAGCTTTAAAACCACTGAAAAACTTTAACCAAGAATGCACTTAGGAAGAGAGAGCTTTGAAAACTTTTCTTTCTTTTGGAAACTTGAAAATAATAGGAATTTTTCTTAATTTTAATAAGTGACCAATGCCATCTATTTATAGGGATTTGCCATGAGCAAATCATCATTTAAATTAGGTTTATAGGTCAGGAATTAGCCTCCAAAAATTCAGAAATAGCTGACAAACATCACAATCAAATCCAAGAAACAAAACTCAAGAAACTAGTCGTTGGAGCTGCTGGCGGCTGTCGGTCGACCGGCCCGGTCGACCGGCAGTCTAACTTGGCAACTAGCCGTTGGGCTCGGTCGACCGGTCGGTCGACCGGAGGCTAAACAAAAACAATTCTTTGTTCTGTCGGTCTACTGGCCCAGTCGACCGATAAAACCCGAGAGCAAGGGTCAGTTAGTCGGTCGACCGGTGCGGTCGACCGATCAGGCCTGAAATAGATGCGGTCGACCGCCCGGTCGACCGTAGGGCCTGAAATAGTATTTTTTAAAGGAAAAATTTTGAACTTAGGAGAATTTTTAAAATAATTTTAAATGGCTATATGATTAAGTAGCATGCTATAAGGGTTGGTATACATGATATAAACAAGATTTTAAAATAATTTTCTTGAGCCAACTTATCATAATCTCATTCTTTAACAAACTAATTCTTTCAAAGGTTCTAGGTGACTACATGATCTTCAAATTAGGGCTTCTCCATATGGAATGATGTATAGCTTGAATCCTTGAACCCGAATTGAGTCATCTTGAGTCAAAAGTACCTTCCTTTAGGGAAGAACACATCTTGAATCCTTAGAACCCTGAAACACACTTAAACATTAAAATATGATTAGTACAAATAACTATATATGTTTTGTAATCATCAAAACTCAAAAACCAGGTGATTGTAACCTTGGGCCAACAATCTCCCCCTTTTTGATGATAACAAAACATATGAGTTATTTAACAAAAAAAATGAGAAAAATGGGAAAAGAGCTTGGAAGCTCCCCCTCAAAATATGCTATATATATGAATGGCTATATACATGAATAAATAGTAAAAAAACAAGAACTTGGCATAAAAAGGACATAAGAGTATAACTCAAAACACATAACTTAAAACTCAAAACTCAAAAACTCAAAACTCATAACTTTAATAAACGAACTCTTTAAACTCAAAAACTCATAACTTAAAACTTCAAACTCAAAACACAAAACTCAAAACTCAAAAACTCAAAACAATAAACTAACTTTTTCTCTCCCCTTTTTGTCATACATCAAAAGTGTAAACATTGTTAAAAAATTTCATGAGTCCATAACACAAACATTCAATTCTCCACAAATAAAAGAAAATCTAGTATAGTCTAGTGGTTTTGTAAAAATATCGGCAAGTTGAAAATCGGTAGAAACATAATCAATGTCAATATCACCTTTCTCATAATGATCTCTAAGAAAGTGATACCGAATGTCAATGTGCTTAGTCTTACTATATTGATTTGCATTTTTAGTCATATGAATAGTACTAGTATTATCACAAAAATATTTTAATATGGTCAAAATTCAAATCATAGTCAAGGAGAATGTGTTTCATCCAAAGGACTTGTGCACAACAAGCCCCCGCTGCAACATACTCCGCCTCGGCGGTTGAGAGGGCTACCGAATTTTGTTTCTTGGAAGATCATGAAACAAAACAATTACCGAGAAATTGACATGTTCCACTTGTACTCTTCCTATCCACTCTACAACCCGCATAGTCGGCATCCGAAAAACTCGTCATGAAAAATTGTTCGGTCTTCGGATACCACAAACCCATTTCAATTGTGCCCTTAAGGTATCTAATAATGCGTTCAACCGCAATCAAATGGGACTCTTTAGGACACAATTGAAATCGAGCACAAAGACATACACAAAACATAATGTCCGGCCTACTATCCGTTAAATATAACAAACTACCAATCTTGCAACGATAAAGCTTTATGTCTACATTTGTACCTTGTTCATCCTTGTCAAGCTTTGTGGTGGTAGCCATGGGAGTTTTGCTTGTTACCCTTCAAGCCCAAATCTCTTGATAAGTTCCTTTGTGTACTTGGCTTGATTTATGAAAATCCCATCCTCCCTTTGCTTGATTTGGAGACCAAGGAAGTAGTTAAGCTCGCCCATCATAGACATCTCAAATTCTTCCTTCATGCATTATTCAAAATCTTTGCAAAGATTTTCATTAGTAGAACCAAATATGATATCATCAACATATATTTGAACTATAAGTATATCATTATCAACATGTTTGGTAAACAAAGTAGTATCTATTTTTCCTTTATTAAAACCATTAGAAATAAGAATTGAAGAAAGTCTTTCATACCAAGCCCTAGGGCTTGTTTTAAACCATAAAGAGCTTTGTCTAGTTTGAAAATAAAATACGGATGTGTAGGATCAACAAACCCGGGGGTTGTTCAACATACACCTCCTCTTCATAAATCCATTTAAGAAAATACTTTTTACATCCATTTGAAAAAGTTTAAAATCTTTATATGAAGCAAATGCAAGTGTCATCCGTATGGCTTCAAGCCGTACTACGGGTGCAAAAGTTTCCTCAAATCGATACCTTCGACTTGAGTGTAACCTTGGGCCACTAACCTAGCTTTATTCCTAACAACATTTCCCGACTCATCCAACTTATTCTTAAAGATCCACTTAGTACCAATTGTTGGTCTATCGTGAGGCCTAGGAACAAGATGCCAAACTTGGTTGCGCTCGAATTGATTGAGCTTCTCTTGCATGGCTAGCAACCAATATGAGTCGCCCTCGGCTTCGAGGATGTTCTTTGGTTCAAAGTGAGAAATAAATGCATAGTGCCCACAAAGATCATGAAGTTTAGAACGAGTAGTTATCCTTTTTGATACTTCACCTATAATAAGATCCTTGGGATGATGTGGATTGAATCTCTAATCTTTTGGAAGTGGTTGAGTAGTTTTCACTTCAACTTCTTGAACTTCATTTTCTTCATCACCCTTTGGCATGTCTTCAAGAGTAGGTGAGTCCTTCAAAGAAATTTTCTCCATGTCTTCATTTAGGGAATCTATTTCTACAACATTCTCAACAAACACATTAGATTCCTCAAACTTTACATGTATTGATTCTTCAATAGTCAAGGATGACTTATTAAAAACTTTATAAGCTTTACTAGTTTTAGAGTAACCAACAAAAATTGCTTCATAAGACTTAGCATCAAATTTACCTAAATTATCTTTAGTATTCAAAACAAAACATTTACAACTAAAAATTTTAAAGTATGAAACATTTGGCTTTCTAGAAAAATAAATCTCAAATGATGTTTTAGAAGTGTTTTTGCATAAGAAAACCCTACTTGATATGTAGCAAGATGTGTTAACGGCCTCGGCCCATAGATAATGAGGGAGACCGTACTCATTTATCATTGTCCTAGCCATCTCTTGTAATGTACGATTTTTTCTCTCAACGACTTCATTTTGTTGTGGAGTTCTAGGACAAGATAGTTCATGCTTGATTCCATGTTCTTCACAAAAAGTGGCAAAAAGTTGGTTATTGAATTCACCACCTCTATCACTTCTTATTCTTAAAATAGAAGAATCTTTTTCCTTTTCAACTCTTTTTTTAAAGACTTGAATATATGAAAAGGCTTGATTTTTGTGTTCTAAAAAGAAAACCCAAGTAAAACGCGAGAAATCATCAACTAAAACGAAAGCAAAACGATCCCACTTAGACTTTTGGTTTGTGTAGGACCAAACAAATCATATGGATCAACTCGAAAAGTCGTGATGTCATGATATCCTTGATTGACTTGAAAGAGGACTTGGCTTGTTTCCCAAGTTGGCACGCATCGCAAATGCGGTCCTTTTCAAAGTTCAAGTAAGGAATACCTTTCACCATTTCCTTGTTGTTTAATCTAGATAGATGGTCAAAAGAAATGTGGCCTAATCTCCTATGCCACAACCAAGAGTCATCATCGAGGGCTTTCAAACAAGTAGCATTGCATAGCATATTAGACATGTCAATCATGTATACATTATTTTCACGAAATTCAGAAAATATACATGCATTGGATTATCTATCAATGACACTACATGCTAGATCATAAAAAATAACATTAAAACCTTTATCACAAAGTTGACTAACACTCAAGAGATTATGCTTGAGGCCATCAACTAAAACAACATTTTCTATTAAAGGACATGTACCAAGTTTAACATTACCAATACCAATGATTTTTCCTTTGGCGTCATCTCCGAAGGTGACGGTGCCACCTTCATGGTATCTTGATAGGGTTGCGAAGTTGTTGATATCCCAAATCATGTGCCTTGAGTAACCACTATCAAGATACCACAACCCCTTACATCGTTGGGCTTTGGAATGTACCTACATCATTTAACAAATTTGTTGACTTTGGTACCCAAACTTTCTTGGGTCCTTGAATGTTAGTATTCCGAACCCAAACATGATTATGTGATGCATTAATCCTATCATAGCAAAATTTAACCAAATGATCTTTACGGCCACAATATGTACGTGAAAAGATTTTACCATACATGAATGCATGATGAGTGTGTGGAGTGTGGGCATGTTTAGGGTGCTTGGCATGATGTAAAGGTTGTGATTTATGAACATGAGTATGAGAGGCATGTGAATGTTTCTTAGGGACATGTTTCTTAGAAAACATAGCCTCTAGTCTAGTTTTATCAAATTCACATTTCTTCAAAACTACTCCTAATGAATCAATTTTCTCTTTTAGTATGGAAATCTCATTTTCATCAATTTGTGAAAATTTACCTTTGCAAGAAATTTTATAGTTATCAAAATCCTTTTAAGTAGAAGATAGAGTAGAAAACAATTCATCTTTTTCTTTTGTAAGAACGAAAACTTTGTGGTTGAGAGATTCAATTTTTTTCATTTTCAAGTATTTCTTTTTGAGAAAATCATAGTTATGAGATAGTTCTTCAAAAGCATCTCCTAGTTCATCTATAGAATGTTCACAATCAATGAAAGTATCGGGAGTTATCTTGCTTGTGCTTTCATTTGCCATGAAGCACATGCTGGCGGTGTCGACTTCCTCATCGGATTCACTCTCCGAATCCCAAGTAGCCTTTAAAGCTTTCTTTTTGTATGGCTTCTTGGAGGTGGAGGGTTTGCTTTTATTTTTCGGACATTCCGCAACAATGTGACCCGGCTTCCGGCAATTAAAGCAAATAATTTTTTCTCTTCTTTACCTTGCCATCTCCTTCTATTTTGAAACTTTGCTTTGTTTTACATTCTCCGAACGTTATTTACAAGAAGAGAAAGATCTTCATCATCCTCTTCTTCATCATCGTCGTCGGAGTAGGCGGAAGAACTCTTGAAGGCAATAGCTTTCTTCTTGGGAGGAGCCATCTCTTCTCTTGCTTTTCTTTTCATCTCATGGGTCTTGAGATTCTCAATGAGACTGATAAGCTCCATTTCATCCTTGTCATTGAGCTCCTTCAACATTGTGGCTTTGACTTCCCAAGATGGAGGGAGTGCACGGATGATCTTCCTCACTTTTTGGTCGTTGTCAATGCCGTCACCTAAAGAAGAAAGTCCATTAGTAATCTTTGTAAACTTAGTAACCATATCATCTATGGTTTCATTCTCTTGCATAGAAAAATTTTCATATTGGGAACAAAGAAGGTCGATTTTTGCCCTCTTCACTTGTGAAGTTCCCTCATGAGTGACAAGTAAGTGAGTCCAAATCTCATGTGCGGATTTGCAATGAATGACTCTTGAAATATCATCGTCATTAAGAGCTTGAAGTAAGGCATAGTGTGCCCTAGCATTAGCGTCAAAGTCTTTCGTGGCAATATCGGACAAAGTGTCCTCATCACCAAGGGGTACACTAAATGGTTTGGTCACCGCCTTTGCAACCCGGCTTCCTAAGGATTGCAAAAATACGGTCATCTTAACCTTCCATATGGGAAAGTTAAGGCCATCAAACTTGGATAGGGTCTTAATTCCTTCGGCCATTTTTACTAAGTGTATGAGGATGAAAAATGAATATAGTGATTAGCAATATAAGATCTCTCTAAGGTTGTTAAGCCAAGAGCCTAGAGACCAAAGCTCTGATACCAATTGAAAAATACCTAGAGGGGGGTGAATAGGTGTTAACGCTAATCTAATGATCTTTTTAAACAAGTATGAATGAATGATACAACCGGTCACTCAAAACAAGAAATTGAAGCCGAATTCCCCGTGAAGGGCTCTAGAACTTCTCCTCTTTGATTCCTCTAGATTATGAGTTGAGGCGCGTAATTGCTTTCTTGTTGAGATGAGTGAGGACCGAAAAATGCAAACAAATAAAATGTGTATAATAAAGAAGTGCAAGCAAGAGATATCACAAGATAGAGATGTAAAGCAATGAAAAGCAATAAGGAAACCAATAGCAAACATAAGGAATTTGTTACGAGGTTCGAGCCACTGCTCTACGTCCCCGCCTTCACCACCGTGAAGGATTTCCACTAAATCCACAAAGAAAATTACAAGAGGTCTACACAAGACCAGAGTACCAAACTCCCACCAATTCAACCTCTACACCAGAGGGATCTCAACACAAAGAACAACAAGTAACAAGGTGATCAAAAAGACCACAAACTTCTCTCTTACAACTCCTTATAGAATGGAATGATTTTTGGCTCAAGAAGTGAAGTGAGAAAAATTCAGTTGTAAAGAGTAAGAAAAAGCTTGAAAACCACTGAAAAACTTTAACAAGAATGCACTTAGGAAGAGAGAGCTTTGAAAACTTTTCTTTCTTTTGGAAACTTGAAAATAATAGGAATTTTTCTTAATTTTAACAAGTGACCAATGCCATCTATGAAAATCACCTAGAGGGGGGGTGAATAGGTGATGAAGCTAATCAAAGGGCAATTTAAAAAAATTATGAAGCAAGTGAATGCAAATGCAATGCAACAATCTCCCAAAACAAGACTAAGAGCCGTATGCCCCTTGCGGGGTTCTGAACTCCTTCCTCCGGCTTCCTCGTAAAATGAGTTAGAGGTGCGCAATGCAACCTTGTTGTATGGGATTTTGATTGACAAGATGAAGTATGATGAAAATGGCAATAGTAATCAAAAACACAAAGTAATAGCAAGGGAAAGTAAACCAATCGCAAACACAAAGATATGTTATCGAGGTTCGAGCACCCAGCTCTACTCTCCGCCTTCCCCAGAAGGATTCTAGCTACTTCCACTATCACAAAGATCAATTACAATGGAGTACCCAACTCCTACAATTTCAGCACAATTGAATTCCTTAGTAATCAAAAGATCACAAACTCTCTCTTTCAAATATCTCTTCCCTTACAAAGGTCCTTAGAGAATATTGAGAAGGAATGAAGCTCTTGTGTAAGTGAAGAAAAATGAAATCAAATCAGAGAGTATTATCAAGAAAACACTTCTGAAATGAGTGAGAAATATCAGCACAAAAACCAAGAAAAATAGCTCTTTTGAATATCACAAACTTTGAATTTTTCTCTTGAATAATTGTTGTAAAGAAACTCTCCCCAAACACCCCTATTTATAGGAGAGGGCTAGGGTTTAGGGTTAGGAATTAATTACTGAAGATTAGGAAGTAATTAGTTCTAAATATACCCTCCAACGGATTTTTAATTTCAAAAATCAAGTTTAAAACAGCTATTAAAAAATCTGCCCGTTACTGTTCAACGGACACATCGGTCGACTGGCCCGGTCGACCGATAGTTCAAAAATCCGACCGTTATGAACTATCGGTCGACTGATCCAGTCGACTGAAAAGATACAGAGAGCAAAACAAACTATCGGTCGACCGATCCGGTCGACTGATGCCTGACTGAGACTTAAAATAAAATTCCGGTCGACTGTCGGTAGACAGTCGGTCGACCGACAGACGTGCACACGGATACGTGCACTCTGCCAGGACATCGGTCGACTGGTGGTAGATAACCGGTCGACCGGCTCAGGCCAAAAGATGAAATAAAAATGGAATTTTGAAGAGATTAATATTTTTATCAAATCTATTTCAAACACAAATTCAGTATATAACATAATAAAGAATTTGTAGAAGAAAGATTTAGTATTAAAATATTTTTGTATATTTTATAAGAAATAAACTTGGAAATGGTATACGCGTGAAAACGTGTGTATTTGAGCTTCAAACCTACTCTCTATTCTTTAACATGCTATAAAGCTAGAAAATAAAACCTAAGGACCTCTGAAGCAATCTTTGAGCCATCCAATGCCTTGCTAGTGCCTTCTCTTCTATGATCCTTCCTTGATGTGCAATTTGCCTTCAATGCTTGTTGGAACTTAGAAGTTTTTGCAAAAGCGAAGCGAATGAACTCTAAACATGGTACAAAACCTGAAACTCATCTTAGACAAAAGATTAGTACCAAATAGCACTTATTTGGTTTGTTATCATCAAAACACAAAACAATGGAGAGTGTAACCTCTTGGGCCAACAATCTATTTATAGGGATTTGCCATGAGTAAATCATCATTTAAACTAGGTTTATAGGTCTGGAATTAGCCTCCAAAAATTCAAAAATAGCTGACACAAACATCACAATCAAATCCAAGAAACAAAACTCAAGAAACTAGCCGTTGGGGCTGCTGGCGGCTATCGGTCGACCGGCCCGGTCGACCGGTAGTCTAACTTGGCAACTAGCCGTTGGACTCGGTCGACCGGTCGGTCGACCGGAGGCTAAACAAAAATAATTCTTTGTTCTGTCGGTTGACTGGCCCGGTCGACCGACAAAACCCGAGAGCAAGGGTCAGTCAGTCGGTCGACCGGTCCGGTCGACCGGCAGACATGCACAAACGTGCATGCCAAAACCACAGGCCCGATCGATCGGTGCGGTCGACCGATCAGGCCTGAAATAGACGCGGTCGACCGCCCGGTCGACCGTAGGGCCTGAAACAGTATTTTTTATAGGAAAAAATTTTGAACTTAGGAGAATTTTTAAAATAATTTTAAATGGCTATATGATTAAGTAGCATGCTATAAGGGTTGGTATACATGATATAAACAAGATGTAAAAATATAAAATAGTTAGAAACATGTATATTAACCAAGACATGCATTTAATCCAACTAACCAAAACAAAAACCGTATTTTGAAAAATGAAAGTGTGTGTGTGTTTGCTTGAGCCAACTTATCATAACCTCATTCTTTAACAAAATAATTCTTACAAAGGTTCTAGGTGACTACATGATCTTCAAATTAGGGCTTCTCCATATGGAATGATGTATAGCTTGAATCTTTGAAACCGATTTGAGTCATCTTGAGTCAAAAGTACCTTCCTTTAGGGAAAAACATATCTTGAATCCTTAGAACCCTGAAACACACTTAAACATTAAAATATGATTAGTACAAATAACTATATATGTTTTGAATCATCAAAACTCAAAAATCGGGTGATTGCAAACTTGGCCAACACCTTCTTGATCTAGAGAGTGAAAAGTGACAAGTATAGATGATGCTAGCAATGAATAACAAGTGCAAATGAAAGTAAAATATAAATGTAAGCAATAGCAAGAAGAGTGGAGCAGAAGAGAAAGCAATTGCAAAAACAAAAAATTTGTTTCGAGATTCAAGCACAAAGCTCTACGTCCCCACCTTCACTGCGTGAAGGGTTTCACTATCCACTAAGGATCTTTCTAAAAAGAAGTCTCCACGTAGAAACTACAATAGTTTATAAAAGATCAGAGTATACAACTCCAACTCTCAATCCTCTAAACAAGATATAGCACAAAACTAATGAGGTTTACAAGCTCTTGGTGACCACAAAGATCACAAACACTTTCTTTTACAACTTCCTATAGTATATGATGAGAAGTGAGGCTCAAGAAATTTGTGAGAAAGAAAATTCAGTTAAAATGAATGAATTTAAAAGCTGAAAACTTGTAGAAATTGGTTTGAAAATGAAAGCACTTGAAGAAAGAAAACTAGAAAGCTTTCTCTTTTGAATAAAATTGATTTTCAAAATATTTTCCAAAATCAGAAGATTTCTCTATGTCTAATCCTTTCCAAATGAACTACATATATAGGAAGTGACAAACACTGTTAGCTTATCAGGTCATTAGGAAAGAGATTAAGTCCAAAAAGGAAAAATATCCATTGGAGAATAAGTTAAAAACTCCAGATTTTAAAAACTAGCCGTTCTTATAACTCTAACAGAACTTCGGTCGACCGGCCGGTTGACCAATAGCTCAAAGATTTGAACTATCTATTGACTCTGGTTGACCACCCGGTCGACCGATCTCAATCGAGACCAAAGGTAAACAAAACTATGTCAGTCAGTCGATCGCCCGGTCGACCGCTAGGTTTGTCGGTCGACTGGTCGATTACCCAACAAATGTGCACAACATGCACACAACTGGCCTTAAAGTCTGGTCGACCGACTGACCCTAAAAATCGATTTTCAGGTAAATTTTGAAATCAAGTTCATTTTTAAATATTTTGTATTAGTTTGAAAATTGATTTGACAATACACAGGCTATAGGATACATGATATAAATAGGATATATAAATTTGAAAAAAAAAACATATGGGACATGTATCAAATACCAAACCTTATAGAATACCAAAATGAAAAAAACTAGATGTGAAAACTTGTATTTTGAAAACTTATTATTTTGTGTGTGACTTCTTGAGCATCAATTCTATATTCTATACTTTAAACATTCTATTTTCTTACATATGTTTTATATGTTTTCAAGCAATCTTCAAGAGGGCTTCTCTAAATATTAATCTTGATCGTCCAAACTCGAACCCTTTTTTTGAGTGATCTTGATACTAGAGTACCTTCTTTCTGAGGAAGAACACACTAAAATGTCATTTGAACCTGAAATACTTAAAATACTTAAACTTGATTAGTACCGAATAATTTAATGTGGTTATCATCATCAAAACAAAACCAGAGAGTGTACCCTTCGGCCAACAATCTCCCCTTTTTTGATGATGACAATACACATGAGTTATTTAGGATAAACAAATATTGAAAGCTTGAAAAGCTCCCCCTAAAATGATTCTTATCTATCATGTTTCATCATAAATGACTAATGATATAGCAATGTCAAAACAAGTCATATGCATATAGATATAGATATGAAATATGAAATACTATGCATAAACGAACTAACCTCCATCCATGTCTCCAATAACCAAAATAATAAGTATACAACAAATAAAGCATAAAATATAAAATAGAGGTAATAGCTAAATCTAAATCTCATAAATCTTTAAATTCAAAATAACTCATAAAATCTTAAAATCTCCTCCCCCTTTTTGTCATATATCAAAAAGGGATACAAAAATCAATTGAAAGAACCAATTGAATGTAAACTACCAATTTGAAAAAAAAACACAATACCAATGAAAAATAAAGAATCCATAATATAAACATTCAATTCACCTCAAATGAAAGAAAATATATTAAAATCTAGTGGTTTAGTAAAGATATTCGCTAATTGAAAATCAGTAAAAACATAATTAGTCTCAATATCCTCTTTCTCATAATGATCTCCAAGAAAGTGATATTTAATCTCTATGTGCTTGTCTTACTATGTAGGTTTTCATTCTCGGTCATAAGAATGATACTAGTATTATCACAAAATATTTTAATATGATAAAAATGCAAATCATAATCAAGAAGAATAAGTTTCATCTAAAGAACTTATGCACAACAAGTCCCAGCCACAACATACTCCGCCTCAGCAGATGTGAGAGGTACAAAATTTTATTTCTTGAAAGACCATGAAACGAGATAATTTTTTAGAAATTGATAAATTCTACTAGTGCTCTTCCTATCCACTTTACAACCGGCATAGTCACCATCCGAATAACTCATCATTGAAATTGTCCAGTTTTTGAATACAACAAGCCTATTTTAATAGTACCCTTAAGATATCTAATAATGCATTTTTTGGCAATCAAGTGAAACTCCTTAGGAAAAGATTGAAATCTAATGTAAAAACACACATTAAACATAATATCCGGCCTACTAGCCTTCAAGTAAAGAAAACTACCGATCATGCTACGATAGAATTTAATGTCAATATTTTTACCTTGTTCATCCATGTCGAGCTTAGTTGTGGTAGTTATGCGGGTCTTGCTAATCTTCGCATTTTCAAGCTAAAATGTTTTGATAAGCTTTCTTATATACTTGGCTGGATTGATGAAGATTCCATCACCCTTTTGCGTGATTTGCAGTCCAAGTAAATAGTTGAGCTGTCCTATCATGCTCATTTTAAACTCTTTTTTCATGTATGATTCAAAATTCTTACAAAGCTTTTCATTAGTAGATCCAAAAATGATATTATCAATATATATTTGTTGGTCCAAAGGCCATTAGCCCTAGTTTTGATGATAACAAAACATATGTAATTATGTTTTTAACAATATTTTTTAGCAAAGTTTCAGGTTAACTCTTTATTACATTTTGGCCCATCACAAGACTCACACATCTGAAAGCCAAGAAGATGTAGATTTTAGAGCCTAAGCACATAGAAGAGCTCAAGGATCAAGTTGGCAAAAGAAGACAATATCAAGATTTGTATTTTCGCTTTTTGCATTTTAGATAGGATTTATAATCATTTGTTAAAACCAAGATGATATAGGTTGATAGCTATGTTGGGATTGACACACACATCTTTCACATTCCTAAAGTGTTTTAAAAAAAAGTTCAAAACATTTCTCTTTTCCATTTTCAAGATCAAGTTTCGGAAATACGAGTTTCGGAAAAATCGGTTTTTGAATTAGAAAAGTATTTTTACAAAATACAGTTCTAACTTTATTTTGTGTTGATCCATGATCACATACTAGCTCTATCAAGTCCCTAGAACTTTATTTTGTATTTAAAGATCAAAGTTTATTTGTCAGAAAAAGATTGATTTCAAAAAGATTTCCATAACAAGCTTTTGGACCAAGGTCGGTCGACCGACTGGTCGACCGTAGGCAGAGCAGATTTGCTCTATCGGTTGACCGAGCGGTTAACTGACATGCACCAAAGTGCATTGTGTGCAATTCAGTCGACTGTGCGGTTGACCGACTGTAAAAGTTTTGCTCTCGGTTGGTCCGGTCAACCGCCCCGGTCGACCGAGAGAGAGCTTTGATCTCTGGTTGGGAAAAACGGTCGATCGACCAGTCGACCGCTACCCTAACGGTCAAAATCTAACCGTTTGTGGTCAATCGGTCGGTCGACCGACAGAATGATTTTCTTCTGATTTTTTCCTAACGGCTATATTCCAATTTGTCTTTTCTGGGTCTTTTGCCAACGGCTCTTTTGGGTTTTCTCCTCATATTTTTATCCCCTATAAATAGTGGGACTGTAGAAAAGCCAAAAAATAAGATTTAAGGAGTTTGAAAAAGATTTTACAAGTTTACAAGAGGATTTATTCAAGTTTTAGCCTTTTATTAAAAGTTTTTCTTTTGAGCCAAAATTCTACATTCTTGATTTTTTAACTCGAATCTTCCTTCTACATCTTTGCAAGCTAATTCCACTACACAGTCTCAAAGAGTTTCACCTCCTCATCTTAGTTATAGGATTGTGCTTATGAGCTATTTGTGATCAAGTAAAAATTACCGATTTTCTTTTATTATGAAGTTGTAGAGGTTGCAGTCTCAAGTGAGCTAGTGAGCTCCGTGTTGGTGTTGCGATACCACAAGAGAGAACTTGTGAGTCCATTGAGTTCTAGTAAAAACTTGTAACGGTTGACGATCTAGTGAGATTGGTCATAGTGAAAATCTTTCATAGTGTTGAAGGCGGGGACGTAGAGCAGTGGCTCGATCCTCGGAACATATCATCGTGTTTGCGATTGCTTACTCTTTCTCTCTTCTCTCTACCTCTCTTAACGTACTTGCACACTTATATTGTTTACTTATTTGCAAGTATTTCTTGTGTTGTGATTGGTATTTTCTAGGTTGCTAGCAAGTAGATTTTTATTCCGCATTATTTGTCATTTAGTATAGCCATCACCTATTCACCCCTAGGTGATTTACAATTGGTATCAGAGTTTAACCTTAGTTTTGGTTTAACCACCTTAGGGAGATCCTTTCATTTGACTATATTCATTTGTTGCATTTATTACACTTATACTTGTTTTCATGGCATCACACGACTTCTCTGGCATCAAGACTCCACCCAAATTTGATGGGTTGAACTTTCCTATTTGAAAGGTCAAGATGAACCTATTCCTTAAGTCCCTAGGAGTTAAAGTTGCCAAGGCCATTACCAAAGAATTTGTTGAACCTCACGGTGATAAGGATACATGGTCCAAAGCAACCGCCAAGGATTATGAGGCAAATGCCAAAGCCCAGTATGCAGTTACACAAGCATTAAATAATGATGATCTTTCTCGTGTAATTAATTGCAAATCTGCTTATGAAGTTTGAAATAATCTAATCATTACTCATGAGGGGACGTCGCATGTTAAGAGATCTAAAGTTGACTTGCTTCGTTCCCAATATGAGAATGTTTACATGCTTGAAAATGAAAGTATTGATAATATGCTTACTCGGTTCACTAAGATTACTAATGGATTATCTTTTTAGGTGACACTATTAATAATGATTAAATGATTCACAAGGTCATTAGAGCTTTCTCCAATGCTTGGGAAATCAAGGCGACAACCCTTAAGGAGCTCAACAATAGAGAGGAGATGGATTTCTCCGGCTTCATTGAAAATCTCAAAACCCAAGAGATGAGAATGAAGGTGAAAGAAGAAAGGGAGACTTGAAAGAAGAAAGCGATAGCCTTCAAGGCTACTCCCTCATCCTTTGATGAAGAAGAGTTGTTAGAAGACGGTGATGAGTACTTTGCTATGCTCATTCAAAAAGTGGCAAGATGTTTTATAAAAAGGGAAGATAAAGCAACTTCCTAAGAGGGAGACATCAAGGGAGATTTGAAAAGAAGAAAGAGGAGATGGTTCCTTACTTTTATTTCAAGAAGATGGGCCATCTAATTGCTTATTGCTCCTTACTTCAAACCACTACCTCCAAGAATGTGTATAGGAAGGAGAAGGCAATGGTAGTCACCTGGGATGATTCAAAAACAGATTTCGAAGAGAAGATTGATGCCGCACATGTTTGCTTCATGGCAAACAGAGAGGAGACTTTCATGGTAAATCTTAAAACCTCTTTAGAAGATAATGATTTAACTATGGATGAACTTGTACAATTTTTTTGAAGAATTACAAAATAGATTTGAAATTTCTCTTGCACAAAATAAAAATTGAAAAAGAAAATTGACTTTTAAAAAATAAGCTAGAAATTGTTCTTAAAGAGAAAAACGACTTATCTATTTCTTTTGAGAAAATGAAAAAAACATTTGATAAATACAAACTTGTTTGTAAGGGTAAAAGATCTAAGATTGCTTTTAATAAAAATAAATTTTTATATATCCAAAAACATATTGATGTTTTGGATACCATTTTGAAAAAGTGTGCATTTGACATGAACAAATTTGCTTCTATGTTTCCAAAGGAAAAACTCAAAGGAAACATACACCTCATTCATCTCACACACACCATGAAAAACATGCACAACATCCACATATACATCAACATAAGCATGCTTTCATGTATGAAGAAGTGTACACATGTGCACATTACGGTCGTAAAGGCCATTGAGCAAAATTTTATTATGCTAAGTTAAATATGTTAAATAAAAATATTTGGATTCGAGAAAGTACTAACCCTATAAGACCCAAAAATTTTGAGTACCAAAAAATACACCAAACTTGATTGATGTAGGTGTATCGTCCTCCTCTAGGACATAGGGGGAGATGGTGCCTTAGTGGTGAATGCATCGGAACTCAAAGAATCAATCATCATATTGCATCTCCATAAAGAAGCACCAATTTTAAAGATTGCCTATGGTTTGGTAACTTCTCCATTTGAAAATTTCAATTCTAGTTAGATCTATATATGTATAAGAATAGCTAGCTTCTCTTTTGTGTTAATATACTTTAGTTACGTATACACAATTTTTTTTTATGACTTGCTTATATTTGAGCTAGTCCGTTAACATTGCCTTTTTTCTTAACTAGCCCATGAATTGCTTGCCCATGTTTCCCATGCTCACTTGGTTGATAGATATATTTACATGTATGTGTACATAAATTAATTTATTTGCTCATATACATGTATATATATTTTTCGTTTATATATATATATATGTGATTGGGTATCATATTTAAATCATATTTAAGCAATAAATTAAGATAGCAATTGCGCGCATCAACTCTTATTTAGAGGAATGATGAGGAAAAGTTCAGAACCCGTTAAGGATATTCGGCTTCAATATCTTTTTCTTAATAGCTTAATATATGATTTAATTGTTGAAAAATATATTTTTAATATAATAAAAAAATGTTTTGATATCATTTTCATGTGTTTTTCATGCCTATAAGATTTTTGGTGTTATTTCTCCATTTCATGTACAAAAATATCCAATTTAAAATATTTTTCAAAAGCCCTTAATTCATATTTTCTGAAAACTATTTTTTGGATAGTTCCGGTCGACCGACCGGTCGACCGAGTTGACCTGATATAGGTCCGGTCGACCGGGCGGTCGACCGAGAAAACCTGAAATGCAAAAAAATTATTTTTGGCCTAAGCCGGTCGACCGATCGGTCGACTGACTGTAACCGAGAAGCTCTCGGTTAGACCCCGGTCGACCGGGCGGTCGCCCGTGAGTCAGGTCAGCTGTGCTTTTTACTAGTTTTGAAAGCCCTAAATCCCTAACTCTCTCACTTTTCTTTTCTCCACTGTCTCTCTCTTCGTCTCCTCCCTATTTTCCTTCCTCCCATCTCTCCCAAACTCATTCCACTATCAAATGAAAATCTAAAATTTGTTGGATCTCTCCTCAAAACTTCAGACTCACCTATTTTCAAGGAGAAATTCTGGGTTCTTCAAGGTATAATCTCTAATCTCCCAAAAACTTCTTTTTTCATAATTTTTTCTAGAAATCTTTCTAAAATTTGCGCCTAAATCTTGTTTATCATCTTCCTAACTTTACCATGTCTAAGAGGCCTAGATCTGAGAAGCATAAACTGAAAACACCTAGAGGGGGGTGAATAGGTGATGGCTATACTAAATGGCAAATAATGCGGAATAAAAAATATCTTGCTAGCAACCTAGCAATTAGCAAATACAACAAAATAAATACTTGCAAAAGAGTAAGTAATATAGAGTGCAAGTAAAGAGATAGTAGAGTTAAGAGAGAGAGTAAGCAACCGCAAATATAAGTATATGTTTCGAGGTTCGAGTCACTGCTCTACGTCCCCGCCTTCAATACAATGAAGAATTTTCACTATGACCGATCCCACTGGATCGTCAACCGGTTACAAGTCCTTACTAGAACTCTTCGGACTCACTAGTTCTCTCTCACGGTGCCGCAACATCAACTCGAAGCTCACTAGCTCGCTCGAGGCCGCAACCTCTACAACTTCTCAATCGAAGAAAATCGGTGATCAACACTTTGACCACAAATAGCTCACAAGCACAACCCTATAACTAACATGAGAAAGTTAAACACTTTGGGATTGTGTAGTGAAAATAACTAGTAGAGATGTAGAGGGAAGGCTCAAGCTAAAAATCAAACTATGAAAATTTTTGGCTCAAAGAGAAATCTTTTGTAAAGAGACTAAAACTTGTAAAAACTTTGACCTAATCTTTAAAAATCTTGTTATTGAGTGGTTTCATAGTCCCACTATTTAAAGGGGATGAAAACAAGGCGAGAAAACACAGTAGAGCCGTTGGGACAAGAACCAGAAAAAGACAAAATAGAAACTAACCGTTGGGAGACAACTCAGTAGAAAATCCTTCTGCCGGTCGACCAGACGGTCGACTGCCAACGGTCAAATTTTCGACCGTTGGAGAAAGTGGTCGACCGTCCGGTCGACCGAAGATCCCAACCAGAGAATGAAACTCTATGTCGGTCGATCAGGCGGTCGACCGGACCCAACAGAAAGCAATGCTCTTGTAGACGGTCGACCGCCCGGTCGACCAAAGTGCACGCTTGCACTTTGGTGCATGTCAGTCGACCGAACGGTCGACCGACAGAGCAATTTTGCTCTGCCTACGGTCGATCAGGCGGTCGACCGACAATGGGCCAAGGTCTTAATCTGGATATCTTTTCAAAACCAATCTTTTTTCAATAAAATATCTTTTGATCTTTAAATATAAAATAGAGTTAGGGACTTGAAGAACAGTGTGTGATCATGGATCAACACAAAATAAAGGTAGAACCATATTTTGACAAAATTCCTTTCTAAATCAAAAATCCTATTTTTTCGAAACTTGTTTTTCCGAAACTCAATTTTGAAAACGATAAAGGTACAGTTTTGAACTCTTGTTAAAAAGCACAAAAGAGTATGAAATGTGTGTGTGTGTGTGTTGTTGGTTCCGAAATGATACAAATTGTAGGATCTAAAATAAGTCAACACAAATACTAAAACAAAGGATTATTAGCGTTAAAATATAAACTTGCAAGAAAAGAAAATAAATCTCAGAAAAGAAAGCAAACGCAAACACAAAAAATTTATCCTGATTCGGCCCTCTTGACCTACATCCAGTCCCAAGCCACCCGCTTGAGATTTTCCTTTAACCTTTAATTTTGTATACCCAAAATCAACACCTTGTATACCACTTGACAAATCTCCTTTGCCAAATGTATACAACTCTTCTTACAACCAAGAAGACACAACACCTTATACAACTTCTCTTTAACCCGAAGACGCTCTTGTACAATCTTTCTCTTTGAGTGATTACAAACAATCCTATGAGCCTTAAATCTGCATGTGATCGTGAACAAGGACTTTTATAGGTGGACTCTCAGAAATCTTCACTAAAGGATTAGAATTTGAGTGAAGAATTGAAAGTAAAAACAGTTTTCTGAAAAACAGATTTTTGAACAGAGTTTTTGGGCAGAAAATTATTGATATGAATTAGTGTTTTTAGCCTAGGACAATATCCCTATTTATAGCTGAAATCTATGGTCAGTTAGGGTAGTTATCAGGACAAATTTGAATATTGAAACGTTAGATAAAATACCAAAAATCAGAAACTGTCTAACAGTCAGAAACTGCCATTAGTCGACTAGGGTCTATGGGTTAGTCAACTAGAAGAACAACGTTTGCCTATATTAGTCGACTAATAAAGGGGGCAAGTCGACTAGGGAATGACTGATACAAAAGACATGTTTTTGGAAACTGAATATAGTCGACCAGCAGATAATATGAGTCGACTAGGACATACATTAGGCGACTAGGGAAAAGTATAAGTCGACTAATAGTGCATATAGAAAGTTGGTATGCATCTAGAAACGAACTAAGTCAACTATAGTATGGGGTAAGTCGACTATAGGGGCAATTAGTCGACTAACCAAGAGTCTAAGTCGACTATATGGCTTATTGTGTGTGTATGTGTTCAAGACTTTTAACATTCTAATAAGTATTACAATACACATCCATAGCCATTGTCCTTGGAAAGTCTTGAGCATGTAGAACTCTGTATAAGCTTGTGAGATAGAGCTTCAATGAAATGGCTTCACAAATGTAGCATCAGAATCAAGTTCCAACATGTGAATCAATCCCAAAAGCTATCAACCTATATCATCTTAGTTTAAACAAACGACTAAAAATCCTATCTAAAAGAGTAAAAATACAAATCTTGATGTAGACTTCTTAAACTAGAACCTTGAGCTCTCTATTGTGCTTAGGCTTTGAGATCTACATCTTCTTTGGCTTCCAAATATGTAAGTCTTGTGATGGAGCCGAAATGCAACAAATACTTAACCTGAAACTTGTTAAATAAAATTGTTAATAACATAACTATATATTGTTAGTTATCATCAAAACTAGAGCAAATGGCCTTTGGGCTAACATAAACAACCCGAACCTCATCAAACCCCTTTATTTCTCAGAATGCATCTCATAGATTTTTCTATGATCCATAACAAGCATATAATTTCTAAAGAACTGTTGTGCTTGTTGATTTTGAGCACTTGAATCTAGCAAGCATTTTGAACACAAGCTCTCTTGAATACCTAGTCACCATTAAGAAACCCGTCTACCCTGAGCTTCTGCATTATTTTTACTCTAATCTGTCTTTCCAAAACAATCATATCAGATCTAAGGTTCTGGCAAGGACATTAACATTTTTTTTGATCGATTTGCCCATTTTTTACATTCTCCTGTGAGGGTGTAGATATATATATGTTGATATACATGATTTTGAATATCTTGACAGTGAATCTGCTCTCACCGCATCTCTCTTACTTCATGATGATGATAACCCTGCTTTAGTTAGGAATGAGGAGGTGAAGTATTATACGCTCACCGCCTAGGTCCTAACTAAAATAGTGTTCTATAATCTCCTATCAAAATCAAGAAAATATAGTCATGCTCGAGGTTCTGCTCTCCTCTTGATCTATTACCTTCTGAAAGGCATTAAAATTAACATTCCTAAGTTTATCATCGATTTCATGGTCTTTGAGCACCTCCTGATCCCAAACCGGCACTTACCATTTGGGATGCTCATTACCCGACTCCTCAAACAATTAAAATTTGATCCTGCTGAATGGTCCATCGAACTGTCCGTTGATATTAATAGTACTCTCCTAAAGAGGATGTGTGCTAGGGAGCGTGCTCCTGCTCCTCAGCCCCTCCTATCAATCCTATTGTTGCCCCTGAATCCTCTTCAGCCACCTCAGCCTCTGTTGACCTATATGCAACACTCTTTGCTCAGCTCGGGAGCATGATCTGAAGATGTCAACAAATTTTGAAAGGATTGAGCACAGAGCTCAGAACGACCTGCAATATATCTGCTCATCTATTCTCTATCTTTAGACATGCGATGACGAGACCTATAGTAGGAATGCTTGGCCCGTTCCACTTCCAAGAGGCCACGTGCAGCCCCTTCCTGCATTAGGTCCTCCGTTTGAGACCTGGGTACCTCCTCCACCTCCTTCTGAGGCACCAGCTCCTCCTAAATATCCAGACTTTCAGGAAGAGTGACCCCTTTTGTGCTGATGATAAAAAGGGGAAGAGAGATTTTGTAAAGTTATCTACGAGTTTCTTATTTTCATGTCATGTCTTTATTTATGTACTCTTTTATTTGGACATGTAGTATTTGGTGTTTGGACTTGTGTTTTTATATTGTAGTACTTATTTTGTGGTTTGGAACTTGTTTTGGGGTTGGCATGAATTTTTGTATGGATAAATTTCTTTTATGATATGTATAGTGTCTTTGGAAAGTTATGTATCTCTTTTTATGGTTGATATTTGATACATATCTTCTATGTGTGGTATATGGTGTGTCATATTCTTATGTATCCTTTGTAAATCAACCATTTTACCACTTATTTTAGAGGTTGAAAGTTATTGGCTGGTTGGAGAAAACCGTTTATACATACACCTTTGTAATTATGTACTCTTGGTATGCATAGAGATTAATTGATATATCTTATTCCTATGCTTTTATAGATGCATCAAACTTATAAGTCACATTTTGATATATGCATGTGTTTAGGGGGAGCTTCGCTTGAAGTCTCTTCCTAAATTATTTGTGATAACTCCATGTGTTTTGTCATTATCAAAAAGGGGGAGATTGTTGGCCCAAAGGCCATTAGCCCAAGTTTTGATGATAATAAAACATATGTAGTTATGTTTTTAACAATTTTGTTTAACATAGTTTTAGGTTAACTCTTTGTTGCATTTTGGCTCCATCACAAGACTCACACATTTGGAAGCTAAGAAGATGTAAATCTCAGAGCCTAAGCACGTAGAAGAGCTCAAGAATCAAGTTTGCAGAAGATGACTATATTAAGATTTGTATTTTGGATTTTTGCATTTTAGATAGGATTTATAGTCGTTTGTTAAAACTAAGATGATATAGGTTGATAGCTCTGTTGGGATTGAAACACACATGTTTCACATTCCTAAAGTGTTTTAAAAAGAGTTCAAAACATTTCTCTTTTTTGTTTTCAAGATCAAGTTTCGGAAAAACGAGTTTTGAAAAAGTCAGTTTTTGATTTAGAAAAGAATTTTTACGAAATATAGTTCTAACTTTGTTTTGTGTTGATCCACGACCACACACTGGTTCTATCAAGTCCTTAGAACTCTATTTTGTATTTAAATTAAAGTTTATTTTGTCAGAAAAAGATTGGTTTCCAAAAGATTTTCATAACAAGCTTTTGGCCCAAGGTCGATTGACCGACTGGTTGACCGTAGGCAGAGCAGATTTGCTCTGTCGGTCGACCGAGCGGTTTACCGACTTGCACCAAAGTGCATTGTATGCACTTCGGTCGACCGTGCAGTCGACCGATTGTAAGAACTTTGCTCTCGGTTGGGTCCGATCGACTGCCCCGGTCGACCAACCGGTCGATCACTTTCCCCAATGGTCGAAAATCCGACCATTAGCGGTCGACTGGCCGGTCGACTGACAGAAGGATTTCCTTCTGATTTTTTCCCAACGACTATATTCCAGTTTGTCTTTTCTGGATCTTTTCCCAACGGCTCTTTTGGGTTTTCTCATGTTTTCATCTCCTATAAATAATGGGGCTGTAGGAAAACCAAAAAATAAGATTTAAGAAATTTGAAATTTTTTTTACAAGTTTACAAGAAGATTTAGTCAAGTTTTAGTCTTTTCTTAAAAGTTTTTTTTGAGCGAAAATTTCACATTCTTGATTTTTTTAGCTTGAGTCTTCCCTCTACATCTTTGCAAGCTAATTCTACTACATAATCTTAAAGAGTTTCACCTCCTCATCTTGGTTATAGGATTGTACTTGTGAGCCATTTGTGATCAAGTGAATATCATCAATTTTCTTCTATTGTGAAGTTATAGAGGTTGCGGCCTCAAGTGAGCTAGTGAGCTTCATGTTAGTGTTACGGCACCACGAGAGAGGACTTGTGAGTCCATTGAGCTCTAGTGAGAACATGTAATGGTTGACAATCTAATGAGATCAGTCATAGTGAAAATCCTTCATAGTGTTGAAGGTAGGGATGTAGAGCAGTGGCTCGAACTCGAAACTTATCAACGTGTTTGCGATTGCTTACTCTTTCTCTCTTCTCTCTACTCCCTCTTTACTTACTTGCACACTTATACTGTTTACTTATTTGCAAGTATTTATTGTATTGTGATTGGTATTTGCTGGGTTGCTAGCAAGTAAATTTTTATTCCGCATTATTGTCATTTAGAATAGCCATCACCTATTCACCTCCCCATGTGGTTTACAATATTTGCACTATCAAGATGTCATTATCTACATGCTTTGTAAACAAGATAGTGTAAACTTTGCCTTTAACAAAATTATTTAAAATAAGAAAATTATTCAATCTTTCTTACCAAGCTCTTGGAGCTTGCTTTAAACCATATAAAGCCTTATTAAGTTTAAAAATAAAATCCAGATGAGTAGGATCTACAAACCCAGGAGGTTGTTCAATATACACCTTCTCCTCAATGAAACCATTCAAAATGCACTTTTTACATCCATTTGAAAAAGTCTAAAATCTTTAAATGAAGCAAAAGCAAGTGTCATGTGTATGGCTTCAAGCTGTGCTATAGGTGCAAAGGTTTCCTCAAAATCGATTCTTTCAATTTAGGTGTAATCTTGGTCTACTAATCTTGTTTATTCCTAATAACATTTTTTGACTCATACAACTTATTCCTAAATATCCATTTAGTACCAATAGTTGGTTTATCATGGGGCCTAGGAACAAGATGCTAAATTTGATTGCGCTCTAATTGATTGAGCTTTTCTTACTTGGCAAAAATAAATATGAGTCATTCTCGCCTTCAAAGATGTTCTTGGGCTCAATATGGGAGATGATTGCAAAATGGCCATATAAATCATGAAGTTTGGAGCGGGTAGTTATCCCTTCGGATACATCACCTATGATGAGATCCTTGGGATGGTTTGTAGCACATCTCCAATCATCTAGAAGTGGTTGAGCCAGCTCTACTTCAATATTATGATCTTTTCCATTAGTGTCATCCTTTTTTTTGTCATCCTCTTCTTGAGCCGGTAAGTATTTCAGGAAAACCTTTTCAAAGTTTTCACATAAAGAATCAATCTCTATAATATTCTTCAAAAGTGAGTTAGATTCCTCAAGCTTCACATGCATAGGCTCTTCAATAGTCAAAGTTAACTTATTAAAGACCCTATAAGTTTTACTAGTGTTAAAATAACCAACATAGATAACTTCAAAGATTTGGGTTAAATAACTTTGAAATAGGAAACATTGATTTTCTCAAATAGTAAATTTGAAAGGGAGTTTTATCTAAATTTTTGCAAAAATAAATTCGATTCCCAATATAAAATGAAGTGTTTACTGCCTCGTTCCATAGATATTGAAGGAGTCCATATTCACTAATCATTATCCTAGCTATTTCTTGAAGAGTACGACTCTTCCTTTCAATAACTCCATTTTGTTGTGGAGTTCTAGAATAAGATAATTCATGTTTAATTCTATTTTCTTCACAATAAGAGATAAATGGATGGTTGATGAACTCACCACATCTATCACTCTTTATGCGTAAAATCAAGAAGTCTTTTCTTTTTCAACTCTTTTTCTAAAAACATAAAAATGTGATTCTTTATGTTCTAAAACGAAAACCCAAGTAAATCATAAGAAATTATCAACTAAAATAAACCACTAAGACTTTTAGCTTTAATTGGACCAAACAAATTCATACGTATCAATTATAGAGGTCTAAATGTCATGATATCCTTGAGATTTGAAAGAGGGCTTGGTTTGTTTCGCAAGTTGACACGCATCACAAATGCAGTCCTTTTTAAATTTCAAACTAGAAATACCTTTTACTGATTTATTAGAATTAATTCAGGATGGATGGTCAAACGGAATATGACCTAGTCTCCTATGCCATAACCAAGAATCTTCATTAAAAGTATTCAAACAATTGGCATTGCATTTTAAATTGAGCATGTAATCATATAGACATTGTTTTCATGAAAACCGGAAAGAACACAAGTATTTAATTTCTTGTCTAAAACATCACAAGTAGAGTCATCAAAAATAATTCTTAAGTCTTTATCATATAATTGACTAATACTTAATAGATTATGTTTAAGTTCATCTACCAAAACAACATCTTCAATCAAAGAAGATAAGCCAATCTTGATATTACTTGTACCAATAATTTTGCCCTTTGAATCATCCCCAAAGGTGACGGTGCCACCTTCATGATACCTTGATAGGGTAGCAAAGTTGTTGATATCCCAAGTCATGTGCCTTGAGCAACCACTATCAAGATAGCACCACTCCTCACGTCATGGAGCCTTGGTGTGTACCTATATCATATAAAGTAGGAGTTGATTTTAGTACCCAAACTTTCTTGGGTCCTAGAATATTAGTTTTTCCAACCCAAATATGACTATTAGAAGTGTTCAATTATCATAACAAAACTTAGTGAAATATCCTTAGCGGCCACAATAGGTGCATGTATATACCTTGGCATATAAAAATGCATGATTTGTCTAGGCATGATGAACATGTGCATTAGTGGCATGATGAGCATGTGATTGTGCTTATGTGTGAGCATGATTCTGAGTGTGAAATATGGTGAGGGTGTTGTTTCCTATGAGTTTGCCTTTATGGAAACATGAATTCTAATCTAACTTTGTCAAAATAACACTTTTTCAAACATTTCTCAAAGTGTTGATTTTATTTTAGAAAAATTGTCTTTAGGCCCCTGCTGTGAAACTACCGTATGAGAAAGTCCCTATAGTCTGCAACGAAGTGAAAAAGCCCCCATATACCGAATTTAATGTCCCTTGCAATTGTGTATGCCCTCAGCACCGACGTGAGTTTTTTTGGTTTGTCAAATGTCCAAACTATCCTAGGTTCAGTTCTTCTTGAAAAAAGGAAAATGTATCGTCAAATTGTCGCCACTTCTTCTTTCTCTACTGTTTTCATCTTCTTCAATCTCTTAAAACCCCATCATTTTTCTATCTAAAAACTCTCAAAAAAATCTCATTTCTCTATCTGAATCTTTGAAAATTGACTGTAATCTCTAAACTATGACAAACTCGAATCCTTATTTGTCGTTTATTTTGGAATCAATCTACCTCCCCTGATCTTAATGGCCAAGGACCCTAATTCGGAAGAGGAAACCTTCTATGACCACAACTGAGGAAGAGCTGATGCATGTTCCTTCTTTCAGCAAGACATTAGTACATCTTAGTTTCTTGTCTACCCACTTTAATATTTTATCCACCTGTTTAAGAAAAAAGTGGCACAAACAGCGATTTGATCTATTTTTTATTCTTTTTCGTTCTGCAGTTCATCTGTTTTTATGTCCACCTCTCTGACAAATCTGTCCACATGACCCATTTTTGTCCACAGTTTTAAAACTTGTTCTTATGCCACCTCATTTGATTATCTATCCACCTACTCTTATTTTCTGTCCACCTTCTATGTATTTTTTTCATCTTGTTGCTAATTTATTTAAATTTCACAGATGTACTCCTGTAAAGAAGAAGTCGAAGGAAACCAAGATGCTTCTTCATCCTGTTTCCTGGATTCTTCCTAATTCTCATTTTATGGAGGGTCTGTTACCTTGCATAAGGAATGCCTACCGGACAGCCTTTGATGGTTCTTCATTTGTCCACTTCTTAGAGCTGGGACCACTGCCAGCGGACCAAGTGACCCTTTATCAGGTTATGACAGACTGAGATGAAACTACGCAAAGGTTCCAATCACAAGGCATCATTCATTCTTCCACACCTTCATGGATTCACGGGCACACATTTCTGCCCGTCGTAGGTCGCTCTGTGAACAAAGACCGTTGAGAAAGTCCCTTTGTGGAATAGGTATTTCAAAAATAGTCCGTAGGAGAAGAATGAGAATAAGTTAGGAGAGAAGGAGGTATTGCGCGGTGGAAAAGCTGAGGTTGTAAACAAGCAGAGGTTATTTTATCAACCTTCTATATAATTTTTCCACATATTTTTAAATATGTCCATTATCAACCAAAACTTTCTACTATTTTAAATAGTAGTCCATCTTTAAGTAATATTTGACCACCTACTATTAAAGGTATCATGTGGAGGAGCTTCTGAAGACGCTTGTGGACAGTGAGAGCATTGGGGACATTGATGAATTTGTTTTGCTGTAAATACTATACCAATTAAGCATGATTTGGCTCCCATACACAAAACAAACTATCTCCGAGTATCTCGTCAAGTACTATTGCACCCTAGGATTTGTCCACGCTATGGCGTGGGCTCGGGCAATCCATGAGGAGACAATTAGAGGTGTTCGAGATGTGAAGAGAGCCATGGAGAAAGGTGTTGCGGATGTTTACATGTCTGGTTGTGCCCCCTAGTTAATATATGTCTAATCTTGACCACATTTTTAGTTGTGTCCACTTTTTTCTTGTTATGTCCATTTTTTATTGAATTTTATCTACATTCATAATAGTTTGTCCAAAATTTCTGTAATCTTGTCCACATAGTTACAGCTCTGGTACTTCTTGATCACCAACATCCAAAAACTATACAGGCATATTGAAGGGATTCCACCTATGCGCAGTTGGGTTGAGATTGGACATGCAATTAGCTCTCTTTATCATAAATCTCTGCATTATAAGACAAAGGATATTGTCATCCCCGTCCCCAACAAAGACCTGATGATTTATGAGAAATTAAGAACTGTGTTAGGAAAGAAAGATGAGAGGAAAGAAGAGATATAACATAACAAGGAAGGCGAGAAGAAAGAAAAGATGGTAAGAATTGAGAGGAGAATAGAGTGAATAGAGAAGAACATAGGAGAGAGGAGAACATAGAAGAAAAGAATAGAGGAGAGGAGATGAGAGAAGAGAAGAGAGAAGCTGGCTGCCCTCCCATCTTGTCCGCTCCCACCCAATATGAAGTGGGAGGACTTCATTCATTGGGTAAGCTTTTACATAATATTTGTCCAATAGGTTCCTAATTTTGTCTACAATCAGAATATTTTGTCCACTTTTTAAAATTAACCACTTATAGATGTTTTCATCTCAATTACACTGTTTTTGTCCACCTGTACTCAGATTCTTCACCAATCAGATACCGTCCTCACAGAACTAGACTGAAATTATCTTCTGATGAAAAAAAAGATAATCATACAACAACTTTCCTTCTGGAAGAAGTTTGGGGCAGTGAAGACCCGGAAATTATTGAAAGTTAAATCTCGTGAGCAGCAGGTGAATGCTTGATACGAAGAAGAGATCACCCGCCTTAAGAATGCGTGGACATCTACTGGCTCCACGAGCAGTCCGTATCTGGACCCTCTTTCAATGAAATCAGGGTGACTCCTGTGATGGTGGAAGCAGAAGAAGCTGCTGGTGGCACGGTGAGAGAAGCAGAAGAAGAATACCAACAAGATGTTTCTTCTGGAAATGAACAACCGCCACCAGAAGAGAAAGCCAGAGAACCTATAGTGGAAAAGGAACATACTGCTACGGTGGACGCACGTCTATGATGAAAAAGGTACCTGATGCTACGGTGGAGGCACCAGAGGAGGAACGCCCACAAGGTGTTTCCTTGAAAACTGAACAACCTCCACCAGAAGAAAGAGGAGACTCTGCTGATAAGACAAGTATTGTGAAGACTGTGAAAGCACGATCCATCCGGCAGCCTTCCAAATTAGTTACATCTCTGTCATGATAGGTTCCTATTAAGGTATTTATTTACTTTCCAAATTTCTGCCAACCTTCTGTTATATTTGTCCAATTTTAAAATTTCTATCCACCGAACAGGTCACTCAACCGAGAACGAGGCTGCAGAGGAAGGTTGTACCTGAAAATGTAATAGAGGTATGGTGGAAGAGGAACCCTTCACAATTTCTGTCGACTTTTTGTTAAATTTGTCTAATTTTTCTAATTTCTATCCACCGGATAGGTAAAACGGCCGAGAATATGTCGGCAGAGGAAAGCTGCAGAAATTGTAATAGAGGCCCCTGCCACTCTTGCAACTGAAGCCCCTGCCACTCTTACAACTGAAGCCCTTGCCCCTTTGACCCAATTAAAATCACGTGTCTTGAATGTTCGTCAGATCCGGGAGCGGATGAGCCTGTTACCTAGAACTAGTGAGGAATTACTAAAAATTGAAGAACTAAATGTTGATGTTCTAAAATATGCTGACTTCACTCTCGTGATATACAGTGAGGAAGGTAAAGAGATTGGGCTCGTCTACAATGTCACTCAGTGGGACCCATCCACTTTGCTGAGTAATGAGGAACGTGGTGCTTTGGAGAAGTTCCTTCAATTGTCAGTCCTGAGGTTAACTTCTATCTTTGTCGAATTCTGTCTACTTCTTATACCTATTTGACTATAATTCTTGAAATTTGTCCACCTACATGTTATTTGTGTCTACATGTTATTCATTTTTTTCCTAACTTCGTTAGATTTTATCCACCATTCTAATGATTGTCTTTTTTTAAAAAAAGTTGCCAAGAATATGTTTGGTCGTGGAAAGATATGTTTATAACCCATCAAGACCTTCTTCAGATGTTGTGCGGCTGTATGCTTGATGATAATGTAAGTTGTCTACTTTTATATTCTTCGTTTGGTTAGCAGAACTTATAATTTCTTGAACTTATTTAGCAATTGTTGTCAGATGGTGGATGCGTTGATTGGGAGAGAGGTTCGCTGGCTACAGGATGGTCAGCATGATGATCTCCATAGAAAATTTGGAATAGTCCGTCCGTGGTTCTCTATATGTCCGTCTAACTTTTAACAAATTATGTCCACTTTTACTCATTTTTTTCCACTTGTATCAATTGTAATCTACTTATCTTACCACCTTTGCACAAAACTGTTTGAGATATAATGACAGTATTGAAGCCAACCGATGTTACGTTACATAAGTGGAGCAGTATGTTAGGGAAGAGAAGCAGATTCTGCTCATTCCAATCTGCAGTGAACTACATTGGCACCTTCTGATGATTGACTTCCAAAATCAAGAGATAGGCCAGTTCAGTTCTATCCCGCACAAAAAGTATTTCAACAGCACAAGAAAGATCATCAACTTGCTTGAGAGCATGAGAGGCATGCCAGCAAAGTCTTTCATCAGGCACTTCATATACCATCAATAGCCTGCGCAACAACAAATGGACAAGTATGCTACTTTCTTTCAATATTTTTGTCTATCTTTCGTGAATTTCTTTCCATCCTTGTCAATATATGTCCACATTTCTAACTTTTTGTCTACTACTTTATTTTTTGTCTAAATTTATCAATCTTTGTCCACATTACTAATACTATTTTGCAAATTACTACCATGCAGATATGACATGGGCTATTTGTTTGTGAATATATATAAGGAAAATCGTATGGGGTGGGGCCTGATGGCAGTTATACTCCCTGAGCAGTCCATGAAGGCATACCGCGTTAAGCTCTGTGCGAAGCTGCTGGTGGAGGGCGAAGTGATCAAGAAGACAGATCCTATAGCACTTCTACAGTTTCACTCTGAATGGCACCTCTCACAAATGTATGACTCCCAATCACAAGATTTTATGTGATTTTAAAACAATTTTTGTTTGTACAAGTACAAATTATAGTTAACCTGTTTTGTTGCATTAAGACTACTAATTACAAGAAAAAATTGGATAGATTGTTAAAGTATAGACTGATTATTAAAAATGGTACATCGATATAGGAGAAAGTGGACATTTTATAACAAAAGCTCTATAGATTTTTTAAAGAGGAACATTAAATATTAGAAAATGTCGAATAGGGATCCAAGTGGATAGAATACGGTTACGATGGACAGATTACTGGAAAAGTTGGACAAATTTTCAAGGAATTGAACAAATTATGAAGGTGGAAAAATTATCCGATAACGTGGACAAAATATCTGAGAAGGTTGCCAAATTATTTGAGAAGGTGGACATGTTATTTGAGAAGGTTGACATATATTCAGAGTTTTTCATCTATTCCAGCATTACAAATTAAAAAGGGTATATATTTAAGTAGGTTGAATGAGTTCTTCATCTATTCCAGCATTGCAAGTATGCCGATTATGTCCTTCCTTCTCACATCTCCCGCGCACAATAGGACGTGTCACAAATCGAATGTTGACACGTCTTGTCCTATTCCTCCCATGACACTTCTTCGTTATAGGAGGTCTTATCTGGGGAGTCACATCTATTATCTGTGTACAGAATATTAGTTACGTCAATAAAGTTAGGTAGACATAATCGACCTCCAGGTGGACAAAATACGATGAAGGTGGACAAATTGTGCGCAAAGATGGAAAAACTTTTAAATAAGATGGACAAAATCTTACTTTTGGTTTATTATAATTAGGGATAGGATACAGAGTTAGAGCATAAGTCAGTTTGAATGCGTCCACTGTCATGTGATAATCTACGTAATTACCAATATTCTACTGCATGAACTAAATAACGAAACAGGCATGTTTGCAGGGAATGTGGGTAACATTCCATTCCCGGCAAGTGCAAGACCAAATTGAGGGATGAACCGCAATAGTACGCCAATCAAAAACGTCAAAAACATCTACAACCGCCTGTTTAACCAAAAGGGAAAAGGATGCTGACATGCTGTGGTCCAATAACTTTTACGATTCAGGGCAGAGGAGAGTGGTCCATTTTTCAGCCATCATCCTTCTGCTGTTCATGCGTTCTATGATTTGAACGCGTATGTGATCTACCATTTGCACCACTGGAAGCCACCTACCTTCAAGAATCCAGCTATTATATGACTCCGCACAATTAGAAGTAATATGTTCATATCTGACAGAATATCACAAAACTGTTTGAAAACTCAAATATGGCAGACAGAATCATTTTTAGGTAGACAGTTGCAGAGAATATGGACAAAATTATAAAGAAGATGGACAATTTTATATAAAGGTGGATAGAAAATAATAGATAGTGGTCACAAAACAAATACCTTATTCCAGAAAAGAATGTGTTTGCCCAATTTTCTGGTTTATATGACATAGCAACTGGTGTGCCCGTTCTGACTTTTCCTTCAGTTTCTTTACATCTTTATTGTAATCCTCAATGTTGTACTTGTAAGCTGCCCACTCTAATATTTTAACAAATGCTTGTGAATTTGATAAATTAAAATCAAGGCATTTGCAAGCTTTCTTATAATTATCCATTAGATGGAGCACACATCAGGAGTGCAATGCATTAGGAAAATGCCGGTTAACTGATTGTATAATCCCTTTTTCTGAATCGGAGATGAACACTAGTTGGTGGGGTACACAATAGGGCTTGGCAACATCTTCATACAACATCTGTCTTAAACCCCTAAGAAAACAATCCCAGTTTCCCTCATCTTCAATGTCGTACGTGCAAAAGGCAAGCAGGAATAATCCGTTGTTGCCGTCATAAACTATAGCTACCAAAAGTATACCTTTGTAACGATCCTTCAGGAAGGTACCATCCAAAAACAATAGAGGTCTGCAGCCGGCCTAGAAACCTTCAGCGCAAGCACAATAACAAACATAGTCTTTTGAACCATCTGTCCATAACATCAATAGAAATGAAACTACCAGGGTTGGTCTCCAATACCTTCTGCTCGCACCTGCACGGAAGACATTAAATGTTAATGTGAAATATGCGAACAAAATAGATAATAGGTGGACATAATATATAAAATGTGGACAAAATAGATATCAGGTGGATATAATATGCAAAATGTGGACAGATTATTTTAGAATGTGGACAGAATATATAAAAGGTGGATAGAATTTCTATAAAATAAACAGAATATTGATGAAGTGAAAAATAATCTCACCAGCGCAGGTTGTCATAAGAGTATCGTGCCAGTCCATACAAATCATTCTGTGCTAACTCCTTTCCCCACGAAATCTTACCGTACGTGAGTGTCACTCCAAATTGGGCTTTGAAATCTCTTTTAGTATCATAGGGTCGTATGTGGGTCGGTGTTTCAGTAATGACTGAAGAATAGCTGATACCTATTTCCTGGATGCTCTCATATGCCCATCAGCACACATGTCTCCATGACATGTGTGGACATGATTGAATTTTTTTAACGACAAATCTACTGCTGTGTGCAATTTGAAATGCATGGAGCCTCCAAGAGCAGCCGCTTGTCTTCTTATTTGAGCATTTAACTGTGGTTCTTCTTGTACCATTCTTCACAAAATCATACACACATTTCTTCACAATCGAGTAGTAAATCAGTGCCATCCTCACTTCTTTCATACTGTCAAATTATTGGCCAACACTAGCATACAATTATGCCACCAAAGAGGGATACATATGGTATCACTCACCATGTCTCATGTTAACTGCACGTGTTGACCAACATTAGGACCAATACAGAGAAACTGATGGTAAACACATTCTTTGATTCTTCTGTACATGGTAAGAGTCGACTGCATGGAAGAAAATTGAAACTTAACAGTCATGGAATAAAAGTAAATAATATTTTGCGCGAAAAAATAGTGTATGATGGATAAAGAAGATGTATGGTGGACAAAAATACATGGAAGATGGACAAACACTGTATAAGGTGGACAAATTAATATACTTGTGGACAAAATAAGTAGAAGTTAGACAAAACAAGATATAGTTGGCAAGCTATGTAGAAGTTGGACAAAATAAGATTCGTATAGACAAAATCATTCAACGTGGACAGAATAAAAATATTGTGAACAAGATGAATGAACAAAAACTCTTACTTCTGCCTTTCTTGGGGGAGGATCTTAGACGTCGAAGCGTCATCACCAGAAAGCTTTGCCAGTACATTCACAAGTATGCAGTTATACGTACGACATATCTCAAGCAAATATCCGACATCCTTATCGGCGTTGAGCCCAAAAACAACATTAAGCTATTGCTTAAGTTTGCAAACAAGAATAATTGGCGCATTGGAAGAATTAGCGTGTTGGATACTTCCATCTTAGCGGTAGAAATACTAATCCCATCTTGCAACTTAAGACAAGTTCCTTCAACATTAGGAGAGCTAACAACACACATCAAAATAAAGTCATTTTTCTTTAGAAAAAATGAATGAGATTCATTTTCTGATAAGGACACCATTAAAATAAAGAATTGTTAGAAAGAAGAGAGAACAAGGAGATAGAAAAGAGAGAAATAAGAAAGATGGTAAGAATCTATAGTCATTATATATATGCTAGGATCAACATTCCCGCCAAATTCCATATCACATCACTATATTTCCTTCATTTACAAAGTACTTAACATCAAAAAATCCCGTAAAATAGAGATAATCCTGATCAGTTTCAGGTGGACAAAAAATATAAAAGAGTGGACAAAATATAAGCTGAACTAAGAAGAACAAATAGACTGAATGACGCGCGCGTGACGAGCATTAAATGCGCGTCTTGCGCGCAGACCTCTGGGCTTGTCAACTCAGAATTGCTATCAAGGGCAAAATCGGGCATTACGAAAATACACTTGCATACATATTGTCTTTGGGTGGGGACTGGAACCCAAAGGGGGTGAAAACTTAGTCAAGGGGCTTTTCTACTCCATTGCAAACTATGGGGACTTTTTCACACAGTGGTTTCACAGCAGGGGCCTAAAGACCATTTTTTTTCTTTTATTTTTCAAAGTGAAAATCTCATTTTCATTAACAATAGAAAATTTAGCTTTGCAAGAGATTTTGTGTGCATCAAAATCTTTTTGTGTCTTTTCAAGAGTGAAAGACAAAATTTCTTTTTTTTTGAAAATGACAGATAATTTATTTTACAGAAGTAATTTTTCATTTTTTATTTTCAAATACTTCTTTTTAAGAATATTATAGTTGTTGGAAAATTCTTCAAAAGCTTCACCCAATTCATCTATGGACAATTCACAATCATCAAGACAAGATTCGGATGTTACCATGGATGTGTTCTTATTTGTCATGAAACACACATTAACCATGTCCATCTCTTCTTCGGAGTCGCTCTCCGACTCCCATGTTGCCTTCAAGGCCTTTTTTTTGTAGGGCTTTATGGAGGTAGTAGAGGGTTTGCTCTGTGTCCGGGCATTCGGTAATGACATGTCTGGACTTCCAGCAATTGCAGCGAACTATCTTCTTCTTCTTCTTTCATTGCCATCTTCTTCGGTTGTTGAATTTGGCTTTGTTGTACATCCTTCTAATACTCCTCACAAGAAGGGACAAATCTTCATCTTCTTGGTCATTATCTTCATTATCAGAAATGGTAGGAATGGATTTGAAAGCAACAGTCTTCTTCTTTTGGGGTGCTTTCTCCTCTCTAGCCTTCTTTTTCATCTCATGGGTTTTTAGATTCCCAATGAGAGCAATGAGCTCCATCTTTTCTTTGTCATTAAGCTCCTTCAAAATTGTAGATTTGATCTCCCAAGAAGGTGGAAGTGCACGAATCACCTTCCTCACCTTCTGGTCATTATCAATCTCATCACCTAAAGAAGAAAGTCCATTTGTAATTTTAGTAAACTTGGTAATCATGTCATCAATAGATTCACTTTCGTTCATGAAAAAATTCTCATATTGAGAACACAAAAGATCAATCTTACCTCTCTTGACTTGAAGTCCCCTTGTGTGTGACAACCAAGTGTGACCAAATTTGGAATGCAGATTTGCAATGAATTACCATAAACAAATCATCATCATTCAAGGCTTGAAGTAATGCATAGTGAGCTTTTGCATTTGTATCAAATTCCTTGTTGGTAATTTCGGACCAAGTAATCTCATCATCATCGGGTAAATTAAATGGTTTGGTCACCACTTTTGCAACCCAACTTCCTAGGGATTGGAAGAAAATGGTCATTAGAAAAGTTAAGGCCATCAAATTTGGTTGGAGTCTTAATAACTTCGGTCATATAAATTAGTGTTAAATCAAGCAAATGGTGCAATAGAGTGATTAGCAAAGGATCTCTCTAAGGTGGTTAAACCAAAAACTAGAATCCAAAAGCTCTGATCAATTGAAAGTACACCTAGAGGGGAGTAAATAGGTGTAATGCTAATCTAATGGTCAATAATATGAAAATGCGACAATTATAAAAAGAGTGATGCATACAGTCAACTCAAATAAAGAAGTGAAGCCGGATTCCCTATGAAGGGCTCTAGAACTTCTCCTCTATATTCCTCTAGACAATGAGTTGAGATGCTCAAATACCTTCTTGATTTAGAGAGTGAAAACTGACAAGTATAAATAATGCTAGAAATGAATAGCAAGTGCAAATGAAAGTAAAACATAAGTATATGCAATAGCAAGAAGAGTAGACCAAGAGAAAAAGCAATCGCAAACACAAATGATTTGTTTCGAGATTCAAACACAAAGCTCTACGTCACCGCCTTCACCGCGTGAAGGGTTTTCACTATCCCCTAAGGATCTTTCCACAGAAGAATCTTCACAAAGGAATTATAATAGTCTACACAAGACCGGAATACACAACTCCTGAAAAGTCACCTAGAGGGGGGGTGAATAGGTGACAATGCTAATCTAGTGAACTGAATGCAGAATTTAAAAACTAATTGCAATTACTATAATGATGCACACACAAGCAAGTACAAGATATAACAATTTACACAAAGTAAAGAGAGAGAGCAAGAGTCAATGGATCAAGCGCAAACAAAGAGATATGTTCCGAGGTTCGAGCACCCAGCTCTACATCCCCGCCTTCGACACCGTGAAGGATTTCCAATCCACTAGCTTGTCCACAAAGGACTCCCACAAAGGGAACCTCCACCGAGGATTTGGGGCAATCACAATTACAAGGAGTTCCCAACTCCCCTCCTTACAAACACAACCTCCTCCTTGAGGCACTTCTCCAATCCAACAAACAATCACCTCACAACTTGAGGGATTAGCACCAAGCTTACACAAAACACCTCACAACCCAAGTTGCACAACCTCCTCAACACAATGAGGGAAATGGCACAAAGCAAGAATTGGGTTTACAACTTAGTGGTTTCAAACAACAACCACAAAACAATCTCTTTTCCCACACAAATAACCTATAGAATAGATAGTAGATTTTAGCTCAAGTGTGGAGAAAACCAATGGAATGGAAATCAGAATCACAAAGAAAAATCCTTGAGAAAACAATAGAAATCAAGATGGTGAAGTTCAATCAAAAGCTTTTCCCAAAAACCCACTTCTTTGATTTTCCAAACCCTAGTAAAAACACCAAAAAGATTGTTCAATTCAAGTCCAAAAACTTCTTTTGATTGCAGCAAAAACACCAGAGAGTATGGGAAAATTCGCACAAAAATCTTAGAGAAAAACTCTTGCAAATGGGGTATTTATAAATAAATCTGGAAAATAGCCGTTGGCAGCAGAATTGCCAGAAATGCCCTGCCGGTCGACCGCACGGTCGACCGTCCAACGGTCAATTTTTGACCGTCGACAGCTGCCGGTCGACCCAAACAAACAGAGAGCAACTGCTCTCATCCGGTCGACCGTCCCGGTCGACCGTCTATAGGTGTAGCCAGCGTGCACGTTTCTGTGCACGTCGGTCGACCCATACGGTCGACCGGCTACATGGTGCGGTCGACCGTACGGGTCGACCGACCAGCCTGGCAGACACCAAAACAGGTCAGAAATCTGGGGAAATAAATATCCAATAAATTCTTATAAACTACTAAAAATCCCCAAAAATAGTTTTGTCAAATTGCATTGATATATAATCATGTGATAAAAGTTTTGACTCAAATATCAAGCAATTAAAACTATTTTTATGTCTTTTCATTTTTACCAAAAACCAAACCTTGTATTTTCTAAAACTTGGATTCTTGAATAGAAAATACATTTTGTCTAAAACTCATCCAAATACAAAAACATGATATTTAAACATTTTGAAACATGATGCATATGGATAGAAATCCAATATACATGAATCATATACATATCATAGTTTTTGTCCTTAATTCCAAAATTAAGTATTGTTAAAACACAAAACCTAAAACTCATGAAATAGGTATATCAAAGTAAGTTTGTCTAAGAGTTGAAGCATGCATGTATATAGAACAAATCTAATATACATTAAACCATGTAAACTTGTTTTGATATGAAATCTATTCATGCAAACCAAGATCGGTTAAACCTAAAACCGAAAACCAAAACATGATACGTGTGTGTTGTGAACTTGAGCTTATCATACTATTCTAATCTTTACAATTAGGATCTAAACCCAAAACTAAACTATGGTACCGATGTCTTCTTGTAGAGCGCAATCTCCAAGCCGACTCGATCCAAAACTCTTTGATCCACCGAGCAAGTGATATATATGATCTTTGACGCTTGGGCTCTTGAATCAACATGTGGGTAGCTTCCAAATCATCTTGTTGAAGCTAATCACCTACTAATAACTTGACTAATGATCTGAAACAAAAATCACAAGATTATTAGTACACATAACTACATGAGTTAATCATCATCAAAACTAGAGTGGAAGGCCTTTGGGCCAACAACCTCCCCCTTTTTGATGATGACAAAACTCATGGAGTTATATATGCATGGATTAAAGTTAAGCTTCAAAAGAAGCTCCCCCTTAACTCATGCATAGGATAAACAACTAATAAATGGCTCTAGATACCAATGAAATTATAAAACAAATAAACATGTTCTAGATACCAATTAGCAAAAACAAATAAACATGCTCTTGATACCAATTATTAGCAAAAACAAATAAACATGCTCTTGATACCAATTAAACTAAACATAACATGCTCTAGATACCAATTAAACACAATATATATACAAAACAAAACTAATGATCTCTTATACAAGCTCTTGATACCAAAACTAAGCAAACTAAACATGTTCTTTAAATAATGCTTTGGATACCAATTGAACTTAATAAAAACATAAAACATGCATATGCAAACATGCATATAAACTCAAATTCTTCTCCCCCTTTTTGTCAATCATCAACAAAGGGGTTTTAAAAACAAAACTAATGAAAACATATTCTTTTTATATTCAAAACAAGGAATCAAAAACAAGGGATGTTCTCCCCTTTTTGTCTAAAAACAAATATGATACCAATTAGAAGAAAATGTGTCAAGGAAGTGCATATTGATACCAATTAAAAATGAAACTATACCAATTGAAAAAAAAAAATCTAGATACCAATTGATAAGTAAACAATCATCATATCAATTGAAAATAAACAATCTTTGATATCAAACATAACAAATTTTGAATTTCTAAACATAAATGTTGATACCAATTGAAAATTAAATCTAGATCTTAATATCAAACAAATTTGATTTTGATACCAATTGAAATTATTTCAATTGAAATTATTATTTTCTATCATAAAGTAAGGGAGTGGAAAACAAAATACCAATTGAAGGAAACAATACAAAATTTTCTCCCCCTTTATGAAATACCAATAAAAACTATGATAAAGCTCGAATTAAGATACCAATTGAAAACTAAATCAATTGAAACAAAGTTGAAGCTCAAGCTTATCATAAACAAAATCTTGTGCTTAAAGATATAGGGATATAATAAGCACAAATAAAACATATATATGTATGAAAAGTAGATACCAATTGAAATTTGATATTCTTTGAAATGCAAGCATACATATATGAAAATATATGAGTATACAAGAAATGTCAAAATTGATACCAATTGAAAGAATTCAATGATACCAAATGAAACAACAATAAGATCAAGTGTATATCTCATATAACCTATACCTCCCAATCATGGTTCAAGTTTCAAATGGTTTTCACTTTAAAGTAAACATGAACATGATCTCCCATCCAACCACCCTTAGATGGTAGGGGTTTTCAAAAATAGATTTGAAAGTATAGAATGTTTGAAAATCTCTACCAAGGAAGAATATCACAACTAGTTATATGAATCAACTAGTACGAGATTCTTCAAATAAGGAATAACAAAAATATTTTTCATGAAGACACATGTAAACCACATGGCACTAAAACACTCAAAATCCATATAGCACAATTTATACTCATGAAAACTAAGTCATGAGAAAACATTAAATAAGGTGAGTGTACAAGTGTTGTGAGAAACATATCAACATGAAAATGGACAATCAAGCTCAATAGTAAAAAGATGAAACTTATCTAAGATGTGAAATCACCTATTGAAATCATCTTAAAAACATGATATTCATCATAAATGTGAAATCACCTAAAAACATGAAAATCATCAAAACATGATTTAAACTTCAAGGCATATGTATGTCATGTACAAACTAAAGTATACATACATATCCTAAACACAATGAGTCCACAAAAGTATATGCATGAAGGCACGTGGCTCAAGGATGTACATGTATACTCAATAGTTTGGACAAGATAGACATATACATGAAGTTAAAATAAAATATGTAAAATGATGAATACAAGTCAAATGCAAGAATCATCAAAACTAGACTATACTAGTACATCAATTGAATACAAATGAGCGTTCAAGCACAGACATATATAAAGGTCTATTTGTAGCTCATTTGTTGTACAAGTATAAGTCCTAGTCTTAATGAAAACTATCATTCAAGCAAGTAGTCAAAACATGAAGCATGAAACGGGAATCATAAACCAACAAAATAAACATAATAATCAAAACATGAAGTAACAAAACAAAAAGTCATAGACAACCATATGATTAGCATGACAAAGACATGTGCATTAGATCTATGATTAACATGATAGCTAAAACATAAAGAGAACACAAAATAAGGGTCCATACTAAACATGGGTGATCTCAAAAGCTATACATGCATGTCAAGGGTCAAAAAAAATATGGCATTTAACATACTAATCATGAAACAATAAAACATGATAAATAAAACAAAAATCATAAACATCCATAAGATCATTATGTATATGCATGTACATTAGATCTAGGGCAAACATGATAGTACTAAATAAGGTGAGAACACAAAGATAAGATCCATATAAAGCTTGGGTGTCTCAAATAACTAAACATGTATAACACTAATCTAATTTACATGATATAAGCATAATGAACAATAAAACAATACATGCCATAGAAGGATGAACATGAAAAGCATGCAAATAAAAATGGGAGTTAGAGAATGATACCAAAACCGATGAAGGTGCATCTCTAGTTCTCTAAACCAACGGTGGTCCTCTCCACCAAATCTCCTTGAGAGTGAAGCATCCAAATGGTTCTCCTTTTGGCTTAGAATGCATCCACCTCAAGGCACCAAAATCCTCACGTGATGCGAGAGCTCCCACCTATATCAAAAGCCAAAGAGGTGGTTTTTGGTACCCATTTTCTAGTGGGTCCACGGGGGTTAGTTTCTTTTCTCATCCAAACAAAATTAGTTGCTAAATTTTCATGAAAAATGCGATCATAACAAAATCTAGCAAGGTGGCCTTTTCGACCACAATGTGTACATGTGTACACGTGAGCATACATATGATGGTGGTGATCATGAAAAGCATGTGTATGCCTAGAGGTGTGTGCATGCAAGGTTGGAGCTTGTTTCTTGCGAACCAAGGTTTCCAAACGTGTGTGATTCATGGCACAATGGCTCAAAGTGGAGCCCAAACTATCAACACTTTTCTTCAAATCAATTATGTCATTTTCAATGCTAGAAGATAAAGTGAAGCATGCAATAGGTGTGCTAGAATATAAAGCTACATTAGCATGGCAAACATCAATCTCTTTTTGCAAAGATTTATTTTTAATCAAAACCAAATCCAATTCTTTAGTAATTGAATCAATATCATTTTTCAAAGTGAGATTTTCTTTAAAAACAAGATCCAATTTAGAAGATAAAATCTCATTGTGCTTTACAACATCATTACAATCATTTTTGTTTTTCAAAAATTCATTTTCCTTTAAAGCAAGTTCGAGTTGAGATTTAAGTGAGTCACGTTCACTTGCAATCTCTTCCTTCTCTTGCAACACCAATTCAACATTTGAACACAAATCCTTTAATTCATTTTTCAAAACAAGATTGTCTTCTTTCAAAAGATTGTGTTTTTCCAATAAATTTTCAAGCTTTTGAACAAGTTCCATATTTAAACTTTGAACTTCAAAACATCCATGACAATAGGAACTAGAGCTATCATCTATTTGAGAATCTGATTGTACCTCAAGGGAGTTCTTCCCTTTGACCATGAAGCAATGCTCTTCGGACTTTTCTCTCTTAGATCTCCTCATCTTGCTGATAATCCTTGGAAGCTCGGGAGATGTCAATAAGATCCAAACTGCAAAAGCCGAATCACAATGATCAAACACGGGTAAAAGATGTTCACTAAGAGATGCTCTAAGTGCTCTAAGTGCTAATGCATTAGCCTTTTTATGCTTGCTACTATTAGGGAATGATTCCATAGTGGAGGCTTGATAAACTAGATGACCTAGTGATTTTAAATGCCCACTCATATTGGCCTTCCAAACATCAAGTCTAATATGGTCAAACATAGGAGGGCTATCCATGAGAGCAAACTAAATGAGTGCAAATGAGCAATGCAAATGAAGATTAGCAAACCAAGATCTCACTCCTAGGTGGTTAAACCTAAATATCAGGAGCGCTAGCTCTGATACCAATTGAAAAGTCACCTAGAGGGGGGGTGAATAGGTGACAATGCTAATCTAGTGAACTGAATGCGGAATTTAAAAACTAATTGCAATTACTATAATGATGCACACACAAGCAAGTACAAGATATAACAATTTGCGCAAAGTAAAGAGAGAGAGCAAGAGTCAATGGATCAAGCGCAAACAAAGAGATATGTTCTGAGGTTCGAGCACCCAGCTCTACATCCCCGCCTTCGACACCGTGAAGGATTTCCAATCCACTAGCTTGTCCACAAAGGACTCCCACAAAGGGAACCTCCACCGAGGATTTGGGGCAATCACAATTACAAGGAGTTCCCAACTCCCCTCCTTACAAACACAACCTCCTCCTTGAGGCACTTCTCCAATCCAACAAACAATCACCTCACAACTTGAGGGATTAGCACCAAGCTTACACAAAATACCTCACAACCCAAGTTGCACAACCTCCTCAACACAATGAGGGAAATGGCACAAAGCAAGAATTGGGTTTACAACTTAGTGGTTTCAAACAACAACCACAAAACAATCTCTTTTCCCACACAAATAACCTATAGAATAGATAGTAGATTTTAGCTCAAGTGTGGAGAAAACCAATGGAATGGAAATCAGAATCACAAAGAAAAATCCTTGGGAAAACAATAGAAATCAAGATGGTGAAGTTCAATCAAAAGCTTTTCCCAAAAACCCTCTTCTTTGATTTTCCAAACCCTAGTAAAAACACCAAAAAGATTGTTCAATTCAAGTCCAAAAACTTCTTTTGATTGCAGCAAAAACACCAGAGAGTATGGAAAAATTCGCACAAAAAATCTTAGAGAAAAACTCTTGCAAATGGGGTATTTATAGATAAATCTGGAAAATAGCCGTTGGCAGCAGAACTGCCAGAAATGCCCTGCCGGTCGACCGCACGGTCGACTGTCCAACGGTCAATTTTTGACCGTCGACAGCTGCCGGTCGACCGGCCCGGTCGACCCAAACAAACAGAGAGCAACTGCTCTCAGCCAGTCGACCGTCCTGGTCGACCGTCTATAGGTGTAGCCAGCGTGCACGTTTCTGTGCACGTCGGTCGACCCATACGGTCGACCGGCTACATGGTGCGGTCGACCATACGGGTCGACCGACCAGCCTGGCAGACACCAAAACAGGTCAGAAATCTGGGGAAATAAATATCCAATAAATTCTTATAAACTACTAAAAATCCCCAAAAATAGTTTTGTCAAATTGCATTGATATATAATCATGTGATAAAAGTTTTGACTCAAATATCAAGCAATTAAAACTATTTTTATGTCTTTTCATTTTTACCAAAAATCAAACCTTGTATTTTCTAAAACTTGGATTCTTGAATAGAAAATACATTTTGTCTAAAACTCATCCAAATACAAAAACATGATATTTAAACATTTTGAAACATGATGCATATAGATAGAAATCCAATATACATGAATCATATACATATCATAGTTTTTGTCCTTAATTCCAAAATTAAGTATTGTTAAAACACAAAACCTAAAACTCATGAAATAGGTATATCAAAGTAAGTTTGTCTAAAAGTTGAAGCATGCATGTATATAGAACAAATCTAATATACATTAAACCATGTAAACTTGTTTTGATATGAAATCTATTCATGCAAACCAAGATCGGTTAAACCTAAAACCGAAAACCAAAACATGATACGTGTGTGTTGTGAACTTGAGCTTATCATACTATTCTAATCTTTACAATTAGAATCTAAACCCAAAACTAAACTATGGTACCGATGTCTTCTTGTAGAGCGCAATCTCCAAGCCGACTCGATCCAAAACTCTTTGATCCACCGAGCAAGTGCTATATATGATCTTTGACGCTTGGGCTCTTGAATCAACATGTGGGTAGCTTCCAAATCATCTTGTTGAAGCTAATCACCTACTAATAACTTGACTAATGATCTGAAACTAAAATCAAAAGATTATTAGTACACATAACTACATGAGTTAATCATCATCAAAACTAGAGTGGAAGGCCTTTGGGCCAACAATCTCCCCCTTTTTGATGATGACAAAACTCATGGAGTTATATATGCATGGATTAAAGTTAAGCTTCAAAAGAAGCTCCCCCTTAACTCATGCATAGGATAAACAACTAATAAATGGCTCTAGATACCAATGAAATTATAAAACAAATAAACATGTTTTAGATACCAATTAGCAAAAACAAATAAACATGCTCTTGATACCAATTATTAGCAAAAACAAATAAACATGCTCTTGATACCAATTAAACTAAACATAACATGCTCTAGATACCAATTAAACACAATATATATACAAAACAAAACTAATGATCTCTTATACAAGCTCTTGATACCAAAACTAAGCAAACTAAACATGTTCTTTAAATAATGCTTTGGATACCAATTGAACTTAATAAAAACATAAAACATGCATATGCAAACATGCATATAAACTCAAATTCTTCTCCCCCTTTTTGTCAATCATCAACAAAGGGGTTTTAAAAACAAAACTAATGATATTCTTTTTATAAAATATTTTTCCCAAATTTTCTGACCCAGTTTTCAGTTCCAGACTAAACCAGTCGACTAAGCCAGGTTATTAGTCGACTTGGCTGATGTCCGGTCGACCGGGCCGGTCGACCGGACATGCACAGATCTGTGCACGTTTGGAGTCACTGGGACGGTCGACCGAGTCGGTCGACCGGGTCTGAGAGTTCTGCTCTCGGGCTGTTTGGGTCGACCGTGCCGGTCGACCGAGATGAGAGCTCTGCTCTCTGTTTTTCTGGGTCGACTGGGCCGGTCGACCGCAGTTGCTCAACGGTCATATTTCTGACCGTTGGCGGTCGACCGCTGCCTGTCAGAGCTGCCAGCTCAGCTCTAACGGCTAGTTTCTGTTTTGGCCTATATAAACCCCATCTCTTTGGGATTTTGGCCAAGGTTTTTAAGGAGAAAAATTTTTGTGTTTCTCTAGTGTTTAAACAAGTTTTTAAAAGAGTTTAAGTGCCAAAAAGATTTAATCTTTATTGTTTTTAGGTTTTTGGAAAAATCAAAGAAAAGAGTATTTTGGGAGATTTGTCTTGGTTTTCATTTTATATCCTTTGCAAGAATTTTCCCAAGTGATTTTCTTTGTTGCTTGTTTTCCAAACACCTAGTTTCCACACTTGAGCTATCATACTATCCTAATCTATTAGGATCTTGTTTTTGTGGAAAAAGAGAAAAAGAAAAGAGAGAAAAAGAGAAGTGTTTGAGGTTAAGCCTCTAAGTTGTAAACCCTCCTTGCTTTTGTTGTATCCCTCTTTGGTAGAGGTTGATCGGAGTGGTATTGAGTTTGGATCCCTCTTCGGTAGAGGTGATTGTGTTGGTTGTATTGGCTACGGGCCTTATCCCTCTTCGGTAGAGGTAGATTGTGGTTGTATAGCCTCGGTGGCTTTGTAAGGTTGAGAGAGGAGTTCGGTACTCCTATAGTGGATTGGAAATCCTACACGGTGGTGTAGGCGGGGATGTAGAGCAAGGGTGCTCGAACCTCGTAACATATCTTTGTGTTTGCGTTTGATCCACTTTTCTCTAACTCTCTCTCTTTACATTTGTGCAAAGCATCATACTTCATATCATATCATATTTGCTTGTGTTGAGCATAATTCATTTTGCCATATCATATCTAATTGCTTGTATTGCCTTGCATATTTCATATTGCTATATCTTGTATTTGCTTGGCTTGCTTGTGTGTGTGCCTAACTTATACTTAACCTACAAGAGCTTCACATAGCACCTCAACCCATTCAAGGGGAATCAAGAGGAGTTAGTCCAGAGCCCTTCACGGGGAATTCGGCTACACTTGTTGTGTTGTATTAAGTTTGTGCAAGATTTGCATTAGCTTCCGCATTTAGCGCACTTAGTTTTGCATTTGTATTCTAGATTAGCACTTACACCTATTCACCCCCCCTCTAGGTGTTTTTCAGGCACTACTCTTCTCACATCTTGTGAAAGCCCATACCTATATCAAATATAATGGGTGTGAATTTTGGTACCCAAATCTTTTTGGGTCCTTGGGGGTTAGTACCTTTTCGAACTCAAATATTGGCATTAGAAATATTTATTCTATCATAGCAAAACTGTGCCAAATGGCCTTTGCGGCCCCACTGTGTACAAGTGTATATACATATGGGTTTGAGCATGGTGTGCATGTGGTGTATAACGTGGAGAGTGTGCATGTATTCATGAAACTTATTTCTTTTGAACCAACGATTCCAATCTCTTATGATCAAAGCACATTGGCTCAAAGTTGATTCTAAACAATCAATATTTTTCTTCAAAATATAAATCTCATTTTCAACAATCAAAGAAGAAAAACTATGTGCATGAGAAACAGAACTTTTTCTTTGAAAAGAGAAATCTTTTCTTTTTGAAACAAATTATTTTTCAAAGAGTCTTTTTCTTTTGAAATTAAAATAATTTTCTTTTTCAAAAACTCATTTTCATTTGAAACAAAATCAAGTTGAATTTTCAAAGAATCCTTTTCTTTTGAAATCAAATCTTTCTCTTTAAAATAAGATCAAGTTTTGAAGATAATCATTTTTCTTTGAAATTTCTTCTTTCTCTTCTAAAACGCAATCAAGTTTAGAAGATAAAAATTCATTTTCTTTCTTCAATTTTAAACCCTTATTTTTCAATAATTTATATTTTTCAAGCAAATTCTCATAAAACATGACAAGCTCATCATTCAACATGTTAGCAACATAATTTGAAACACTCGGACAATCATCAAGATCGGATTCTGAGTTTACTTCAAGGGTGTCATTCCCTTGGACCATGAAGTATTCTTGGTCAGAATCATCTTCATTTGATTCTCTCTCCATATCATTTAGACCTTGTTCTTCAAGAGAGATCAAAGTGTTCCACACTGCAAAAGTGAAATCACAATTAGCAATCTTAGAGATATAAGTATTACTAAGGGTTTGTTTTAGTGCAATCATGGCTTGTGTATTAGCCTCAAAATATTTGTCATTTTCAATATATGATGTCTTTGTTGTGACAAGATAAACATGTATTGTAAGGGCTTTAAGATATGAACTCATTTTAATTTTTCAAATGTCGATGTTAGAAACATCAAACATAAGTGGAGCAAGATAATCCATGAGTCTGTGTAAAACAAATATAGTGATTAGAAAATAAGGATCACTCCTCTGTAGCTAAACCGAATACCAGGAGCACTGCTCTGATATCATTTGAAAGTTTACCTAGAGGGAGTGAATAGGTGAAGTGCTAGTCAAATGCGGAATTATAAAAACTATGGCGAATAAAAATGAAGACAAATGAATTTCAAAGAATGAAGATGAATTCCCGGTGAAGGGCTTAAAACTTCTCCTCAAGATTTCTTTTTTATAAGAGCTGAGGTGCTTCAATAACTCTCTTGGATCAAAGCAAGTGTGTGCACAATATTAAGCATATATATATCAGCAATAATATCAATGCAAGATATAAACAAGAGCTGAGTTGAGTTAAGAGATAGGCAAACATAAACACGAGGATATATTTTGATATTCGAGCCATTTGCTCTACGTCCCCGCCTTCACCGCATAAAAGATTTCTACTCTCTCAACAAAGGAATTCCACAAAAGATACAAACTTCAATCCTCTGCACAAGAGGAGATACAAGGCCATGCACAAAGCAAATTACCTCTATACAAGAGAGAGGGCACAAAGCCAATACTCCTCTATATAAGAGGAGGGCACAAAGACAAATGCGAAAGTAAATTAGAGGTTACAGTTCTTCATGACCACAAAGATCATAAATAAAAAAATCTCAAAATACAAGATCCTAAAAGATAGATTTTGCAATAAAAGCTCAAGCTTGTGAAAATAAGATTTTCAAAATGAAGCTCTTTAGAAAATAATTGGGAAAACTTCTTGAATGATAGATAAATTTGAAGAACAAAACTTGTGTATTCCAAAACCTGATTTTCCAAAACTTTTCAATCTTTGAAACAAACATTAGAAAGATATGGATTTAAAGCTTTAAAAACATGTTTGAAAAACTTTATTGAATGTGAAAAAATTAGCACTTGAAAATCTTGTCATAAACTCACCTAAAAACCCCTTTATATAGGCCAAAAATTAAACTAGTTGCTCGGGACAAATCAGAGCAGAAATGCTTTGTCGGTCGACCAGGCTATCGACAACCAACTGTCAGAAATATGACCGTTGGAGAAGTTGGTCGACCGGGCAGTCGACCGTACCCAATTCCAAAGAGCTCAGTTCTTTGGTGGTCGACTGAGCGGTCGATCGGAAACTCCAAACAGAGATCAACGCTCTTCAGCTATCGACCAGTTGGTCGATCGATATACACAAACAGAGAGCAATCTCTCTCATCGGTCGGCCGACATGCATAATTTTCATTGTGCATGTGTCTGTGTGTACACATCTGGTCGATCAAATGATCGACCGACGGAGAAATTTGCTCTGGCTAGCAGTCGATCGGACTCGGCGAAAAAAATATCTCTTTTGCATATTTAAAAATCATTTTAAAGACCCAATAAATCTCTATAAATTATACAAAAATAAGTTCGTGTAAATACATGTGAGCATAAATATGTCTGATCAAATATCAACACTTATTACAAACATATGAACTATTTTTGAGATCGATAAATACCATTTTAAACCATAAATTATATCAAAAATGTTTTTTCAAAAACTTGTATAAATACAAAAAAAAATTATTGAAACTATAATACCTCATTTTCAGAATATGTACCCGGATACGTATCCTTATTTTTCGCTCTTATTTTTCTACTTTTTCCTTATTTTATTTTTATTTTCTCTTATTATTCTTATTACTTGGTATCAGATTCGTATATTATGGACTCAGAGTCAGCCCGAGTCTGAACCCAGGACCCGATCTTAGTGAAATTACTTAATTTGACCTTCTTGGTAGTTAGACTGGACTTGTTTTAGTTTTAGATATTAAATTATAATATTGTGGATTTTCATAATTTTCTGAAATTTTTCTAAATTATTTTGGAAAAAAATCCTGAATTCATTGTCGATCGGTTTTGCTGATCAATTTCAAGATTTTTAGTTTACAAAATGGGTTGAATTTATTGAATCTGATTTCATATTGTTCCTCACGATAATATTTTTTATTTTAGAAAATTTTTAGGGATTTTTCTGAATTAGTCAAAATTTACTCAAATAAAATAATATTATTAGTTTTTTCTTCTTTTCTTTTCTTTCTTTTCCCTTCTCCACTATTTTTCTTAATTTTTCAATTTTCTCTTTTTCTTTTCCCTTTTTTCCTCCTTTTCCTTCTTTTTCCTTTTCTTTTTCCTTTTTCTTTTCTTTCTTTTCCTTTCTTTTTCTTTTCTCCCACTTTCTACACCCTTCTCCTCTTTTTTCTCCTTTTTTTTCTTCTTCTTCTTTCTTCTTCCCATTTTCTCTCCTCCTCTTTCAGCTGAGTCTCCTCTCCTCTATTTCATTTTTTTTCCAAATCTCTCTCTTAATTTCTCCTCCATCTTTACCAAACTCTCATCTCTCTCATCAATTCTCTCCCTCCCTTACTCTCTCTTTCTCCCTCCTCTCTAGATTCGACTGACCCCAGCGGCCTCAGCCCTGGCGCTACCTCCCTGGCGGTGGCCCTTGCCAGCCAAGCCTCCTCTCCTCTCCACCTCCCTCCACTTCAATCACTACACATCCACCTCCTTCAATCTTCACCAACTTCACAAAATCCACCACCACTTCTTTTAATTCCTCCACCACTCTATCTCTTCTCCTCTACCGACCTCCCACAACTACCAATACCACCATCACCCCCCATCTTTACCACCACCACCAACACCATCATCTCCACCTCCATCTCCTCACCTCCACTACCTACACCACCACACTCCCATCTTCCCTCTTCCTCTCTTGACCGCCGGCGGTCCTACCCGGCCGGCGACCCTTAGCCGACCGACCCCTTCCCAATCTTTCTCCATCTCTTTTTCCCTCTTCTCTTCTCTCTCTAACTATTTTCTCTCTCCTCTCTTTAATTCTCTCTCTCCTTTCTCCACTTTCTTACTATTGATCGCACACATGTATTATATCTTGGACTTCTCAAATTTCACAGTATAGTCTATAATTTTTAGGTGAGTACACTTTTCCTGTATTAGTGAGTACCGTCCCTTGTTTATTGCAAGTATATGTTGTGTTTAGGCGAGTAATTATATGTGTGGATGCTTGTTGTGTACGCATTTTTAGGCGATTATATAATTTTATTGTATTTGGGCGTTATTGTATTTTGTGGATGCTTGTATAATAGTTGGAGCGGTGTTGTCGGTATTTGTATTTCTGTGGGCGTGTATCTGTATCTGTGGGCGTGTAATCTGTGTTCTGATATTTGTAATGGTGGAGATGATATTTATATATGCATGTTTTTGTACTAACGGTGGTGCAGGTTGCAGATATTCCGGCTACAGCCCTCAGGCGAACCTACCCAATAGGCGTTGGCCTTAAACCCTTTGAGTTTTGTGGTAGCATCACCACGAGATAACCGCTCCGTGGGCTATCCAATAGGAACATGCCTTGTACCTTTTGGGTTCATGGTAGATTTACAGAGTGGTTCGCCTACTCAGCCCTTAGGTTGAGCTATCCAAAAGGTGCTGGCCTTGTACCCTTTGGGTTTCATGGTAGCCCTGCCGCAAGGTTAACCATTTTACAGTTCTCCATTATTATTTCTGTATATATGTGTATGTATATTATATACTAACATTTATGTAGGTATCTACTCAGCCTTCAGGTTATGCTCAGTCTCCGTGCTAACCAATAGGAACCGGCCTTATACCCCTGGATTTAGTGGTAGCTTTCAGAGACTGGCTTAATCACTCCGCAGTTTCACAACCTCTCTGAGGTTCATATAAGCCCTTCGGGCTTTTCATGCTACAGCTGGTAGGCGAGCCTAACACTCAGCACTTTACTGCGACTTCATCCGAGCGTAGTTACGCCGTGAGCGTGGCTTCCCCATATGTGCTAGCTAAATGTTCATACATCTCTTCACCGTGTATGTTTAGCTGTGCCACGGGTGGTAGCGTGATAGCGTTTAGTGTTGTATGTTACTTCGCTCCAGCTTGCTTAGCACCGGTTGGTTGTTGCTTTACTTTACTTGGTTGTTTAATAATTATTAGTGCTATTATAATAATGGTTGTGAGGAGTTTAAAATATTTAATATGAAATCACCTAGAGGGGGGGTGAATAGGTGATGGCTATATGAATTATGGCAATAATGCGGAATTTAAAAATTAACTTAACAATTAGCACAATACACAAATTCTTGCAAGTAATAGACAATATAAAAGTGCAAGTAACAAAGAGATAGAGTTTAGAGAGATTTGATCAAACGCAAACACAAGGAGTTGTTTCCGAGATTCGAGCCACGCTCTACGTCCCCGCCTTCACACTTGAAGGATTTCCACTATTGAGGATCCCACTGGATCAACAATACAAGGACACACTTGTCCGTCTCTCGTGATGCCGCAACACCACCTTGAGCACACTAGCTCGCCTTGAGGCCGATGCCTCTACAACTTCACTCAAGTAAGATAAGAGTGATCAACACTTGATCACTTTACAAAAGCTCACTAAGCACAATCCTAGAACCAAATATGTAGATGTAGATATATGGGATTGTGTAGTGCTAAGCTAGAGAGAAGTAGAGATGTAGGCTTCAAGATGGGTGATTGGAATTTTGGCTTTTGAGAGAAAATCTTGTCTAAAAGGAAGAGCTTGGAAATCTTTAGAAATCTCTTGTAAAAATATTCTTGATGGCTCTAAAATTGTTGGTCATAACAACTGAAGTGACCTCCTATTTATAGGGGTCAAAAACATCCTAAGAAATCCGTTGGAATCAAATCCCAAAAGAGAATCAGCCAGAAAAAATAGCTGTTGGATCTGTCAGAACTTTTGACAGAGTCCGGTCGACCGGGTCGGTCGACCGCCAACGGTCAAAAATGTGACGTTGGGGTTCATCGGTCGACCGGGTCGGTCGACCGAAAACTCTTGTGAAAGCAAGTGTACATCGGTCGACCGGGTCGGTCGACTGATATAGACGTGCACAGTATTGTGCACATCGGTCGACCGGGCCGGTCGACCGGTTACTGTGAGTTCTGAAAAACAGAACTTCCAGAACCAGAAATTTTTGGGTTTTTGGTTTTGGGACTTGGGTTAAATTTTGGAACTTGTAAAAACATAGAGTATGAGCATATGTCATACTTCTATCATGTTAAATTAGTTTGATAAAAATCCTTTTGATAAAAACTTGTTTTTCCATAAAATGATTTTCCAAAACTATTGTTTTTCTAAAAATCTTATTTCCAAAATATGTTCTCTTTAGTTCTAAGTTAGAAATGGAAATTGAAAACCTTTTTGAAGCCATGAACCTAACTAAGAGGTGTGTGTGTGTGTGATAATCCCATAGCTCTACTTCTAATATCTAGCTTTGACAAAATATCTAAAATAAAAAAAAATCAAAATACAAATCTAGTTTTCTTTGTCCTCTTGATCTTGTCTTGATCTTCACATCATCATCTTGATCCCGAAGCATCCTAGTTGTGCATAGCTTAGGAATCTTCATTTTTGCGGCGTCCAAACTTGTGAGTCTTTTAGCGGAGCCGTCAAAAACCTGTTCTTGAACCTGAAATCCTTTTAAACAAAAATATTAAATACATAACTAAATATGTTTTGTTATCATCAAAATAACTGGGATAATGGCCTTTGGGCCAACAATCTCCCCCTTTTTGATGATGGCAAAACATATGTAGTTATCACAAAATATTTTGGGTAGAGACTTCAAATGAAGCTCCCCCTCAACACATGCATATATAGGAAAACATATGTAAATGGTAAACACCATATTTCCATGCCAACAAATAATACCAAATACTCATGTCATAGAATAGATGAAGAAAATGAGTTCATACATGACATAAATAAGAGATACACAACCATGTCCATGTCCACAACACATAATAAAAATACATGTCCAAAGCAAAATAAAAGCAAATACTACATGTCCAAAACACAAATAAAATACTACATGTCCAAACACAAAATATACACAATATCTCTCAAGATAACTCTCCCAAAATAACTCTCCCCCTTTTTGACATCATCAAAAGGGGAGGTCAGACAGCAGCATCATCATCATCTCCAGCATCCTCGTCCTCCTCGTCGCCTGCATGCTCAGATGAGCCCTCAGCCATCTTCTTGTCTCCACCATCTTCTTCCTCTGAGGAAGAAGCAACCTCCTCTGGATCCATGCCATCGACTCTGGTGCGCGGTGGTGGAACAGACGAATGAGCTCTGGGAGGAAATGGAGGACCGGTGGCTGGGAGTCGACAAGCAATCGGAGTCCGGTCAGGAACGAGCATGTCAAATTTTGAGAAAAGTGCCTGAAACTGAACGTCCACGAATCTCATGGACTCAGCAAAATATGACATGTTGTTCCGGATCTCCGCCCGAAAAGCAACATCCTGAATGGCACGAGCATCCAACTCCGCACGAATAGCTGCGTCGCGCTTCTCGACCCAGGCCTGGTGCGCCTCGATCTGAGAGCGGACCTCTGAAGAGACAAGAGCCAGAAACTCAGGAGGAAAAACTGGGGCTGAAGAGGAAGAGGATCCAGGTGCAGACGATGAGCCAGGACCAACAGGAGGAATAGGTGGTTGCACAGGAGCGTGTCTACGCAACTGAGCTTCCATCATCTTCAATACAACTCCATTGATGTTGGTCAAAGGATTGGAGGGAGTTTCGGCAGAAAGATCAAAATCAAGAGCCCTAAGAAGATGGGTAATAAGCATGCCATAGGGCAAGCTTCTACCCGCAGTACGGATCTGGTCAGAAGCCATGTGAGAGGCTATGACTCTAGGAAAATTTACCTTAATGCCTTGAAGAAGGCAATAGATAATCAAGGGTACACAACCCCTAGCGTGGCTATACTCACCATGCTTGGGGACAATGTTGAAGAAAATAATCTTAGCAAGGACCTGAGCAGTGAGAGTGTACCTACTCACAACCTCATTCCTTACTAGACCGGGGTTGTCATCCCCGTGGATCAAGGTAGAGGCGGTGAGCGCAGACTCACCGTCCGGGAATTCAAAGTCATGCAAATCATGGGTGTACACATCTGCTCCACCAGTGGAGAGATGCAGAATCCTAGCAAATCGACCGATAGAGAGGTCGATATCTCTACCTAAAACCCTAGATGTGATCCGATTACCATCGAATTCAAAATTAGCATAAAAGTAAGGAACAAGGGAGGTGTAAACTTGTTCCTTGATAGTCAAAAATTCCACTAAATTGTTGGACTGCAGGATGTGTGGAATATTCAAGTGTTCGAAATCTTGGACTACTACAAACCTCCCTGAATTGATATTCCTAGTGGAGAAATGGGAGTATCGATCAGCTGCAAGATCATTAATGAAGAGCCTAACGGGTCTAGGAACTTGGGAGGAAGGTTGTGCAACTTCCTTTCCCTTCTCAGATCTGGAACGTTTAGGTGGCATGATGAAATTGGATTTTTAGGTGTAATCAAGTTTAAGGCACGATCTAGATGCTTAGAAACCTAGATTGATGACAATAGATAATAGATACCAAAGCAAGAAATGAAAATTAGAGTCAAAAATCGGATTTTTACCTTAACTGAGAGAATCCAAAACCCTAGACTGAAAATCTTGAAATTCTCCGAATCTGGTGGTTGGATGAACCTGAAATCGAAGATCTGGAGGTAGAATGAGGAAATTGAGATGGGTTTTAAATTGATTAGGATTTGGATGAGAGATTGGAGAGAGAAAAAATTTTTGGAGAAGAGATGGAGTGGGTTCGTCGGCTGAGTGAGAGAGAGATAAAGAAAAAAGTGAAGAGAAAAGACAGTTATAGGGCAAAATACGACGATCGGTCGACCGGGTCGGTCGACCGAAACAACCCGAGAGCTCTGTAAATATAGAGCGGTCGACCGGCACGGTCGACCGATTTATCCCGAGAGCTCTGCAGACAAGATCGGTCGACCGGGACATATAGTCGGTCGACCGATAACAGAAAAGAAATAAAAATTTCTTCTCAGGCAGAGTCGGTCGACCGGGGCTTTATAGGTCGGTCGACCGGCTTTGCCTGAAAACTGTTATCAGCAAAAAAAATTTTAAAGAAATTTGTAGTCAAAATAGGTATGATATATTAAACATATGGGAATACACCAACAGGTTTTAAATCTTCATTAAGTTATTATAACATCAAAATTCATGCAATCCCTTTTTAAATTTATTTTCATATTTAAATAAAGATTTTAAAGATGTTGAAGCCGAATACCCAGTGACGGGTTCTGAACTTCATCCTCTTGATTCCTCTTGAATGAGTTGAGGTGCGCAATTGCCATCTTTAAGGTGTTTGTTTAAATAGGAAATTTTACAAATGTTTATTTTATTTATGAAAATAATGTGTATATGCATACAAGTATATAATCACAAATAATAACCTATACATGTGGACATACAATAAACAAGACATGAAACAAAAGATATAAAAGTTAACACAAGGCACATATACAACATGATAGAAGAGTAGTTCTATACAAGCATATATCAATGGAGTACAAAAGCAAACTATCAATTCTATACATATGTATACATGACTAAAAATCAAAAACTGGACATGGCATATACAATCATGATAGAGTTGCAAGTTTATACTAATCATGTATCAATGAGGCATAAAATTAAACTAGCAATCCTATAACAATTGTATATACAAAATTAAACTCTTAAATGGAGATGTTACCAATTGAAGGGCAATCTCCAAAATAGGTGCCTCTACGATAGTGATGCATGCACGATTTGTTCTTTAAGCTCCGATGCATCAACCACCCGGGCACCACCTCCTCCTAAGTCTTGGAGGGGGTAGATCCACCTATACCTGTATCATTTAAATTCGGTGGCTCTTTTGGTACCCAAATCTTAGCGGGTCCTTTGGGGTTAGATCCGGGGCGAACCCAAACAAATTTATTCTTTACATTATTCTTAGCATAGCAAAATTTTTCTAAATGGCCTTTGCGGCCACAATGCGTGCAAATATAAATTCTACCACTATTGTACATAAAAGCATGGTTATGTGTGTGTGCATGTCTATGTGTAGCATGTTTATGATGAACATGTTTCCCTTGGGCTACTCCCTTAGGAAATTTAGATACAAGCTTGTTAAAATCAAATGCACATTTCTTTAAAGTGTTATCTAAAGAATCAACACGTTTTTGAATTTCAACAAAAATATTTTTATTACTAGAAATCATGGGGGTTTTTCCTTTATTAGCTACCTTATACTTATCAAAATCATTTTTCACCTTTTCAAAAGAACTAGATAACTCATTTTTCTCTTTTAAACAAATTTCAAGTTTATTCTTCAAAGCATCATTTTCCTTTTTCAATTTCTTATTATGAGATTGTGAAATCTCATACCTATGTTGCAATTCTTCAAAAAATTGAGCAAGTTCATCCATTGTGAGATCATCATCATCAATGGAAGTTTCAAGACATACCTTAGATGAATCCTCACCTTGTGCCATAAAGCACATGTTGGCGGCGTCGTGCTCCTCTTCGGATTCCGACTCCGAGTCATCCCATGTAGCGGCCAAGGCTTTCTTCTTTCTTTGCCCATTCTTGGATGTGGTTGCTTGTAGAGCGGGGCAATCGGCTATGAGGTGACCGATCTTCTTGCAATGGAAGCAAGGACCGGGTTCTTCTCTTTTCTTCTCGTACCTTCCTTGAGGTTTCCCTCTTCGGAAGTTACTTTGCCGTCCCTTCTTGTAAAACATCTTGCCCACCTTACGGATGAGCATGGCGAAATCCTCATCGCAATCTTCGGATGAGTCGTCTTCCTCAATGGTAGTAGGAGTGGCTTTGAAGGCAATTGTCTTCTTCTTTGGTGCCTCCCTCTCTTCTCTAACTTTCATCTCCATCTCATGCGTCTTGAGATTTCCGATGAAGCCGGAGAAGTCCATCTCCTCTTTGTCGTTGAGCTCCTTGAGTGTGGTCGCCTTGACTTCCCAAGCTTTGGGAAGAGCTCTAATCACTTTCCTTATCTTTTGATCATTATCAATCTTGTCGCCTAAGGAAGAAAGAGCATTAGTTATTTTTGTAAAACGGGTGAGCATATCATCAATGCTCTCATTTTCAAACATGTAAAAGTTCTCATATTGAGAACGTAGCAAGTCAACTTTGGCTCTCTTGACTTGAGACGTTCCCTCATGAGTCACAATGAGTATGTTCCAAACCTCAAATGCGGATTTACAATTAATTATGCGTGCAAGGTCATCTTCATTTAATGCTTGGGTTAATGCATATTGTGCCCTAGCATTAGCCTCATAGTCTTTGGAAGTATCCTCGGACCATGTGCTCTCATCACTAGTGGGTTCAATAAAATCTTTGGTTATAGCCCTAGCTACCCTAACTCCTAGGGATTTAAGGAAGAGATTCATTTTCACCTTCCAAATGGGGAAGTTTAAACCATCAAACTTGGGTGGGGATTTAATGCTAGAAAAATCCATGGATGCCATGAATGCACAAGCAAATGTAAATGCAACACAAATGTATATAGCCAAATATGGATCTCCCTAAGGTGGTTAGACCTAAGTTGTAGGGTTAGGCTCTGATACCAATTGAAATCACCTAGAGGGGGGGGTGAATAGGTGATGGCTATATGAATTATGGCAATAATGCGGAATTTAAAAATTAACTTAACAATTAGCACAATACACAAATTCTTGCAAGTAATAGACAATATAAAAGTGCAAGTAACAAAGAGATAGAGTTTAGAGAGATTTGATCAAACGCAAACACAAGGAGTTGTTTCCGAGGTTCGAGCCACGCTCTACGTCCCCGCCTTCACACTTGAAGGATTTCCACTATTGAGGATCCCACTGGATCAACAATACAAGGACACACTTGTCCGTCTCTCGTGATGCCGCAACACCACCTTGAGCACACTAGCTCGCCTTGAGGCCGATGCCTCTACAACTTCACTCAAGTAAGATAAGAGTGATCAACACTTGATCACTTTACAAAAGCTCACTAAGCACAATCCTAGAACCAAATATGTAGATGTAGATATATGGGATTGTGTAGTGCTAAGCTAGAGAGAAGTAGAGATGTAGGCTTCAAGATGGGTGATTGGAATTTTGGCTTTTGAGAGAAAATCTTGTCTAAAAGGAAGAGCTTGAAAATCTTTAGAAATCTCTTGTAAAAATATTCTTGATGGCTCTAAAATTGTTGGTCATAACAACTGAAGTGACCTCCTATTTATAGGGGTCAAAAACATCCTAAGAAATCCGTTGGAATCAAATCCCAAAAGAGAATCAGCCAGAAAAAATAGCTGTTGGATCTGTCAGAACTTTTGACAGAGTCCGGTCGACCGGGTCGGTCGACCGCCAACGGTCAAAAATGTGACCGTTGGGGTTCATCGGTCGACCGGGTCGGTCGACCGAAAACTCCTGTGAAAGCAAGTGTACATCGGTCGACCGGGTCGGTCGACTGATATAGACGTGCACAGTATTGTGCACATCGGTCGACCGGGCCGGTCGACCGGTTACTGTGAGTTCTGAAAAACAGAACTTCCAGAACCAGAAATTTTTGGGTTTTTGGTTTTGGGACTTGGGTTAAATTTTGGAACTTGTAAAAACATAGAGTATGAGCATATGTCATACTTCTATCATGTTAAATTAGTTTGATAAAAATCCTTTTGATAAAAACTTGTTTTTCCATAAAATGATTTTCCAAAACTATTGTTTTTCTAAAAATCTTATTTCCAAAATATGTTCTCTTTAGTTCTAAGTTAGAAATGGAAATTGAAAACCTTTTTGAAGCCATGAACCTAACTAAGAGGTGTGTGTGTGTGATAATCCCATAGCTCTACTTCTAATATCTAGCTTTGACAAAATATCTAAAATAAAAAAAATCAAAATACAAATCTAGTTTTCTTTGTCCTCTTGATCTTGTCTTGATCTTCACATCATCATCTTGATCCCGAAGCATCCTAGTTGTGCATAGTTTAGGAATCTTCATTTTTGCGGCGTCCAAACTTGTGAGTCTTTTAGCGGAGCCGTCAAAAACCTGTTCTTGAACCTGAAATCCTTTTAAACAAAAATATTAAATACATAACTAAATATGTTTTGTTATCATCAAAATAACTGGGATAATGGCCTTTGGGCCAACATAATATTTATTATTATTTCTGAAATATGTTGTGTGACTTACATAATACTTGACACACGATATCTTGATCCTGACCCGGTGCTGTGACATCGGACTGATCAAATAACCTAATTCATAATTATCACTTTTACGGAGACTTGACATGATGATTGTAATACAACCAGATATCTGGTACTTCTGTACTCTTGAACTCCTGTGTTAAGTATACTCCTGTTAATCCCCGTAAATGGATTATCATGAATACAATTTGGACTTAAATTGAAATATTTATAATAATTGTACAACTTACACCGGTAAGGAGAAACTGATGGAATCAATATATGTACATGTTTATAATGGCCAAATATTACACAACTAAAATTTTGGATCAACCTGAGGGCTCTAGGTGTTCCGATGGGATGTACTGGCACCCTATACTGATTCTACTTCTATTCCATGGCTAAGACGCTTACAGCCTAGTGGCTGGCTCCAGAATGCAGTACTGGATGCTCCTGAGTTCGTTGTCCCGGGTATGCACGGGACCCACTATAAACATGGTTCATTGATTCTCCATCAGTTTTTAATAACAATTTGTCTTATTCATATGTGGATGTATGTGTGCTGGGACGCTGAAACACATACCAAAACATATGAATTGGATGAATAATAATAACTTTATAACCAATCAATGATAATATTAAAAACATGTGATATTTGATCTCTCCTTTGTTCGGGTACTAGTACTCACATATCAGATTTGAATGAATTCTCCTGGAGTACAAACTCTAGTATGGACTATCAGTGGTGTGAGACATTGGTAGGGTGATGATTGAAATATCAAGAGGTATTGATTATTATTGAATAACTCAAAACGCAATGCATCACTCTGCACCTGATATAACTTAATTACCTAACAATAATAATGTCAGGAGCGGATGTTATTCGGTCACTCCCCAATTCGAATAATGGTATCCATATATCAAAGTTAAGATGTGTTCTGTAGTACGAACTCCAGTATGAACTGCTAGCGGTATGGGACACTGAGGAGAATGATTAAAATAACAGACGACACTGATTTTTACTATTGTTATATGATTAAGTTATCCTACCTGCCACTTGTACACTAATTCTATACTACAATAATTATTCCTGATATTACTGTTATTGGATTACAACTATCCCACTCCATGTATAGGATAATGATATACATGTTTATGTAGTTCTCTTATTTTGTTATTTTGAAGGCAAATTGGGTTATGTACATTCAGTCGATGGTGACATAAGGTTTAAGGTATATCTATGAGGTTTTTCTTATTTGGATTATCTCTTCGACTACTAATCTCATGAGTCTATCAACTAAGCTTGTACAACTGATTTTGCCTACATTTGCATTCATTGGATTTTAACTTAGATTTTATGACTCGAATTTTTAATTCGGACTTCGAGTTTTGTATTTTGATTCGAATTTCGAATGCTTGTGCTATGTACTTAATCTTTTGATTTGTTTGCTCCTGATTTTATATTGATTATGTATTTATCATTTATTATTGTTTCTTGTTAGCTTCATGACTTAAGTACACGATACTCTTTCCAGTGCATGTGTGTTTGCCTGTGCACGCCACTTGGTTTCATTTTACGTACTCGTTAGGTTGCTTTTCTGACAATCCCCGGACCTGCATGTCCAGATTCTGAAACTTGAACTGTGATGGATCCTTCCGTGGAGATTAGAGAGGCGCAATGGTAGCATGATTGACCAGCTGTCTCATCCTGGGCTTGTCTTCTCTTGACCAGCTCTCGAGATTCTCTTTGCTGCTAATAAGCTTCTACCAGTTTTGTACCTTGTATATCTCTTGTTCATCATACCACCTCTTGATGATGTAACATTCATGTAATATTTGATCACACTCTGTGACAATAATGTAGTTGTACTATTTATGTTGGAATGTATATTACCACATGCTTTTATACTCTGATTCTTGCCTGTACTAATGCTTTACGTATATTGTGAGGGTATTTTCGCTCTGCGTATAAAATTTGCAGTAACGTCTCAGTACCCACGGGATCGGGGCATTACAGAAACTCAATTGAAGTTCAATATGTATGGATAGAATCCAATATACATATAAAATGATATAAACTTATTTTTGATAATATATTTCATAAAAATAACTTATTGTAAAAACGAAATTTAAACTCTTGAAATCACCTCATTAAAGTAAATTTCTTAAACACAATAGAAGCACCAATGTGTACGGATGAAATCCAATACACATATAGACCAATGTAAACTTGTTTCTAATGAAATCTATTCATGAAATCAAAAAAATATTCTAGTTAAATCGAAACGGGTTAAACCGAAAATCAAAACTCTTGTTCTTGAAAGCCAACATCAAACTTTTCTATGTGTGTAAGTGTACAAGCTTGATCAATCAAAACTAATTTATACTTTACAAATCTAAACTTACAAACTCTAAACACAAGTCTTCTTATAGATCTTCTTCTTCATGTACACTTGACCCAAAGTTGATTCCTTCGAGCTAACTCATTCTTGAGTTCTTGATATGATCTTTATGGTTGAGCTCTTGAATCAACACGTGCTAGCTTCAAAAATTAACTTTGAATCTTTTGTTGAAGATAAATACCAACTAAGATTTTGATTGAAAATCTGAAATTTAAATAACATAAGATCATTAGTACTATGACTACATGAGTTAATCATCATAAAAAACTAGAGTAATAGCCTTTGGGCCAACAGGCAATTTGTGGTGTTCAGTTTAGATTTGAGAAATCTTTATTGAGGCGGAGAATTGTGGGAAGAAGATCTAAAAATAGATGGTAAGATTTTTTTAAACCCATTGAAGCAACAATAACAAAAAAACAGGAGTAGAAGATCACTATCGACAGGCGCTCGGTGCAGTCGACAATGGATACGTGGATATACCAAACAAATTGTGTATGTTTAACAGTCTGTCGACAATCACTGGAGGCCTGTCGACATGCACAGATCAGGCTATTGACAGGCGCAACTCAGGCTGTCAATAGTGGTTCAACCTAAAAGTTGGGTTCGTTCAGTCTGTCGACATGCCCATTGGGAGCTATCGACAGTCACGGTTATGACAGTTTCCTTATTGGATTCTGATTTCATTTCTGATCCGATCTCAGAGTTGTTAGTTTTTTTTCTTCATGGGTTTTCTGCCTATAAATTGAGGGCTGTTATAACCTTGAGAATGGCCTTGAGAGGTGAATTGTATTGAGAGTTCTAAAGTTAGTTTTTTGTGAGATTTCTACGACCCAGTGCATAGTTTCTCTAGCTGGATCTTCAGATTGCTTTATAACCCTTATAACTTTGTTTGGTTTGAATAAGATTTTCTCTCTTCTTCCTCGAGGATGTAGGCAAGTTGCCTAACCTCATTAAAATCATTTGTTCTCGTGTTCTCTCTTTGTGTTTTTTGTTCGTGCTTATTAGTTCATGACTGACTCAGCGTTGGAACAATGATCTTGATGATTGACGTGTCATTGGATTTCTCCGAAGGGCGCAATAGATTCACGACCCCTCCAATAACACCTTGTCGTGATCAAGCAGCAACATGAAGTTAACCAAATAGAACACATGATTATAGGAAAAATTTTCCACTCATCTTGTGGTATCCAGAGACCGAAAAAGCCGTGGTGAATCTTCTCCACCAAGATCGTATAACTAAGGAACCTGCAACGAAAGAACAAGCCCAAGGCTTACTTCCTTCATCCACAACTTGTTTAGGAATGGTGACTTTTTGTGGATATGCTTGATGGAGACAGTGGATGTCTTCATGAGAGAGGGGAGATAAAGTTTGAAGTTGGGCATGATGATTTATAGCGAATCTGTAAGAAGAGAGAGTAGATTTAGAGGAAGGGAATACGGTGGCCACCAGTAGGGGTTCAGGAAGTGGAGGATTGGGGGGATCTCAGTTGAAACCCTTTATCAATTACTATTGGGAACAGAAGACTACTTTCACACTATCCTTCCAGTTGATTGGGTTCCTCTTGGGCCGTAAGTGTTGGGCCAGGCCCACACATACTTTCGTCGTGGACCATGAGAGGAAGAGATTCCCCTTAGCAGGGGCATTCTCATAAATAGCCAAATCATTGTTGCGGGCGGACTGAGAATAAAGTCCTAAACTCTTTGATCCACTCCCTCCTCTCTCCTCTCTCTCTGTCAGGGCCCAATTTGTGTGGAGAGGAGAAATTAGGATTTAAGGGTGGTATTTGCTTGCGACAACATTGAGTAGGGAACGAATATTGCCACCCCAAAAAGTGATGAAGGCACCTCACAAAATATTACAAGGGTGCCATTATATTTTTGGACACAACTACCCTCATGAAAAAGTCCAAAATACCCTTCCCTCTTCTTCCTTCTCCTCCTTCCTTCTTCGGCGAACGACGACGCTTCCCTTCCTTGCTGCTCGCCCTCCTTCCCAGGTTCCTCGCTTTCCTGCCACCCATATCTCCCGCTTCCCCCTCCGCATGCCTCATTGTCCCCCTCACTCGCCCTCCCCATCCTCTCCCAGCCTCCTCCCTTTTGATCTCTCCCCCCTACCTAACCGATCCCCTGTTCGGCCAGATTCTAGCTGAACAGAGACTTTCCATCTAGTGCGAGATTGAGAACAAATCTTCGCTCCCTTCTCTCTCCTGATCTATATGTTCAGCCAGAATCTGGCCGAACAGAGGGGGTTTTGGGTGGGAAGGAGATCAGGGGGCAGGCGAGGAGGGGGATGGCAGGGCGTGCGACGGGGGAGGAGGCGGGGACGACGGGCGGGCCGGAGGATGGGGAGGGCTAGCGGGGTAGGGGAAGGTGTAAGTTCACCTAGAGGGGGGGTGAATAGGTGATGGCTAATCTAATGGTCACTTAATGCCTAATAATGCGGAATTAAAAACAATTATGACCTGATTAAACTACTTACACTAAACACCACGTATAACCAAAGAGTGTTGCCGAATTTCCCGTGAAGGGCTCTGGACAAACTCCTCTAGATTCCCCTGGATATGGGTTGAGGTGCTGCGTTGGCTCTCTTGGTTGAATACAAGTGTTAGCAAAACAACCCAAGCAAGTATATCTGAAAAACACCTAGAGGGGGGGTGAATAGGTGTAAGTGCTAATCTAAGAAACTTAATGCAAACTAAGTGCGCTAAATGCGGAAGCTAATGCAAATGTTGCACAAACTAATACAATACAACAAGTGTAGCCGAATTCCCCTTGCGAGGCTCTGGACTAACTCCCCTTGATTCCCCTTTAAATGGGTTGAGGCGCTATGTGAAGCTCTTGTTGGATGAGTATAAGTTAGGCACACACACACAAGCAATCCAAGTAATGAGCACACACAATCAAGCCAAGCAATAAAGGATATAGCAATATGAAATAATGCAAGGCAACACAAGCAATATGATATGGCAAAATGAGTTATGCTCAATACAAGCAAATATGATATGATGATATGAAGTATGATGCTTTGCACAATTATAAGAGAGAGAGTTAGAGAGACAATGGATCAAAACGCAAACACCAAGATTTGTTTCGAGGTTCGAGCACCTTGCTCTACATCCCCGCCTACACCACCGTGTAGGATTTCCACTATCTCAACTCCCACCGAGGGAACCTCTACCGAAGAGGATTTCTTACAACTCTAGGAGTACCAAACTCCTCTCTCAAACAACCACCTCACAACCGAGGGGTAAGGCCCGTAGCCAATACAACAACCAATCCACACACCTCTACCGAAGAGGCTCACAACCAAACTCCACCTCTACCTAAGAGGGAGCAAACCAATACCACTCCGATCACCTCTACCGAAGAGGGATTCACAAATAAAAGGAGGGTTACAACACAAGAGGTTTACAACAACCTCAAACACTTCTCTTTCTTTTTCTCTTTTTCCACTAAACAAAGATCCTAATAGTTTAGGATAGTATGATAGCTCAAGTGTGGAAACTAGGTGTTTTTGGAAACAAGCAACAAAGAAAAACTTCTTGGGAAATCACTTGTAGAAGATAGAAAATACAAAACAATACAATCTCCCAAAACCCTAGCTTTCTTTGATTTTCCAAAAACCCAAAACAAATCAAGATGAGAAGTTTAAAGCCCAAAAACTCTTTTAAAAACTTGTTTTAAACTTCTGAAAACCTGAGATTTTTCTCTTGTAAAAACCTTGGCCAAAATCCCAAATGAATAGGGTTTATATAGGCCAAACCAGAAAACTAGCCGTTAGGCTGATGTGGCAGTTCTGACAGCCACCGGTCGACCGGCCCGGTCGACCGCCAACGGTCAAAAATGTGACCGTTGGGCAACATCGGTCGACCGGTCCGGTCGACCGACAATTCCCGAGAGCAGAGCTCTCATCCCGGTCGACCGGCCCGGTCGACCGGCTCTGTGCCTAACAGACGTGCACGTCGGTCGACCGGATCGGTCGACCGGCCCTTTGGTGCGGTCGACCGGCACGGTCGACCGACCAGCCTGTCAGCCCAAAACCAGGTCAGAAATTTTGGAAAAAATATTTTACAAAAATCTTTTATCATTTCTGAAAATTCCATAAAACTTGTTTTATCATTTTATGTTAAAACATAAACATGTGATAAAAATTTCAAGACAATATATCAACATATCAATTTATTTTTGTGTCTTGCAAATTTTACCAAAAACAAAACTTGTATTTTTATCAAACTTGATTTTTCCAAAACATGAATAGGGATATCAAGATAAGTTTGTTTACCAAGATAAAGCATGTATGTATAAATAGAAAACATCTACTATACATATACCATATGTAAACTTGTTTTGATAAACTATTCATGAAAACCAAAACTCAATCATAAAACGCACTTGAGCATATCTACTAAACTAAGCTTTACAAATGGATCTAAAACTCTATCTAAACTAGGATACCTAAGTCTTCTTGTCGATCTTCCATCTTCAAGTAGACTCGATCCCAAACGCGTGATTCTCCAAGTGCAAAGGTATGATCTTTAAGCTTTGGCACCGGAATCAACATGAAAAGCTTCTAAACTCCTTGTTGAAGCTAATCACCAACTAATATCCTGTTAATGATCTGAAACTTAGAAACACAAGAATATTAGTAAACATAACTACATGAGTGTTGATCATCATCAAAACTAGAGTGGAAGGCCATTGGGCCAACAATCTCCCCCTTTTTGATGATGACAAAACTCATGGAGTTACATATGCATGGATTAAAGATAAGCTTCAAGGAAGCTCCCCCTTAACTCATGCATAGGGATAAACAATAAATATATGCAATGAATATTAAACATGAAAATGGTTCTAGATATCAAATAGATATTCAAAACAAAATAAGTTCTAGATACCAATTACAAAGCAAACTCTATAAATCAATTAAACTTATTATTCTTGAGATTAAAACATAATATATGCATATAAAACATAAGCATGCATATAAAACACAAATACTTCTCCCCCTTTTGTCAATCATCAACAAAGGGGTAATCAATCAAAACCATAGATAAAATGAGGGGTAAAAATCTTTCTCCCCTTTTTAAGTCAATCAAAACAATAAAACAATGTTCTCCCCCTTTTTGTCTAAAACAAAAAAAAAACAAAATCAATAAGGGGTGACTACAACCATGATATCAATTAAAAATATGTCAATGAGGCATCTTGATACCAATAAACAAGAATCAATATATGTTATATGCTATATACATTCATGAAGAGGAAGACGCTAAGTTAGCTTCCCTACACATATGCATTACATGAAGAAGGGATGACAAGCCCCAATTCACATAACACATATTATGTAATGCATAAGAGGAGATGTGAAGCTCCCCCTACACACGTGTATCATATAAAGAAGAGTTGTCAAGTTCCTCAATTTATAATATACTCAACATGAATCTATATGTAAGAGAGATGTTAAGCTCTCCTTGCATATAGGAAATACAGATCAAAACTTTGAATATTTTCTTTAAACAACATTTTGAGATACCAATTGTAATTAAACATAACAAATTACCAATTGTAAAACAACATAACAAATTTTGAATGTCTAAACACAAATTTTGATACCAATTGTAAGAATTGTTCATTTTAAAACATATAAACAACTTTTAATCATAAAGTGTGGGAGTACAAATACCAATTGAAAGACAAAATATGAAATACTCATTTTCTCCCCCTTTATGAAATACAAACTAAAGTCATGCATAGTCTTGATAACAATTTAAAAGTAATCAATTTAAACAAAATTGAAACTCAAGCACTAGCATAAACATAAACATATATATGTATGAAAGATAGATACCAATAGAAATTGATATACTTGGAATTTAAAGCATACATACATACAAGACATATATGAGTATACAAGAAGATCAAAATGATACCAATTGAAAGAGTTCAATGATACCAATTGACATAACAATAAGTTCAAGTGTATACATCATATTATCTACCACCCAATCATAATTCAAGTTTTAAAGATTTTCAATTTAGGGCATACATGAACATGATCTCCCATCCTACCGCCCTTAGAAGGTAGGGTTTTCAAAGATAGATTTGAAAATTAGGTTTAGTTTGAAAATCACTACCAAATGAAGAATACGAACTAGTTAAAATGGAAAAACTTATTAACTAGTACGAAATCCTTCAAGAAAGGAATAAAACACAATTGAAATTCACATGATAATCATCACTCTAACCAATAAAGCATAACTCATGAGAAACAAAAACATGAGCAATAGATATGAGTGTATAAATAATGTGTGAAGATCATAATCATGAAAAATATTTCATTAAGCTCAATTATCCCTTTAAACAAGAAAACACAAAAATCATTAAAACTTATTTAATCTTCAAGGTATATGTATGTCCTATACAAATTAAGGTATACATACATATCTAAACACAACGAGTCCACAAAGATATATGCATGAAGGCACGTGGCTCAAAAAGGATGTATATGTATAATAATAATTTGGATAAAATAGACATATACACGAAGTTAAATAAAAACACATGGAAACATGAAAAACTAAATTTCATTAAAACAAATTTCATTTCAAGGTATATGTATGAATTGTCAACACAATAAGTATACATACATATCCCTAAACACAATTGAGTCCATATATAGATTTGCATGAAAGGCAAATGACTCAAGGGGTATACATGTATATCTTAAAGTTTGGCAAAATACACATATACATGAATTGAAAACTTATACACATAAAACAAATCCAAAAATAGGAATACAAGTTTAAAATGTATGAATCATCAAAACTAGACTATACTAGCACATCTAACGGGTTCAAATAAGCAATCAAGCCCAAACATATATAGATTTATTTGTAGCCCACTCTATGTACAAGTATATAACTAGTCTTAATGAAAACTAACATCTAAACATATACTCAAAACATGAAACATCAAAAATACGATAAAAGTCATCATGGAAAACTAAAACATGATTATTATGAGAATTCACATGTATTAGATTCATGATGTACATTATAGCTTAACTAAGGTGAGAACACTAAGTATGATTCAAATAAGCATGTGTGTCTCAAATACTATATATGTATGTCAAGGATCTAATAAACATGGAATGAACATACTAATCCATAGACATCAAAAACATGCTATAAACAATGAAATGTAAAGCGTGTAAACAAATAATAAGGAGTTAGGAATTGTTACCAAAACCTAGAAGGCAACCTCCTTGTCTCCAAAACTTGGTGGTCCTCTCCACCATCTCTTCCCTTGAAAGTGATGCATCCAATTTGATTTCCATGAAGTCCGGAACGCATCCACTCCAAGGTGTCATCACTCTCACGTCATGTGAGAGCCCACACCTACATCAAAAATAGGAGGGGTGGTCTTTGGTACCCATCTCTTATTGGGTCCATGGGGGTTAGTACCTTCTCTAACCCAAACAAACTTCTTGGCTAAATTTTCAACATGTAAACGATCATAGCAAAATTTAGCAAGATGACCTTTTCGGCCACAATGTGTACATGTGTACACATGAGCATACATGTGAGGAGTGTGTCCGTGAGGAGCATGTGTATGCCGTGTAGGGTGTGCATGCATAAAGAATGGAACTTGTTTCTTTCGAACCAAGGTTTCCAATCGTGAGTGGTTCATGGCACATTGGCTCATAGTGGAGCCCAAATAATCTACTCTCTTCTTTAGCATACAAATATCATCATTAATCCTAGAAGAAGAGGTACATGCATTAGGTAGTCTAGATGAAGAGGCTACACTAGCATGGCAAACATGTGCATCCATTTTATTTTGCAAAACAATATTTTTCTTTAAACACACATCTAAATCATTTGTAATGGAAATAATTTTATTTTTCAAATCAACATTCTCTTTTAAAATAAAATCAACTTTTGAAGACAAGTTATCATTTTTCTTCAAAAGAGCATGGCAATCATTTTTATTTTTCAAAAACTCATTTTCTTTAAGTGCAAGTTCTAATTGAGATCTTAATGAATCCCTTTCATTATAGACCTCAACTTTCTCTTGCAAAACACAATCAAGTCTAGCATGCAAATTTTTATTTTCTTGTTCAATTCCTAGACTCTTCTTTTTCAACAAATTATATTTTTCTATCAATTTTTCACAAACAATGGAAAGTTCTTCATTCAAGGCATGGGGATCAACATAATCATTTGAAGAACTAGCACAATCATTACTATCTAGTTGAGATTCCGAATGTACCTCAAGGGAGTCATTCCCTTGGACCATGTAGCATATAGAGTTGGATTCTCCACTAGATTCCTCTTCTTGGATTTGGACTTGAAGCTTGGAGGTGGTGGTTGTAGTCAACTTGTTCCACACTGCAAAAGCGGAATCAAGATTAGAAACACACATAAGATAATCTTTAGGTAATGTGCTTCTAATAGCCTCTAGGGCTTGTGCATTGGCCCCTATATGATTGCAATCACCAAGATAACATCTCTTGGTGGCCGCAAGGAAAACATGCAAACCTAGGGTCTTTAGGTACATGGACATCCTATACTTCCAAACATCAATGTTGGAAGGGTCAAAGCTAGGAGGGGTCATGAAGTCCATGGTAAACTATATATGAATGTGCAAACAAACAAATGCAAATGAGATTAGCAAGCAAATGGATCACTCCTAGGATGTTAAGCCTAAGTATCAGGAGCACTAGCTCTGATACCAATTGAAAAACACCTAGAGGGGGGGTGAATAGGTGTAAGTGCTAATCTAAGAAACTTAATGCAAACTAAGTGCGCTAAATGCGGAAGCTAATGCAAATGTTGCACAAACTAATACAATACAACAAGTGTAGCCGAATTCCCCTTGCGAGGCTCTGGACTAACTCCCCTTGATTCCCCTTTAAATGGGTTGAGGCGCTATGTGAAACTCTTGTTGGATGAGTATAAGTTAGGCACACACACACACACAAGCAATCCAAGTAATGTGCACACACAATCAAGCCAAGCAATAAAGGATATAGCAATATGAAATAATGCAAGGCAACACAAGCAATATGATATGGCAAAATGAGTTATGCTCAATACAAGCAAATATGATATGATGATATGTAGTATGATGCTTTGCACAATTATAAGAGAGAGAGTTAGAGAGACAATGGATCAAAACGCAAACACCAAGATTTGTTTCGAGGTTCGAGCACCTTGCTCTACATCCCCGCCTACACCACCGTGTAGGATTTCCACTATCTCAACTCCCACCGAGGGAACCTCTACCGAAGAGGATTTCTTACAACTCTAGGAGTACCAAACTCCTCTCTCAAACAACCACCTCACAACCGAGGGGTAAGGCCCGTAGCCAATACAACAACCAATCCACACACCTCTACCGAAGAGGCTCACAACCAAACTCCACCTCTACCTAAGAGGGAGCAAACCAATACCACTCCGATCACCTCTACCGAAGAGGGATTCACAAATAAAAGGAGGGTTACAACACAAGAGGTTTACAACAACAACCTCAAACACTTCTCTTTCTTTTTCTCTTTTTCCACTAAACAAAGATCCTAATAGTTTAGGATAGTATGATAGCTCAAGTGTGGAAACTAGGTGTTTTTGGAAACAAGCAACAAAGAAAAACTTCTTGGGAAATCACTTGTAGAAGATAGAAAATACAAAACAATACAATCTCCCAAAACCCTAGCTTTCTTTGATTTTCCAAAAACCCAAAACAAATCAAGATGAGAAGTTTAAAGCCCAAAAACTCTTTTAAAAACTTGTTTTAAACTTCTGAAAACCTGGGATTTTTCTCTTGTAAAAACCTTGGCCAAAATCCCAAATGAATAGGGTTTATATAGGCCAAACCAGAAAACTAGCCGTTAGGCTGATGTGGCAGTTCTGACAGCCACCGGTCGACCGGCCCGGTCGACCGCCAACGGTCAAAAATGTGACCGTTGGGCAACATCGGTCGACCGGTCCGGTCGACCGACAATTCCCGAGAGCAGAGCTCTCATCCCGGTCGACCGGCCCGGTCGACCGGCTCTGTGCCTAACAGACGTGCACGTCCGTGCACGTCGGTCGACCGGATCGGTCGACCGGCCCTTTGGTGCGGTCGACCGGCACGGTCGACCGACCAGCCTGTCAGCCCAAAACCAGGTCAGAAATTTTGGAAAAAATATTTTACAAAAATCTTTTATCATTTCTGAAAATTCCATAAAACTTGTTTTATCATTTTATATTAAAACATAAACATGTGATAAAAATTTCAAGACAATATATCAACATATCAATTTATTTTTGTGTCTTGCAAATTTTATCAAAAACAAAACTTGTATTTTTATCAAACTTGATTTTTCCAAAACATGAATAGGGATATCAAGATAAGTTTGTTTACCAAGATAAAGCATGTATGTATAAATAGAAAACAACTACTATACATATACCATATGTAAACTTGTTTTGATAAACTATTCATGAAAACCAAAACTCAATCATAAAACGCACTTGAGCATATCTACTAAACTAAGCTTTACAAATGGATCTAAAACTCTATCTAAACTAGGATACCTAAGTCTTCTTGTCGATCTTCCATCTTCAAGTAGACTCGATCCCAAACGCGTGATTCTCCAAGTGCAAAGGTATGATCTTTAAGCTTTGGCACCGGAATCAACATGAAAAGCTTCTAAACTCCTTGTTGAAGCTAATCACCAACTAATATCCTGTTAATGATCTGAAACTTAGAAACACAAGAATATTAGTAAACATAACTACATGAGTGTTGATCATCATCAAAACTAGAGTGGAAGGCCATTGGGCCAACAATATCAATGAGCACAAATGAATATATCAAGCATATAAAGATAGACAATAAAAGTATGCAAGATATAAATGAGAGACAAAGAGAGAGAGAGAGAGAGAGAGAGAGAGCAATCGCAAACACAAGGGATTTGTTTCGAGGTTCGAGCACACTTGCTCTACATCCCCGCCTTCGACACACGAAGGATTTCCACTATGCAAGATCCCAATGGATCTCTCCTCGGTGCCGCAACACCTACAAGCCCTCGGACTCCCTAGTCCCGTACACACGCAAGCCCCACAAGCTTGCCGAGGCCGCACCTCAAACAAAGAGTTCGCACCCGAACCCTAAACAACCGCGAACACACTTGTCGCCTCCTCAAAGAACAAATGAAGTCTTTGGTGATCACAACACTTTGATCACCTAAAAACAATCTCACTACAATACTCCTATAGGATGAGTATGTCTATGAATTGCTCAAGTGTTTGTGTGAGAAAAACAAGGAAAGAGATAGTGGAGGAAAACTCAAAGAATTCACTTTTACACTCTTGATAATATCTTCCCTTTAGATTGGAAGATTTGCTCTCAAATATGTGGAGAAAACTCTTTTAATGAAGTGGGAAAAACTGGCTCAAAACTCTCCTAAAATCTTGTTACAAAACAATGACAAAACCCCCAAATTTATAGGCTGTCAAAACTAGCCGTTGGGGTCTGTCAGACCTGTCGGTCGACCGCCCGGTCGACCGGCAACGGTCAAAAATCCGACCGTTGCAGCGTCCGGTCGACCGCCCGGTCGACCCAGATAAACAGAGAGCACTTCTCTCAGTTCCGGTCGACTGGGTCAGTCGAACGGCCAACTGCCAGGTCAAGGCGTGCACGCTGTGCACGTCGGTCGACCGGTCCGGTCGGCCGACTTCAGATATAGTCGTCTATACAGTCGACTTGCTGAAGCCTGAAACAGAAATTCTGGGATTAAAACTTGGTCTTTTTGATTGAAATAAAATCCCATAAATACTTAGAAAATCTACAAAAATAGTTTTACCAATATACAATGATAAACAAACATGCTTGCACAAAATCAAGGCATGTTATAAAAGATTGGACTATTTTTGTAAGTTGGAAATATTGGCTCAAAAGAAAACTTGTATTTTTCTAAAACTTGTTTTCCAAACTTCTTCATGATACAAAAATAAGATATTTTGAATTCATTAAAGCATAGTGTGTATGGATATGATCCACTACACAATTAAGATGAAATATCTATATTTTTGGCATTAAGCTCTAAATATGGTATTGGATAAAACATGTTCATAAGAAATACCAAAAACCAAAATAGTATTTTTCCAAAATGAAAGTCTTTTCTAAATCTGAAAATTCTTTTATGAAAAGACAACTAAAACAAGAGTGTGTGTGCATGGTATACTTGAGCAATCCACCAACTACTCTATCCTTTACATTTTATCTAAAACATAAAAATCTTATACCTAGACACAAGTCTTGATCTTGAAGTCTTCCCTTGAAGCCTTCTCATCTTCTTGACTTGGTCCAAATGCAATCCAACGAGCTCGACTCTTCTTGAGTACTTGATGTGGTCTTGATGCATAGGCTCGTGAATCAACCGGTGCTAGCTCCAAAATATGACTTTAAATCCTTTGTTGAAGCTCCACACCTACTAAGATCTTGATCATAAATCTGTCACTAATTAAACACAAGATTATTAGTAAACATAACTTCATGAGTTGACCATCATCAAAACTAGGGTGATAGGCCTTTGGGCCAACAGAAGGGAGGGAGCTCGGGAGTCGCCGGTCGCCATCACCGATAGGGGGTGGTCGGAGGAGGGGGAGGGAGAGAGGAGGGGAGAAGAAGAGGAGGGCATTCTTGCCATTTTTGAATTTTTTGGGATGCCTTTATCAAAATCATGGGTGCCTTAATTTGGGGGTGTCCTCATCTTTGGGGTGGCATTATCCGCTTCCGCTGAGTAGCCATCGAAACAAAATGAAAGGAAAGGGGAAGAGATAGTTTAGACTAAGAAGATTATTTTTTATTCAACAAGTGAATTAACAAGGCAGCATAATAGATTATTGGGCAATTTTTAAAAAAATCCTTTTTCTAAAAATAATTTCAAAAATAGACCCCCAAAATATTTTCATGAACAGACCTCTGATAGGCCACATCAGCACCACGTCAGCGCTAGCTGCCAACTTGGTGCTGACGCTGGTGAGGGGCGATTTTTGGTTTGCTCGGGGTTGGCAACCCCTGGTGAGCTAATTATTTTTTGACATGTGTTCGGTCGATCGGGGTTGGCAACCCCGGTCGACTATAATTTCTTTTGAGTTGTCTTGGCTGAGATGCCAACCCGGGCCAAATTAATTTAATTTTTTTGAGAAGGCATAAAACGTTCCCTCCAAAGTTCAACTCATGCATACCATTTTGTGTATCTTTTCCTTGGCCGGGGTTGCGAACCCCGACCAAGCCCATCTCATGCATCATGCATGGGGTCAAGTGAAACGTTCATCATTTGAAAAAAAAAATACAAAATGCTTGCAAGCCCATCATGCACGAGACAGGCTTGTGAATCATGCATGGGGTCAAGTGAAACGTGCATCATGCATGGGGTCAAGTGAAATGCTCATGAATGGGGTCAAGTGAAACGATCAAGCCCATTATACATGAGATGGGCTTGGCCAGGGTTGGCAACCCCAGCTAAGGGGGAAAAAAATACAAAATGGCTTGCAAGCCACGTCATCATGAAAAAAAAAAAAATTTTGGCTTTGCCGTGGTGGACAACGCCGACCAAGTCCAAAATTAAAAAAAAATTTATAGTCGATGGTGCTGGCAATCCCGGTTGGTCGAACACATGCTAAAAAATTAATTGGTTCACCCGAGATTGCTAACCCCAACCGAACCAAAAACTGCCCTCTGTCAATGCCACGCTGGCGGCCAGTTCTGACGTGGTACTGACATGGCATGTCTGATGCCTATTCTTGAAATTTTTTTTTATTTTAGAGGGATCTATTTCTGAAATTATTTTTAAAAATGAGGTTTTTTGAAAAATTACCTAAGATTATATAGGCCTCTCGAGTTAGAATGCTCGACAGAATATACTTTGTTCACATCTAACTCTTCTCCCTATATGGGGCTGTTTGGTTGCAAGGAAGTGGGCGGAAGTAAGGAAATAGGGAAGTATAATTGCTCACTTCCCTATCTATCCAAACACCGGAAAAGGAAAATAAAAAAACCTCTTTTCCTATTATCTTTTCTCTTTTACACAACCATTTCCTCACTTTCAGAGTGCTACAGTTAATTTTGTGGTCATGTAAATCTCATTTGTAATAAATTGTAGCACAAAACAGTTAATTTTTTGACCATATAAATCTCACTTGCATTCTAATTACAGTCTATTTTTAATTTTTTAATTAATTTTTATTTTAATATTATTTTACGGTCAACTTTGTGGTCAACTTTTCTCCTTCCACTTTCATATTACCATTCAAACACCGGAAAAGACAAAATATTTTTCAAACCACACTTCCTAACAACATTCAAATACCAGAAAATTTACTAACCAATTCCCAAATTTCAAAAGGAATTTTTACTATTTTCTCAATTCCTCACTTGCTCACTTCTACCCTTAACCAAACAGGCCCTAACAAACTACCAAAAGAGACCAACATATTGAGCCCTAACTCATTGTTTAATTGGATCCTGGATCCTCACACGCTCCCCCACTCCCTCCCCCCCTCTTTCTCGATCGATCGTCGCTATAGTAAATAGCAGAAGAGAGAAGAGAGACGAAAGGAGAAGCGAAGCTCGCATCAATGGCGGATTCCGATGAGGAAAAACTCCTTCTCCTCGAACGCTCCGCTAGGGCCACCAGAGGAAAGAGGTAACCCTCCCCCCTTTCTTTTCCCTCTCTCTTTTTCTCGCATCATTCGTTCCTTTCCTCTCCCCAAAACCCTAAACCCTAATTGTATGAAACAACTTCGAGTTCTGAGCCCTAATTTCCCATTTGTTGGAGTTCATGAGCTGGAATTCGAGAAGCGGGGAAAAAAAAGTTCTGTGATTTAGCCATTTTTTGGGAAGTTTTGGATTCAAGCTAATTGGATTTCACAACGACCAGTACTTTTAAAACATTGAAGAATTTCATATCATTTGTTCTCTCAAATTTTGTGTAGAGCAGCTTGATAATGGGTGACACCGATTCCGCCTGAGTTTTTTTTTTCATGATTTTGTATGTTTGTTGGAAAAAATATTACATGGGAAAAAATATTACATGGAGCATAATCATATTTGCTAGTTGCAGCGTAATATGTTGCTTGAATTGATGTTATCAGTTTATCTTTATAAAGATTACTTCTTTATTCTGCAGCCTTAGACATACTATTTCTTCCAAAATTCTATCCTATTGCTGGTTATTGCATTGTCTTTATGCGTTATCCCTATTTGCTTGGTGGTCAAATGAGCTTGTTCCTTTTGAGATAAGATGGTCAGGATTCAATTATCTGTCTTTACTGATGATTGTATCAATTTTGTTAGAATGACTAAGTTGTTAGATGACGAGATTGAAGAGGATGAGCTATTTTGGAATCAAGAATCTCTTAAAGAGGTATTACTTTATTACTGTTAGTCAGAGCTCATGCTTTGTTGTTAGTCCGCACTCAGCTCCAGCCTCATCTCTTTCAAGAGTCAAAGGAATGCATAGAAAATGCAAACATATGCTTGAATATGTAAATTCAGTGTTTCTGCGTCCAACTAGTTTGATGCATATGCTTTTGTAACTAGCTAGGTTGTTGTATTATTATATTGTTATCTAACATTGTCTTTCCTCTTTCACCTTAGGAAGAGAATGATACTAATTATGAAGAAGAGCCAGAAACTGCAGATGTATTTGATAGTGATTTTGATGAAGACGTGAGTAGCCTCTAGTTTTCAACTGTACTGAATGATTCTATTTCATTACAAGGATATTTATATTTTAAAGTTGTTTTTCTTCTATGGAAATTTAAATAAATTTATGTGAAGTTCCTAACATTATTTTTTAAACATTCAGGAGTCTGAGCCAGATGATGAAGCTGAAAATGTTCCAGATGAGAGGTTTGACATTTTTAGCTAAATGTTGCAAGCTGAATTTTCTATTTTGCGGAATGATGATTAATTCTCTGTTGTTAGGCTGCCAATGAAGAAACGGTTAATATTTCCAGGAAAGACACTAAGAAAGCAAAAAAACAAGAAGAAATTTCTGTCAAAACTTGATAAAGTGCCCAAGACTGAAGAAGCTTCTGAGAAGAAAAATTCAGCTTCTGAAAGTCCAGATGTTCCTGATGATGTCGAGGCCGAGAGAACAGTAAGGAAGTCAACTAGAACATCAGTGATTGTGAGGCAAGCAGAACGAGATGCAATACGTGCAGCACTACAGGCAACCATGAAGGTATTTTATGTTCTGGTGATTGTTTTCATCAAATATGAAATTTCTTATCTCATTTGTACTGTGTGATTTTTAAATACATGACAAAGTGCTATAGATAATGATAATATATGATTCCTGTGCTATTTTCTGCACCATGACTTTATTTGATAAGCCTTAAAGAGAAAGAAAGAAGGGGAGGAAAGAGAATAAAGAGAGAAAGAAAACTCTAGAGAGAATAAAGAGAAAAAGGAAGAACTCTTTTCTTCTCTGCTGCTGCCGGGTTCTCCTCTCTGGTTCTGATCTCCTCTCTGGTTTTTCTTCCTCGATCTCTGAATTGCGAGCACTTTTTCCTTTCATCTGTCTATGATCTGTAAATGATTTCCTCCTCCAATGATGCCAGTTTTTTTATAGCTGCTATCCTTGAGAATTTGTTGTAGTCGATTGAAATCCAGTGGGGATTCGATGCTTTCTTCACTAATCCTTTCTTATCTCTTGCAAATCTTCTTCCCGTTTTGTTGAAACTCGGCTGAACCAATGGGAGGTTGCTTGTGGATTGGGTTTGTTGGAGACCTGATTTGGAGTGGAGTTTGTTTTGATTCCATGATTTGGTTGCTTGTGGATTGAAGATTTGGATTTCACCTTGCTTGGTTTGAACTTGGTTTCATCCGCCAAATATTCGTTGACTTGTCTCAACGAACTTTATCCTTTGGGTTGCTGAATTGAATTTGTATGATAAATCTGTAAAGAAAACAGAATTGTAATTAGTGAATGCAAATTATAAGATTATTGTTTTATTCCCTCTCACATAATTTAATTCATAAAAATCACTCAAAAGAGATCAAATCATAAGAATTATTAGACTTATCAAATACTCCCAAACCTAATCTTTGCTTGTCCTTGAGCAAACTTTTGATTTTTTTTAATAAATAAAACTGCCACTTTCGTAAGGAACGCGATTGCATTGAGTGTATTCAACAAGCTTTTAAACCTCCAACTTACCCTGCAGGACGAGTTATAGTCTCGTGAGGGTATGCAATGATGCTACTTACAAACATCAAATTGTGTCATTGTTCAATTGGAAAATTAAATTCTTATGAATTATATTACCCTACATAAATGTTAGCATAAAAACATAGAATCACCCAAGAGTAATATCATGAATTTCTAGAAGTCCAGTATTCTCCAATTTTCCAAAAAATCTAAAATAAAAATAAATCTTCTGATTTATGGTATTTTAACTCAATTATTTCATGCACATCATTTATAATTAAGAGATTTTAATTATACTCACTCCTACGACAGCTTATCCAAGATCATTATTTAATTAAATTGTACATTGACTCGGAGGCTATTTTAATCCAGATATTATCTTTTTTTATTTTTTTCACTATCATACTTTTCTGAACTGGTAACTCCCGTTGGAACCATCCAGACTTTTAACCAATGGTGTTCTTAGTATCAGAGGCCAATATTATCACTCCTTTTAGAGCTGTGAGGACTTTTGATTTCAGGATGACACTTGCTTGGCAGGGGGTGAAAATAAGAGAATATCCACACACATTTGCCCCCTTATGGTCTTGAACTCAATATATATACACTTAATTAGAATTCTTCTTCTCATCTCATAGCCTCCTTATCAAATACAATTAGTCATACAAATCTTTTAAACTCGCATATTGTTAAGAATGAATTAAATTAACCTCTCCTAAATGTAAATATTGAAGCAATGAAAAAAATTGGATCCAAGTATCCATTAATAAAAATATAGACTTTTATTTAAATTTCCTACTTTGCCAGGTTATACCTTATTCCTTCAATTCATAAATATTCATCTCATGTTTTTCTAATTTATACTCGATTTGCACAGGGTAATATTCAAAATATGAGATAAATCTAAAATAGACAAATTCTGTCATATTTCAACAATTTTAAATTCTACTCACACTCCCAAACTTAAATCGAACATTGTCCTCAATGTTTTAATAAAAATAAAGGCGAGAGTGAATCGAGGATACCAGTTGCAGCACATGTGATAAGATGTGTTGAGATGTCTCCCCAAATCTGAAATGAACATACCTTTGCAGTGACACACATGTTAGTCTAAAAATTTCAATAGACTCGACAAAATTGGGTTGCCTCCCAATAAACCTTAAGTTTACCGTCTTCAGCCTGACACAATTTTGTTCAGTGTAAATTTTTGATCTCAATCATTTGTTCATCAACAATATTTTTCACAAAATATTTCAATCTTTGTCCATATACTTTAAAAATGTTCCCATTTATTGTATTTTTTTATTTCTACGGTCCCATGAGGAAACACTTGGGTGACTATGAATGGTCCATCCCGCTTAGAACGAAGTTTACCCGAAAATAGTCATAACTTGGCATTGAATAACCACACTTTCTGGTTGGGCTCAAAGGTCTTTTGACTAATGTGTTTATCATGAAACGCTTTAGTCTTTGCCTTATCGATGCGTGCATTCTCATATGCCTCATTACAGAGTTCTTCCAATTCATTGAGTTGGAACCTACGAGTGGAACCAGCTTGTGTCATGTTGAAATTGAATTTCTTAATAGCCCAATAGGCAGATGCTCAAGCTCAACTAGAAGATGACAAGCCTTCCCAAATACTAACCTATAAGGGAATATTTCAATAGGAGTTTTGAATGCAGTCCTATAAGCCCACAAGGCATCATCTAGTTGAGTTGACCAATCCTTGCGCTCGGGTCTAGTGGTCTTTTGAAGAATATTTTTTCTTCCTTTTAGACACCTCTACTTGGCTACCTATTTGCGGGTGGTAAGGTTTTACAACTTTGTATGATTCTGTATTTGCGCAGAAGGGCATCAAACTTTCAATTCTTAAAATGAGAGCCACCTTCACTAATAATAGCACGAGGAAATTCAAATCGGCTAAAGATGTTGCTTTGGACAAACTTGATCACAACTTTATGGTCGTTAGTATGAGTGGCCACTGTTTCAATCCATTTTGAAACATAGTCAACGGCCACAAGAATGTATTCAAATCCAAATAACGACGAAAAAGGACCCATGAAGTCAATCCCCCACACATCAAAGATTTCAGCTATAAGGATCCCTATTTTAAATATCGTCCGAGCCGGCCGAGATATCGGCCGATATCTCTTTTTTGCCTGCTGCCGATACGATATGGGGAAATAGTTTGCCTATATGTTTGCAGCAAAAAAGGCCAATATTTGAAATATCGGTTCATAAATCGCCCTATATCGAGTAATAAATCGCCCGAGATATCGCCCGATATGAAATAAGTTATTTATTGCACGACTGCGTGCAAATGTACATTGTTTTTTTTACCGTCTTTGCATACATATTAAATCATTTTTATTTGGTAGATGTTATCTACGACACTAAACCAATTTTTAGTTATCAATATTTCATTATATAGTGTCCGATATAAACCCCCGATATGCGCGCGTATTCCCGGTATCTCTCCCGATATCCGATATGAAAAACTCTCATCCGATACGATCCTGATATCCAATATTTAGAACCTTGATAAGGATAGGGGAAAAAGGCATCACGTCCCTTCGAGACATGTTTCCTATAGTTTCACAACGTTCACAAGATTGGCAAAAGGTGTGTGCATTTTTAAAAAGTGAAGACCAATAAAAATCACATTGCAACACTTTTGTTGCAGTTTTCTTCCTGAAAAAATGTCCGCCACAAGCAAGTGTGTGACAAATAGCGAGGATGCTATGAAATTCGCTTTCGGGGACACATCGTCTGATCACTTGATCAGGGCACACTTTGAACAATTCCGGGTCTTCCCAAAAATAATGTTTCAATTGCCAAAGAATTACTTTTGTTTGGACCAACCCGCGGGACTCGGTCCAATTGATAGGTAATTGACAATGTTGGCAAACCAAGGAGTTAATACTTTAGACATATAAAGTAGTTGTTCGTCTGGGAACAAAACTCATTGATAGGTTTAGAAATCTCTAGGGCATCACTCAAGATTCTAGACAAGTGATCAACAACAACATTGTCAGATCCTTTCATATCCTTAATCTCAATGAGAAATTCTTGCAGTAACAGAATCAACTTAATCAATCGTGGTTTGGCCTCTTTCTTTGAGAGCAAGTGTCTCAAAGCAGCATGATCAGAATATATCGCAACCTTAAAACCCAAAAGATATTGCCTAAATTTCTCTAAGGCAAACACTGCTGCTAACAGTTCTTTCTCTCTTGTGGTGTAATTCAGTTGATCTTCAGAGAGGGTACGACTAGCGTAGTAGATCACGACAGGTTTCTTATCTACTCTTTGACCTAAGACTGCCCCAAGTGCAAAGTCTGAGGCATTGCACATGATTTCAAAGGGAAGAGACCAATCTGTTGGTTGAATAATTGAAGCTTTGGTCAAGGCGTCCCTAAGAGTTTGGAATGCTTCAAGACAAGACTCATCAAAGACAAATTATGTGTCCTTAGCAGGAGGCTGCACAAGGGATGAGAAACTTTGGAGAACTTGATGAATCGGCGATAAAATCCTGCATGACCTAAAAATGATTGAATCTAACAGATAGAAGTTGCAGGCGGAAGCTTAGAGATCAACTCTACCTTGCCTTTATCTACCTCTATCCCTTTATCAGAAACAACATGACCCAACATGATCCCCTCTCGGACTATGAAATGACTCTTCTCCCAACTTAAAGTTTGGTTTGTCTCCATACAACATTTTAACACTTTCCCTAACTTGTAGAGACAAATCTTCAAAGGATGAACCAAATGCAGAAAAGTCATCCATGAAGACTTCAAGAAAATCACTTACCATGTCAGAAAAGATAGACAACATACACCGCTGAAAACTAGCGGGTGCATTATAAAGACCAAACGACATTCTACGAAAGACGAAGGTACCGTAGGGACACGTAAAGGTAGTATTCTCTTCGTCTTCCGGATAGACAAGCACTTGGTTGTATCCGGAATAACCATCCAGAAAACAATAAAAGCTTTGGCCCGCTAACTTCTCTAAGATTTGATCAATGAAGGAAAGAGAAAAGTGGTCCTTACGAGTCAGTGCATTCAGTTTTCTATAATCAACACAAGCTCGCCATCTCGTGGGGGTGCGAGTTAGGACCAATTCTAAATCATTTTGCACGATAGTGAGTCCAGATTTCTTGAGAACAGCCTGTGTTGGACTCACTCATTGACTGTCAGAAATTGAGTATATGATACCTGCATCTAACTACTTGACTACCTCTTTTTTTTACCACCTCTCTTATGTTGGGGTTCAATCTCCTCTGCATCTCCCTAGATGGCTTGGTGTTGTCTTCACAATAGATGCGATGCATGCAAACTGAAGGACTAATTCCTTTCAAGTCAGCCATGGACTATTCTATGGAACCCTTATGTTCTTTGAGTACATCTATCAACTGACTTTCTTGATCAGGGGTCAAACCGGCAGTGATTATGACTGGGAGGGTATCTTTAGGTTCAAGGAAAACATACTTGAGTTGAGTGTGCTAGGGACCGGTTTCAGTTCAAGTTGTGGTGGTGATTGGATGGATGGAAGCATAGGTTCCTTAACCAAATTCGATAAGGCTTCATACTTAAAAGTCCAAAGTGGAAGAATGGTGTAGTTGGGTGAATCTAACAGAGCGTTCACGTCATGTGTAACTTTCACAATCAAACTCATTGATATCAAAGTGGGTAAGACATAAGTAGAGAGGGTCTTTAGTAAGGGGGGATGAACTTTCTTCCACATTTTCTTATATTAAGTCAATAACAAAGCAGTCTTCCTCTCTGCTAGGCCCTTGGGATGTATTAAAAATATTCAACTTGACTTTCTTGTTGTCAAAAGAAATGTCCATCACACCGGATCTATAGTTGATGCATGCATTGGCTGTTGCTAAGAATGGATGACGTAGGATAATGGGAATTTGGGTGAGATTCTGTGTTGACTCTGTATCAAGGACAATGAAGTTAACTGGAAAATAAAATTCATCCACCTTAACAAGAACATCCTCAATCAACCCACGGGGCACTTTCACGGATCGATCAACAAATTGTAAAGTGATCGGTGTGGGTTTGAGTTCCTCTAAAGAGAAACGGTCATACACAGAACTGGGCAACACATTCATACTTGCCTCTAGATCTAACAAGGTTCTTTCAATGGTGATGTCTCATGTGACACGAAATGATGGGGGCACCCGGATCTTTGAGTTTAGGGGGATGTTCGTTCATCAATACTGCACTCATCTGTTGAGTGAGTAGGACCTTATTGGGAACTTGGGTGCGCAACCTACGTTTTTGTGTGCAAAGATCTTTGAAAAATTTGACATAGGATGAAGCCTATTTGATGGCATTAAGAAGGGGGAAATTGATTTGTACTTGCTTAAACAACTCCATCTCGTCCATACGAAGTTACAAACACCTTTCTTGGTGAACGAAGATGAAGTTTTGGCTTCTAGTGCGGCTAGGAAATGAGCTTTTGGGATGTATGATGTGGGCAAGTCATCCTTCGTATGTTTCTCCTTGTCATTTTCTTTATTCGAGTTAGGATTTTTCTTCTCTATTGTTTGTCCTTTCATAAACAATGGTAGGATTTCAGCTAGCCTCAGTGCTCACTTGTCCATCCCGAAGAGTCGTCACAGACTTGGCCTGCTCATGGAATTGATTCGATGACTGAGTATTGGCAAGTCCAGGCTGTCCCCGAAGGTTTTCTATAGCTTGGCTTGGCAATACTCCATGTTCTCTTCTAGTTATTGCTTCAGCCAGTTGTCCCATTTGGCTTTCTAGCTTGGTAATTGACTGTGTGTGAATGAAGCAATTGCGTGTTCATTTCTAAACCTTTGAGGGCTTGTAACACCTTATCTTCAAAGGAAGGATTCGACTGATGAGGAGGGTTGTTGCTTGTGCCCTTAACAAGGTGTTGGTTTGAGATATGGTAAATGGTTGAGAAAGTTCTGAGGCGGTTGAGGTTGGGTTCTCCAAGAGAAATTGGGATGATTCCTCTAACCAGGATTGTATGTGTTGGAGAATGGATCATTGAGTGACCTAGAGAAACTTTGGGTTGCTTGCACTTATTCATGAACAAATTCTGGGTATTGTTCAGTCATGAGACAATCACTAACAAAGTGGGTTAGACTAGAACAGAAAGAACACACTTCCTGATGTGTGGCAAGTGTGAAGGTTGGGACTTAACCTAGTCCTACAGAAAGAATTTAGTCTAATTTTTGGGTCAACAAGTCCACTTTACTATGGATGTTTACTGAGTGTCCCAAATCGTGAATACTAATTTTCTTTTAGATGATAGTGGGTGTGGACCTGTCAGAGCGGGAAACGAAAGCATGATGCGTAGAATTGTCACTCAAAGTATTAAAAAGTGTTCATGCTTCATCCTCGTTGTTAGTCATAAATGTATTGCTGCACGATGCGTCTACCATTTGGCAGTGTGGTTTGGATAGACTATCATAAAAATATTGCACCAATTGCCATTTGGGCATGACATGGTGGGGGCACTTTCTCAAGAGGTCCCTACGTCTCTCCCAGGTGTCATGATATAGCTCATCAGGATTTTGGAAAAAACTGGTGATAACTCTACGCATATGGTTTGTTCAACCTATTAGATAGTATTTTTTGAGAAATTTTTTTTGTGCATTTGATCCCAACTTTGAATGGTCACACTTAAAGTCCCAAGTCAATGTTTAGCTTTGTCCTTTAGAGAAAAAGGGAAAAGGGTGAGCCTAAATGCGTCACCAGAAAAATTTTGGATCTTCACGGTGGAACCCACTTCTAGAAACTCATCTAAGTGTTTATAAGGATCCTCATTGGTCAGTTCATAGAATGATAGGAGAAGTTGGATTACGCTGGACTTGATCTTTTAGTGATTTGCATTCGTATTGGGGATATGAATGTAACAGCTGTAATGTATGTGATAGGTCTAAGGATTCTCTCAGGTTCAGTATTGAAAGGAATTAAATCAGGATTTTGAGACCTTGGACCTTGCATACACCAAGTGTTATTTTTCTTCAAAAATTAGCAATCAACAATCAATTCCTAAGAATTAGGGTTAATCCTAGACACAACTAGACAGTTTCTAACTGGTTTGGACGGATTGCAGGCTTACCGATTAAACCCGTCAAACACGCGACTTGGTTCTTCCTCCAGGCCGAGTACTTACTATTTTCAGTTACCCCTTTTGGTCAAGGAAACTCCTCGGTCCTTCCTCCAGGAAGGCACCGCCGCAATGACTAAGTCACCCTTTCTAAACAAGGAAGTCCTCTCTCGCGAGCTGGAAAGTGTTCACTGGAGTTATCCTACAGTATGTCCACCTAATTGAGCTTGAAAGTTCTTAGGAGCCAACGTCTAGTGAATTTTATTTAAAAGGCTTAGGTCAATGCAAATGAGGTGGGTGATTTTTGGGTCAAAAAAGGGTGATGAAATCCCACCTTATGTTGTTTTAGGGTATGCCCTTAAAATGTTTTAAAATATGCAACAAGTCACATGCAACAAATCAAATTGCGAGTCTTAAAATAAATGCATGAATTGTGCAATTTTCTTAGCGCTGTAGCAACCCTGCAGAAGATAGCCAAAAAAATATTTTATGCAATCGCCAACCTGCAGAAAACAACACAATAATTTTCTAAATGCAAACTAAATGATGCCCTAAGAAAAATCAGTCTCTACTCTTGAAATGTCACTCTCTACTCTTGAAATGTCATTTTTAATTAGGTGCAAGTTGTGATGAAATTCTTTAATTTTTTAATTAACAAAAGAGGAAAGATCTAATTGGATTTGCAAATATCAAAACTTATAGGTCCTTGCTTTTGCTCCTCCGGTCGAGCTCCCTTGCTCCTGTTGTACCTGAGAAAAAATTAGTTTCTATCTTTAATAAAGAAAACAAGCAAAAAAACTCCCCGACAACGACGCCAAAAATTTGTTCGTTTTGAAAACGTTGTCATAAAATAAACAAAACGATACAAATCTAAAATTCCAAAGCTAACTACTACAATCGAATATATGAGGGAGTTAAGGTCGATTCCATAAGGAAATTTTGTTGAAAACCAATTAAAGATAGTAAAAATAATTTGAGAAACCAACTATAAAAGCAAATTAATCCAAACTTTCTTGATTCTAAACCAGTCCTAATCGAATATTCACCAAGGAGAGATGTCATATTTTTAGCAAGTTCTTGGGTTTAGAATCGATCTATGTTCTGTGGTTTGGGCTACAGAATCGTGCAAGTGTTGCTCTTATTCATTTAGGCATACCCTATCTACTGTAATACTACAAGAGTACTAATAGGCATACGATATCTCAAACTAAAGAGAGAAAAGGTATCATACATGTGTAAACTTTAATCTTAGGCATAAACTATTTCCTGACTAGAAATCTAGAGCCATAGTCTATCTCGGATATTAAGCAAAATATGACGATAACATCAAAATATAAATCCACTACTTCATATAGATTTCATCATAACCCAAGAATCAGATATTTAGCTACTCATAATGTTTGCAATATTAATAAATGCATCAATATATTTCATTGCAAAAGTATATTCAGTACAACTTGTAATTAAAAGAGAGAGAAAGAGGGGGGAGAGAGAGAATAAAGAGAAAAAGAAAGAACTCTTTTCTTCTCTGAGATCTGTTGCCGAGCTCTCTTCTCTGGTTCTGATCTCTGCCAAGCTGGTTTTCTTCCCCGATCTCTGAACTGCGAGCACTTTTTTCTCTCTCTGATCTGTGTATGATCTGTATATGATTTCCCCCTTCTCCAATGATGCCAGGTTCTTTTTATAGCTGCCATCCTTGAGAATTTGTTGTAGTCGGTTGAAATCCATTTGGGATTTGATGCTATCTTCACTAATCCTTTCTTATTTCTTGCAAATCTTCTTCCCTTTTTGTTATTTGAACTCGGCTGAACCCATGGGAGGTTGCTCGTGGATTGGGTTTGCTGGAGATCTATCTGGAGTGGAGTTTGTTTTAATTTCAGGATTTGGTTGCTTGTGGATTGAAGATTTGGATTTCATCTTGCTTGATTTGAACTTGTTGGTTTCATCCGCCAAGTATTCGTTGACTTGTCTCAACGAACTTTATCCTGTGGGCTGCTGAATTGAATTTGTATGATAAATCTGTAAAGAAAACAGAATTGTAATTAGTGAATGCAAATTATAAGATTACTGTTTTATCGCCTCCCTCACATAATTTAATTCATAAAATCCACTCAATAGAGATATCAGCTCATAAGAATTATTAGATTTATCAGTTGCCACCTGTTTTTTTTTGTTTGGTTTATCAATGATTTGAGACTATGGCTATGTTTGGCAGGAAGCAGGAAGAAACTAGAGCAAACCTCTAAAACTTTGTGGGTGGGGTGGGGGATGGGGGTTGAGTTGAACTGTTTGAACATGTTTTCCGTTTCTTCATTTGCATGTATATAGGTGCTGTAGATTATTTTCTCGTCCGTTCTCTTCATAGTGCAAACCTCCTTTTTCTTCTTTCTGTAGGTGAGTTATCCCTTGAGTTTTGATGAGTTGCTTACATATGTTTTAACTTCTGTTTGGAGTGGGCACCACCTCCATTATTGGTTTATATCTCCATCAATTGACTGGAGTTTGACTAGTACCATGTGGGCACCCTAAAAATCTCTAATGAGAATGCTATGAATAATTAATTATTTGTTTGTCCTCATTTGTTGTGTATTTCTTTCTTCTTGTTTGTCTAAACCAGCCAATTAAAAGGAAAAAAGAGGGCGAGGAAAAGCGGATGACTCAAGAAGAAATGCTTCTAGAAGCAGCTCAAACAGGTTGGCACTAAAAATCTTTATTTCAGGATTTGGAGACCTTTAAATGACTTGTTTTTTACTTTCATGAAATTCCAGAAATTATAAATTTGAGAAATCTGGAACGCATGTTAGCAAAGGAAGAAGAAGTGAAGAAAAGAGCCATTGTGCATAAAGCAGTTTATAACGGTCCTCAGATACATTTTTCTTCGAGAAATGGCAAGTGTATCTTTCCTTGATTTCTCTAGACACCTAGCACTAGCAGCATAATATGACATAATTTCAGTTGTTAGTTTGGCTTCTTCTGTTCTCCTCTCCCCCCTTCCTCATTTAGGCATTAGCTTTGCTAAATTCATCTTTAATTATTGTTTCTCTGAAGATGAAGTCCTTGTCAGATATCTCCTCAATGTTTTGACTTAATATCTAATATTTAGGTACACAGTCATTAGAATTCAGCAAGGGGGCAACATTTCAGTCAGAAATTTGTACAACATCTATGCCATGTAAGTATATAGTTTGGTTTATTTAAATTGATGTTGTTTTAGCTTTCCCGACCCCAAGAGTTTGGGTTTAAGGCTTTTTTCTGTTGTTGATACTTTAATTTGATAGTAAATGAGTGTGAATCCTTAGTTAATTAGCTTGTTTGATAAAGTTTACATTGATAATTTCTTTAGTAAGCTACAGAGACATTCCAAATAATCATTTTCTTGTGCCCATTATGTTCGAAATTAACAGTTTTCTCCTTTAGTCTATATGGTGCTTAGCTATTTATTTATTTTTTATTATTTTGCTTACTCAATAGCAATAATAGGTGATATGACATCTTATATGATGAGGGAAAGAAAAATAGAAACCAATATAGATGCACTACTGACCATGAATAACATATTAATGATTGTCGGTATATTATTTTCTTTGTATTCTTAACTGATGTTCTTTAGTTTAGCCAAGCCCAAATGTTTGGGACAAAGTCTTTGTTGTTGGTGTTGTTGATACCTTTTAATTGGATTAAATGAATGTGAATCCTAGTTCATTTGTTTGTTAGATGAAGCTTATATTGATAATTTCTTTAATAAGCTGTGAAGAAATTCCTATTAATCCTTTTGTGTTCTAATTCAAAATTAACAATTTTTTCTTTCAGACATCGGTTCGTGTGTGTGCGTGCCCCCCCGGGGTTCAATCATCCTGCTTAGTCAATAGCAATAATAGGTGATATGTGAAAATACACCTGAGGGGGGAGGGGGTGAATAGGTGTATGGCTAATATAATGATAAATGATGCGAAAATTAAAAACTAATTGCAACACACTAAGTGTAACCAAATAGTGTAGCCGAATTCCCGGTGAAGGGTTCTGGACTATCTCCTCTAAATTCCTCTAAATAAAAGTTGAGGTGCTATATGAAGCTCTCTTAGTTCAACACTAGTGAGGCGCACAAACAATACCAAGCATATATATGATATGAATATGATGCAATGCAAGATATAAAAGAGAGAGTTTAGAGATAGTGGATCAAACACAAACACCAAGATATGTTTCGAGGTTCGAGCCAATGCTCTACGTCCCCGCCTTTATACAAAAGGATTTTCACTATTCGTCCACACAGGACTTCCCACACAGGGAACCTCTACTGAGGATTTGGTAGATACAACTTAGGAGTACACAACTCCTCTCTCCAACAAACACAACCTCTACACAAGAGGCAAGGCACAACAACTATCATCTCACACAAGAGGGAGAAGGCACTAAGCCAAATAACAACAATCACCTCTACACTTAGAGGGATAGGCACAAAGCCAAAACTCCAACCTCAATCACCTCTACACTTAGAGGGATACTAACAAACCCAAAACACAACCTCCACAATCACCTCTACACAAGAGGGATAACAACAAACACAAAGAAGGTTACAACTCTTGGTGATCTCAAAGACCACAAATCAATTTTCTCACCAAAAATAAGATCCTATAGATAGGATAGATATGATAGCTCAAATGTGAGAAAGCAAAGAGTTTGTAAATCAAAATCACAAAGAAAAACTCTTGGGAAAAACTCTAGATAGAAATATAAATAAAGATCAAAACCAATTCCCAAAGACTCTTTTTCTTTGATTTTTTTCAACCCTTTAAAACAAATAAAGATAAAATCTTTTAGCCCAAAAACTCTTGAAAACTTGTTGCTAAAACACTTGTAAAGATGAGAAAATTTTCTCTTGAAATTCTTGATGAAAACAGCCCAAGGGATGAGTATTTATAACCCATTCCAAAAACTAGCCGTTAGCAATCTGGAAAAGCTAGATTTGCCCTTCCGGTCGACCGGCCGACGGTCATATTTCTGACCGTTGTGCCTCCGGTCGACCGGGCCAAGCCATTGGTCGACCGCCCGGTCGACCGGCCTGCACCCGAGAGGGGTGCTTTCAGTCGGTTGATCGTGCGGTCGACCGGCCTTTTAGGCTGGCCATGTGCACGTTCTCGTGCACATCGGTCGACCGTTCCGGTCGACCGACCACTGGTCCGGTCGACCGGCTCGGTCGACCGCCAGTCAGTCTGGCTGAGAAATTAAGGGATTAAAAACTTGGTTAATTTAATATCAAATAAATCTCATAAATACACATAAATTTCACAAAAATAAGTTTTTGTATGATCTTTGAAGTACAAATATGTGTGACTAAAATTCAACACATATTACAAACAATTTGAACCATTTTTGTGATATTGAAATTTGGCCTTTAAACAAAAACCGTATTTTCTAGTAACCAAACTTCTAAAGGAAAATCGTTTTCTCCAAATCTTGTATAAATACTAAAACATGATATTGAAACAAATTTGAAGCATATTGTATATGGATAGAATCCAATATACATGTAAGATATATATCTATGTTTTTGATATGAAATTCAAAACCGGTTAAAATATTGAAACTTATGTGTGTGTGAACTTGAGCATATCAACACTATTTACCTTTACACAAGATCTAAATAAACTAAACTAAATACAAATCGAAGTTTTCTTGTCTCCAAGCTGACTCGATCCAAACGCGATCCAACGAGCTTGACTCCAACCGAGTGCTACATGCGATCTTGACGCGCGAGCTCTTGAATCAACATGTGTTAGCTCCAAAACTCTTTTGTTGAAGCCAAACATCTACTAAGATCTTGATCAAATATCTGAAACTAATTAAGCACAAGTTCATTAGTAAACTATAACTACATGAGTTAATCATCATCAAAACTAGAGTGAAGGGCCTTTGGGCCAACAATATGAGATCTGATATGGTGAGGGTAAGGAAAAAAATGAACCAATATAAATGTGGTACCTGAACTATGAATGAGATACCAAGTCTTGTAAGTGGTGTTAATGGATATAGGAAGTTAGGATCCTTATGGCCAACCATGCTTAAGATAAGATAACAAAATCTTGGCAGCACAGGCCCTTCATGTGAGCAGCCATGTCTGCGCATAAGACACATGTCAGAGACAACCAAGAATATCTAGAACATGGTTTAAAATCTCGGTATCGGTATTGGGATCGGCCAATAAATTTTAGTACCAGTATCGTTAATATCAGCAATATCGGCCCCGATATCGGTATTATAAGCTTAATATCGTATTTGATACTTAAAAACCTGAAACGATATTACTGATATATGTTGGAATTGGCCGATATGTGAAACCATGCTCTATAACAATGAAGGGAAATTTATTGGAATCTTGTGCTTTTGAATTTTATGGACTTTTGGTGCTTGTCCTTTCCATTATGATAAATCAAAGCAGTATAAGTTAGACCACATGTTGCCTTATTTGGTGCAATGATGTTTTATGAATAATGTTCAAATTCATGCACTGCTAAAGTTTTGGCAGACAAGCAAACAAAAAAGAACTATTGTTTTTACATGCATATATAAATACTTGTTAGTACCGGCATGGACTAATTTGTTCAATGATCACTTTACTCAGCTTCTTGCTAGCACATGCTCTGAATTTTTAAAGTCATAATTTTTGAAATTTTGTTACATCCCGGTTTACTTGGCCGCGGCACTTCTTGCAACTGAAGAAGTGCAAATAGTTTGTGATTCAATTATACATATTTATATGCGTGCGCGCGCGCACACGTTAAAACCTTTCAAAAAAATTATGTGAGAATTAATGGATTATATTTTTCTCCTCTGTTCCCTGGGATACGATTTTCTGGTTTTTTTCACTGGTGAACCTGTTGCACATCCTGCAGATTCCCAGAAGTCTGTGTGCGTGATTACTGGATTGCCTGCCAAGTATGATCCCTTCAACTATAAAGTTTTACTACTACTGTTTCTGATCACGCAATCTTGGATCTTAATAGCCTGTTCTGAATTTCCATAAGCAAATTTGTAGGCTTTGGTCTCTGAAAACCGTTATGTAATGCATTCCATCACATGTCTTTGGTTGGGTTGGCCTTGTGGGACTTTATGGTGCTCTACACAGTGGAGTTTACTTGTTTGCATGTTTTGGGGGGTTCATCCTTTGTTTATTTTAGTGTCACTATTTGAGCATTTTCCCATCACATCAGATTAGAATCCGATTATATAGAATAGATTTAAAGTGAGAAGTGCTCCATGAAAGATTGAAAAAGCTCTGTTACTGGCTGTAGTGTGTAGTCAATCATTGGAGTTGATGCTAAATTGTTTGGTAGAGAATTGCGTGTTATTCTTGTCAACCTAGGAGTCTTCTTGTTTGGCAGGGAACTATAATTGGTGCAGTTTAAGGTCATGCATCCAAGTAATAGCCCTCCAAAATTCTTGGCTACTAGGAGTCTAGAAAAAGGGTGAGGATTGTAACATGTCATTAGGGATCATATGGAGGCACAATATGAAGCCAACTGCCAGATTGAAGCACATCGGAGTTCATCATACTATGCATGTCTTATGGATATTCTTTACTGTTAAATATGTCATGTATCAATCCATGCTATAATTATCCTCTTAGCAGATGTATGTTTCTGATACTATATCAAGGTTCTAGCAACTACATCTTCTTTTAAATTGCATTTCCCTTAAATAAGGGAGGCTTTTACCATTTTGATTTATTGTGATTTAAATATTTAATTGATGATGGAAAATCAAACAATAGATTCAGATGTCTCCAAAAGGCCCTCTTCTGTCTCTTGTGGAAAGCCCATAGAAATTATAATTTGTTAATAGGAATCAGGATGTAGTATGCCTAGGTGACTCTTACCTTAGGAGTCAGCCCAACAGTGCATTGTGGGCTATCTCATGGATGATCCACACCATTTATTGTGATGTTCATGGCCCGAAACATCTAGAAAATAGAGATCACATGATTTTCTTATCTCTCTTTCATTAATATGTCATGATCACTCCTTGCTAACATTGAAAAGGGTTCAATGGGTTTGAGATAATCAAATTATGTGATCTCTCTTCTAGAGTCGTTTAGGCAAGGTTATCATGGTGAATAATACACATAATCTGTGGGATTGTCTACCATGCGATTTTGGCCTACTCGTTTTGAACACTTACCCTTGTTATTATGTCTGATATGAATCTATTATTTCCTCGGAAAAATTGAAGGCGTTTAAATTCTTTATTTGAGTGTAAAGAAAATTACAACAGATCAATAATCTGATTACAAAAAAGGGAAGAATGGTTGGATCTCCCCTTTGTTTAATGCTGGGTTCTTCGTGTAGCGGTGAAGAGTGATTCTTTTTCTCCGTTGACGAGCCGAACCGGAAGCTTGATCTTTGGATCTTCTTGCTTTCGTTGGAAGCGTACTGGTCAGGTATGAAACCTTAATCAGTGGCTAAAATCTCAAAGAGATTAGAAACTCAACATGAACTCAGCAAGTTTATTGAGTTTTCTCCTCCAACACAATGTGTGTTCAGTAGCCTTATGCTTAGCTTTCAGTTTTCTGTAGTTATCCAGCTTCAAGCATCAGTGTGCCTTTCAGGGATTCTCCTCCTCTAGCCTTTGGCTTCTTTGATTCCTCATCTAGAACTCTCCCCCTTTTTCCCCAGCTATTCATAGCTATTTATAGAGGATTTTGGGGTGTAATCAATCCCTTAAATCTCTCCATAATGGTAGGGGTGTAACCAACCCCTTAAATCTCTCCATAATGGGAAGTTATTCCCCATTATGTGGAGAGAAAATGGGGTGTAACTGACCAAGTTCGTGGCTGTCAGTTACAGCAGAAACATGGGTCTCGCGTCGCTGGACGCGTACCTCGCTTTGATGTTGAGACGCGGAGCTCACAAGCTTGCGTCTGTGTTGTAACGCGGAGCTCACAGGCTCGCATTGAAGTTGAAATGCGAAACATTTCAGGCTTGCATTTGTGTTGAAACACGAAGCTACACAGGCTCACGTTTTAATGTTAAAACGCGACCCTGAGGCCTGTCTCAAAGAGCAGCATGACCATCGCGTTTGGCAGAGATTGCGAGGTTTGCGTCTGAGGTTGGAACGCGACCTCTGCGTTTGACAAAGGACGTGAGGTCCGCGTTTGGATTGAGAGACGCGACCCTCGCGTTTGGCATGAGTCCTGCGTCTTGAGGCTGGAACGCGACCTCCGCATCTGCGAGGTTCGCGTCTGAGCTTGTCTTCAGTAATTTTTAGACAACCTACAGAATCCTCTCCAAAGTTTTGAAACTCCACGGTTGACTGGGACGAATTTCAGAATACTTTAGACTTCATGTTGATTTGGACTGGCAATCTTTTGAGATGTTCTGAGTTTGATCTTGTCTGGATTTCGGTCTTCGTGAGTGTACTGTTGAACTGCTTGATGCCTCCAGAAAAGATCGTTGTAAGTATCTAGATACATAGTCCAGAACTTATTTGAGCTCTGATTTGGTTGTCGGTGTAATGTTGAACCGGTAGGTCGCGGCTCTCGCGAATGTCGCATTGGACACACCTGTCATTGGACGCGGATGTCGTGGGCTTTAAAAGACGTGATCTTCATTTGATGTTGGGACGCGACTCTAGCTTGGTGTTTGAGATGCGAACGCAAAGGTCACGCTCAAAGCTTTTTGAATCATGTCTGTCTCTTTTTTCACTAGAAAACTAGACTGAGTAAAGTGAAGAGTTTTAATTGTCATAGGGGTGATATTAACTTAGCAAATTAAATAACTCCGCATGGAGAATTTGAGAGGGTTACTGTTAGAGGTGATGTTAACTTGAGAGTGAAATATGGACTTGTGATTTGAACAAGTTTTGTAAACTTGCTATTCTATGAATGAGAATAACAAGTAGAGTTTGATCCGCTGGGGATTATGTTAGAGTATCGTCAGAGGTTTAGTATTAACATGACTAGAACTCTGCTGGGAGTGGAAGTTTACTGTTAGAGATGTGATATTAATATAACAACGATTGATTTTGCGATCTACGCAATTTAAGTGGACTTGTCATTCTATTGGGGAGAATGACAAGTGGGATTTGATTTGTTGAGGATCCATGGAGATTTTTACAGTAAGAGGTATAATGTTAATATGATGGGTTGGTTTTGAGATTTGAGCAAATTGAATTGTCAGAGGTGTGATGTTAACTTGATAAGGATGTGTGCTAGAGGTGTGATATTAACTTAGCACCAAGAAGGTCTCATTTTCATTGAGAAAAGTGAGAAGATCACTGTCATTAGTATAGTATTAACGTAACAGTGAAATGAATGCTAGAGGTGTGTTTAACTTAGCATTAAAAGTCTTGATTTCATTGAGAAAAATGGAGAGAAGGTCATCGTCATAAGTGTGATGTTAACTTGGCAATAGAATGAATGCTAGAGGTGTGATGTTTAACTTAGCATTTGAAAGTCTCAATTTTGTTGAGAAAATCGAAGAGATCACTGTCATAGGTGTAATGTTAACTTAACAGTGAGATGAATTTGCAATTAAGTGAAGCAAGTTTGGTCAGAGGTGTGATGTTAAATTGACCGGGATTAGTCTTGCGATTTGAGCAAATTTGGTCAGAGGTGTAATGTTAACTTGATCGGGATTTAGTCTTGTGATTTGAGCAAATTTGGTTAGAGGTGTGATGTTAACTTGACCGGAATTGAATTCGTGATTTGAACGAAGTTTTATGGACTTGCTATCCTTTTGATGAGAATAACAAATGGGATTTGATCCGTTGGTGATACATTGGAGTATTATTGTAACGCCCCGATCCTGCGGGTACGGGGACGTCACTGCGACGTATATACGCAGGTCAGAAATACCCTCACGTATATACGCTAAGCATCAGTACAGGCAAGAATCAGAGTACGGAAGCAAGTGGTGCATTATACATTCCAACACATGAGTACAGTTACAAAGTTATCACCAGGGATGATCCAATATTACAATAATATTACATCACCATAATGGCGCAATTGCGAGAATACAAGGAGATGTACAAGTATGAACAGTACAAATGGAGGCTCAGAGTCATAACAGGGAAACTCTAGAGCCGAACAAGGGGGCCTGGAAGAATAGAGCTCTGGGCGGTCTGCTGGAGATCCACACTACCGCTGCGCCGCTCTGATCAGCAACCGGGAGAATCCACTCGCTCCAAGCTCCATGACCTGGACATGAGGATCCAGGGGAGTCAGATGAAACTCCCCAGGCGAGTAGTGATACGAATGCCAAGTGGCGAGCAAGGATGAGCACAAGTGTGTATACAGGTATAGCAGGTATGAACAGGTATAACATAATCATCATAAAATAGGAAATCCGATATAAAATCCGATTACGAGTAAAACCGATTGTACAAGCTTAGGTCACGGCTCCATGAGACTAGTACATCGAAGGAATAATCCAAACAAGGAAACCCTCATCTATATACCTTTATCTCATATCATCGTAATCCAAGCACATACAATCCGAGTTACAAAGTGGTCATAACAGGAACACATAACAGGCATAACAGGAGTACATGACGGGAGTCATAACAGGAATCATAACAGGAGTACATGACGGGAGTCATAACAGGAATCATAACAGGAGTCCATAACGGGCATAACAGGAATCATAACAGGCATAACATGAGTCTTTTATTATTATTACTCGTCTGACTCATATATCTAGGTATGTGTCCTGGTGTACATCCCAACACACATACATCCATATATAAGCAAGGCGAGGTTCGTTATTGGAAGCTGATGAAGAACTGATAGCTCCTCTTATAGTAGTTCCCGTACACCCGGGACCAGCTTGAGGGCCTTAAATCCCCCTAACACGCATCTTCTGAGGGCCTTAAATCCCTCTAACACGAATCGTCAGTTCAGGTAATCCACTACTATAAGCAAGGCATCATTCCGGCATCCATCACTTCCTCCCATTCCCCGTGCAAGTTGTCCTTTTTATGGCTTATCAATATTATCAGATTACGGGAATAACTGGTCAAGACAGGAAATGGCCCTACAGATTCAAGAGGTGGCCCCCACAGATTCCAGAGGTGGCCCCCACCGAGTATGGTGTGGCACTTTGTTCCATGTGGCACTTTGCTCTGAGGGGATGGATTCTAGAGGTGGCCCCCACAGATTCAAGAGGTGGCCCCCACCACGAGTGTGATGTGGCACTTTGCTCCATGTGGCACTTAGTTCCATTCAGGATAACAGGTCACTGTACATAGTACAGGATAACAAGGCAGGATTCCCGTAAACGTGATAATCACAAGTCGAGTAGATCATGCTGGTATCAAGTGATAGCATGACAGGATGATGATATTTGGCAGGTGATAAATAACACAATATATAATACAAGTCCCGAGGATAAGGTCCATATTCAAGAAAGTGATCAACCACAGCTGTCAGCCAAAGTTAGTCGACTAGGAATTTATGGGTAGTCGACTAATCAAGGAGTTAGTCGACTATAGACAAGGGACAAGTCGACTAGCTAGGCTGCGTTTGGGAGAGCTGCGTTTCAAGGGGAAGGTTAGTCGACTAGGGCGTTATGGGTAGTCGACTTGATAAAGCCGCGTCTGAGAGAGCCGCGTCTCAGGCAGAAAGGTTAGTCGACTTGGAAATTTTGGATAGTCGACTAGTCAAGGTCGCGTCTCAAAGGACTGGGTCTCAAGGGAGCTGCGTTAGTCGACTGGGAACAATGGATAGTCGACTAATAAAGTCCGCGTCTCAAAGATCCGCGTCTTCAGAAGAAAAGTTAGTCGACTAGGGGTGATTGCCAAGTCGACTAGGAATGCTGCGTTTCCAAGAAGGGCACGTTTCAGAAAAGAGTTAGTCGACTGGGGGAAACATGCAGTCGACTAACAGAGTTGCGTCTCAGAAATAGGACTGCGTTTCAAAGGGGCTAGTCGACTTATGAATTGGTCAAGTCGACTAATACTGCCAAACAGTGAGCAAGACTAACTTTGGAAGTTATGGTTTGTTGATATGCAAATACAAGTTAACCAAGTCTTTGGCGAGGAAAAGCACTCGCCTAACGATGATCCTTTGCTGCGTCCAACGAAGGGAAGTTCGGCCCCAATCCAAAAGGAGGGTACCGGCCCTAAGTCTTGCCGCCGGAGAAGAACGCGGCCTCAATCCAAGAGGAGTGGCCGGTCTTCACAAGAGAGGGAGGTTGATGGTGCAAGTCTAGTTCAAGTTGCCAAAATGGGATTTTGCAAACTGTGCCACGGGGAGCGATGAGTTGGCTAGAATGAAAGAGCTCGCCGTGGAGGTGAAGATGGTATACTTGGTGGTGGCCAAGGAGATGTAGGTGGTGGTGGAGATGGTGGTGAAGTTTGGTGGTGGAGATGGGTTCTTGGTGTTAAGAGAGGAAGAAGAGGGTGATATGGATGGTTGGAGTTGGTGCCTTTGTTGTTGGAAAGGTGGAGGAGATGGAGAAGGAAGAAGTGGTGGTGTTGGTGAAGGAGATGGTGGCCAAAGGAGGGAGGAGGAGGCTCTTGGTGGCTTCTCTGTTGGTGGTTGCAGGAAACAAGGAAGAAGAAGAAGAGAAATGAAAGAGAGAGAAGGAGTGGGGTGATTTATATAGTGGGGAAGTAATGATTGCAAGTTTGACTTTGGAAGCCAAGGAATGAAACTTGCGTCTCATTGGAAGGAGATGGGCTGCGTTTCATGCAATAAAAGGGCTGCGTCCAGGCCAAAGAATTGGACGCGGGAATGAAAGCTGCGTCCAGGAGGAGATGCAAAAAGGCTGCGTTTCACAAAAGGACAAAAGTCATGATGACTTGATGGAAGTGATTAGCAGCGCATTAAATGCAGCATGGAGAGGTGTGGAGAGGATCTCTGCATTAAATGCAGAATCCCAGGTAGGTGAATGTCGCGTTTGAGGAAGGAGAGAGAAAATGGGGAAAAGACAAAGGTGGAAAATTGCGGCAATCTCCTCGGTATCTGGGAAAATACTGAAAACTCCGGAAAAGCCCAAAAATGAAATAGCTCGGAAAGTTTCCCAAAAATTCTCAAAAATAATAAATATTATAAAATGATTTTTGGTGAAATCGGTTTCCAAAGATTCAATCTCATTTTTCAGATAAAAATCCTGAAGTCAACCGTCAATCTCGGTATACACCGGATTGTCCGGATTTTGATAAAATCTGATAAATCCCAGAAAAAGTATTTAGATAGAAAATATGATTTTAAGAAGTAATGTAAAAAGGCACTTTTAGAAATTCCAAATCGTTTGTAAAAAAATCCGGGTATCGGTCAACGAGACTGGCCGACACCGGTTTTGAGGATTTACAATTTAATTCAGGAAAATTTCAGAAAATTATAGAAAATCTAGAATATTGGAAAATGATGTTTAAAACTGAAACCGGTCAAATCTAAATACCAGAAAGACTAAATCAAGTAATACCCTAGGATCGGGTCCCTGGTTCAGACTAGGGCTAACTCCGAGTCCGAGAATCCGGATCCAAGACAAAACGATCATATAAATAATTCATAATACAAAACAAATACAGGAAGTAAATCGAAAAATACGATCGAAAAATCTGAATACGCAACTAAGTACGTATTCCAGGAGCGGGGTGTTACAATTATTGTTAGAGGTATAATGTTAACATGACCAGTGCTCCGTTGGAGATTAGGAAATAACTTGTCAGAGGTGTGATATTAACTTGACAAGGGTTCGTTTTCTGTTAGAGATGTGGTTTTGAACATAACAGTAATTTGAGCGGATTTGCTATTCTATGGGAGAGAATGACAAGTGGGGTTTGATCTACTGGGGATATGAAAATTTTACTGTCAAAGGTATAATGTTAACGTAACAGGTTTGATCTGTAATCATTTCATCGAGGAAACGAATATAGCTTTTTGTGGTCCTACCATTCCAAGGAAGGGAATTGGTAAGGGATTCTGGAAGAAAAGTTAGGATCAGGTCCCGTAGGATTTTTAGCAAACCCTCAGCTATCAATGGATTTGATATGCCTTTACCAACTACCATTTGAGTTGGGCTAGCCATGCTATTCTCCTCAACATGATGAGTTGTCAATGATTTTTCGTTGGGCTTAGAAGTCAACTTTTCCTCTATCCTTAGCCGTTGGAGGCGTCAGATTGTTGTTTCATAGGTAACTTCTAAAATCTTGCTTGGGATTAAAGAAATATAAACTCTGTGGGAAACTTACAGGGAAATTGTCGTTCCCTGTGAGTACTTCTTTGATTAGAGGCGAATTATTGAACTTGATCAGGGATAGTACTTCTTTCTTTGGAGTAGTATATGATGTACTTCCAGGAGATTTTTATTCCATGGGGATGACAAATACCGATGGAATGATTTAGACTGTTCAGAGGTAACCGTTGAACGTGACAGTCGTAGAAGTCAGATCACCTCGTTGGCCAGTAGATTCAATCACGGTTCAAAGACTCGGCCGAGTCGGAGACGAGTCGGCCGAGTCGGATCCGTCTCGGCCCGCTCCGAGACGAGTCCGAGTCACGAGTTGGTCGACTCAACTCAGAGGAGACCGACTTGATCGAGAATCAGAGTTGACTCGGTTGACTCGGCATTATGATGATTTTGTATCTCATCGCAATTCAATGTGAAAATAATTACATTAGCATGTATTTATGAATGTAGTTTATGCAATTTACTATATTGTGCATGTATTTTGATATGCTTCTACCGACGACGCGTGTATTTATACTTTCGCTTTATATTTAGTGTGCTAGGTGATTTTGGACATGTAATGCATGAATGTGGATATCTATATTTTTTTTTAAGATTTGTCGTGATTTTTTCAGAATTTTTTAAGCTTTGTATGTAGCGTTTTGCGCGTATCGCCCGATACCGATCCGAGTCGCCGAGACCGATCCGTCTCAGTGCCCGCCGAGTTGGCGGCCGAGACCGCGACTGTGAACCATGGATTCAATGCTACATGCTCTTGTAATCTTCCTGACTTACTCTTGCAACTATATCTTCCTCTCGTTCGCCCTGTAAGACTAGTTGCTTTTAGGTGTGACTTTGAGTTACTCCTATTTGAGATAGGAGTGTGGTTTGCAGGTTGTGACGGCAAGTCTCTACCAGTATAGACTGTGTCATGCCCCACTTGGACATCGGTGCACTATTCTCTGAAATCTCTCCACAAATGCTTTGATTGACTCTCCTTTCTTTTGCTTTGTAGCAAGGAAAGCACGGATATTTCGATGTCATCTTCGAAGAATCGCGCCAGGAAGAGCTTCTTGAGGTCGACCCATTTCTTGATAGAGCCGGCAGGAAGCTTCATGAACCATTCAAAGGCAACCCCCTTGAGGGTGCCGATGAATAAACGAGCCATGATGGCATCGTTTGATACTACATTCCCTGTTTGAGATTTGAAGTAGTATATATGTTGGTTCGGCGAGCCTTTGTTGTCGAAGGCGTGCAGATTCGGTGCCTTGAACTTGGGAGGATAAGGAGCTGAATCCAACTCGATCGTGTATGGTCTGACCACCCCCACTTCTTGAAGATTGCTTCGATTTGAGATATCCTCCAGGCGTTTCTCAAGCTCGTTCATCTTCTTGGCATGATTATCTTCTGAATTCTCTGGTTCTTCAGAAGAAGTCTTAGAATTTTCATATCCAAAGTTGTTTTCATTGCCATCATAGTGTTCGGAGGTAGAGTTTTCATCCTCCTCTTTACCCTTGCTTTTGCGGGAAGAAGCTTTAGTTTTCAGGCTTGAACGCGACTCTCGCATTTTTTAAGTGAAACACGAAGGTCGTGTTTGTTGGAACCTGACATGTTCAAGATGTTGAAGCTTCTCCAATTACAAGATTTTGATGATTGACGAACACGACTACTACATGATGATTGCTCTACCTCAGATGGAGTTTTACTGAAGCTTATGGGTGTTTGTGGAAGTTGTATGTGTAACTTAGAAAGTTTTGTAATAGCCTTGATAATTTACACACAAAATTAACCTTCCCAGTCGACTTACCCCTTTGACCTAGTCGACTACCCCAATATAGTCGACTTATCATATAGCCCTAGTCGACTAGTCCACTTAGAACAAAAACTATCAACTCTCTGTTTGGACTCTGAAATGCCAATTAGTCGACTTGACTTTTCTACCTAGTCGACTAACAGATACGCTAGTCGACTAACCCTATTTTCAAGTCGACTAATCCTTGACACAAAATTTATCCAACTCTCTGTTTCTTTTCTGAAACAAAGTTAGTCGACTACCATTTTTATCCAGTCGACTAATACAAGTTTCAAGTCGACTACAAGTTAGTTATAGTCGACTAATTTCAGTTATCCAGAAACTTTTGTTTCCAACAGACACTTCCCTAGTCGACTTACATTCAAACCTAGTCGACTAATAAGTGAACTTTTGCCTAGCCTAGTCGACTAATCCAGTTTCCTAGTCGACTATAGGTAGTTTCTGACTGTTGGACAGTTATTCTTATCTGATCCAATTGGCAACGTTATACAACGTTTAAATCCTCTGAAATGGTGCCATAACTTCCCCAACTGACCCTAGTCTACATCTATAAATAGGGAAGTTATTCCTAAGGCCATTTACTAATTCTTTCAATCAGATTTCCAAAGCCAAAAATTCCAGAATCCTGAAAACTGAAATTTGCAACTTCTTTCTTCACCAAAAGCCATCTCCTCTTGTGAAGAATTCTGAAGTTAAACCTTCCTATACAGAACCTTGTCCACTACAGATCCTTATCAAGGCTATAGGAAGATACTGTATTCATTTCAAAGAAAGTTGTACAAGAAGTCTTCTTGGGTGTAGAAGATTGTACAAGGTGTGTTCTCTTGGCGGAAGAGAAGTTGTGTGCACGTTGGCAAAGGGTGTTTGCCAAGTGGTGCACAAGGTACTTGTTGTAGGGTGTACACAAGGAAAGTAAGGGAAAATCTCAAGCATTTGCTTGGGGACTGGATGTAGGTCACAAGGACCGAACCAGGATAACTCTCCGTTGTTTGCGTTTGTTTTTCTGTGCTTAATCTCTTGTGATTATTTAATTTCTGCAAGTAATTTGTTTAAAGTTTAATTAACACTATTCACCCCCCCTCTAGTGTTGTTTTGCTTGTTATATAGATCCTACATTTTCCTTTTTGAAAGCAATTTTTTAGAATTTTCTAAAAAAATTCTAAAAAATTGCTTTCAAAAAGGACTAGGCTAGGCAAAAGTTCACTTATTAGTCGACTAGGTTTGAATGTAAGTCGACTAGGGAAGTGTCTGTTGGAAACAAAAGTTTCTGGATAACTGAAATTAGTCGACTATAACTAACTTGTAGTCGACTTGAAACTTGTATTAGTCGACTGGATAAAAATGGTAGTCGACTAACTTTGTTTCAGAAAAGAAACAGAGAGTTGGATAAATTTTGTGTCAAGGATTAGTCGACTTGAAAATAGGGTTAGTCGACTAGCGTATCTGTTAGTCGACTAGGTAGAAAAGTCAAGTCGACTAATTGGCATTTCAGAGTCCAAACAGAGAGTTGATAGTTTTTGTTCTAAGCGGACTAGTCGACTAGGGCTATATGATAAGTCGACTATATTGGGGTAGTCGACTAGGTCAAAGGGGTAAGTCGACTGGGAAGGTTAATTTTGTGTGTAAATTATCAAGGCTATTACAAAACTTTCTAAGTTACACATACAACTTCCACAAACACCCATAAGCTTCAGTAAAACTCCATTTGAGGTAGAGCAATCATCATGTAGTAGTCGTGTTCGTCAATCATCAAAATCTTGTAATTGGAGAAGCTTCAACATCTTGAACATGTCAGGTTCCAACATTCTCCCCCTTTTTGATGATGACAACATATGTCTATGATGGCTCCCCCTGCAACAAAACTTCCCTGCAGTAACTAGGTTATAAAAAATAATTTGTCCCTGCAGAAAAATGTTAGGTTGCACCTGCATGATCATATGTTAGTATACATAACATATATATGACAGAATTTTGTCACAATGTTGCACAACATGCAGAAATTCTCAGATTATGACACAGATACACAGATATATAACACATAACACATAGAACACATATCACAACATAAAAACTCACATAACATAACAGAGTTTGATAACATAACAGAGTTTTTACAAATTAACACACAGTGACACAAACATAAAGTGATAAACACTTAACACATAAAACACTGAACACACTTACATAACAACTTCTCCCCCTTTGTCATTAACAAAAGAGAAGATACATAGTACTAAAAACAAAATACATAAGAGTTCTGTCAAAAGAAAATAACATAAAAAGAGACACTCCAACACCAATAGCTTCAATCTTCGGATCCGGGAGGAGGAGGTGGGCGGGAACCGACCTTGAGAAGACTGATAAGGACGGTCTGAGTAGACTCAATGGATTGCAGCCTATCCATCATCATAGACTGATTCTCAAGAATGCGAGAGTGAGAATTCAACAAATCTTGTTGAGAAGATTGAATGGATGCTATCTGGGCGGACATGAAATTATAGAAAGCATCGGCATATGGATTTGGTTGAGTTGGAGGAGGATCGGGTTGTGAAGAGGTAGATGGACCATGTGGAGGACTTGGTGGATTTGAAGGTGGTTGTTGTGGTTCTTCAGAAGGAAAATCAGGTAATTTCATCCTATTTATGGCAGCACGATCAAAGAGTTCGAAAATCTTGACAACAGTATTTTCAGAAGCAAGATCAATATGGTACTTCCGAAAAATTGGAGTTAGAAAGGCGCCAAATGGTAAGAAAGAGGAATGAAATTTGACCATGGTGTCAAATATGATTTTTGCCCAATTAACGTCATGTCCAGCCATGATAGCATAGACACACGACGATAATTCCCTGGAAAAGTAGTTATAACTACCAGTCTTAGGACAGATGTTATAAGATAGAATTCTACCAATTAGACGGGGAATAGGTCTAAGCTTGTTGTTGGTCATTGGTAGATGTTGACCAGGTAGAAAAATCTGATTTAAGATATCCTCATCATCCATGACAATCTCATCAAGAGTTAGGCCAGAATAGGGAATAGACAAGATACGACCAATTTGCTTGATAGAAAGCTTAATATTGACACCCTTAACAAAGGTTTCAAGATAGGTTGCATTCTCATTATCTTCATAATTTAAATGTGTGTAGAATAGATAAATGAGAAAAGGATAATATTCATCCTTAACTTCTGAAGAGAACATGTTATATAATCCACAAGTTCGAAGATAGGACATGATATCATAATCATAAAAATCATCATAATTGATAAATCTTCCGGGTATGATATCTAACTGAGACAAACGAAGATAATCTTTTTCTAGGACAGGGTTTCTCAGAAATGACCTAAAATCAACAGTTGAAGAGGAAGAACCTGGGGTAAACTTGGTTTTCTTGGAACGAGACATGTTGAAAACTGAAATTGGAACAAATAGACAATAGATATGGATGTAATGAACTGAAATTGAAACGATTATACCCTGAATTGAAGAACTGAGGAGGAATTTTGGAAGGAATTCGCTGGAAAAGCCACAAAACTTCGGGTGCCCTAGTTTTCGCCTTGGTCGACTGAGAGACTCGACTGAGGAAGGAAATGAGGGATTTTCTAGGGTTTGGGTGAGTAATAGAAAGGAATGAAGGGTTAAGATTAAATCTGAATAGAAATCAATGGATAGGATTAAAAAGAATTGATATCGGATTCTTAACTTAAGTTATTGGGTCGGGTTTGAAACAGAAATCCGAAAACAGAACACAGAAAATTTCACAGTATTAGTCGACTTACAGGACAAGACTAGTCGACTAATAAGAGGTCTAGTCGACTGGTAATTTTCTATAGTCGACTAATAAGTTTCTGTTTCTCACAGGAGTCGACTAGGAAATTTTATAAGTCGACTAATAATAGATGTAAGTCGACTAACTTGCACAAAAATACAGACTTTGAAAAATTCTAAAAAATTGCTTTCAAAAGGACTATTTTTGTAACAAGTTTTAAGCTTTTATTAAGTTTAGAAGAGATCTTGGTATTTGTAATTTTTCAGATTTTTAAACAATTTTTTAGAATTTTTCAAAGTCTGTATTTTTGTGCAAGTTAGTCGACTTACATCTATTATTAGTCGACTTATAAAAGTCTTAGTCGACTTATAAAATTTCCTAGTCGACTCCTGTGAGAAACAGAAACTTATTAGTCGACTATAGAAAATTACCAGTCGACTAGACCTCTTATTAGTCGACTAGTCTTGTCCTGTAAGTCGACTAATACTGTGAAATTTTCTGTGTTCTGTTTTCGGATTCCTGTTTCAAACCCGACCCAATAACTTAAGTTAAGAATCCGATATCAATTCTTTTTAATCCTATCCATTGATTTCTATTCAGATTTAATCTTAACCCTTCATTCCTTTCTATTACTCACCCAAACCCTAGAAAATCCCTCATTTCCTTCCTCAGTCGAGTCTCTCAGTCGACCAAGGCGAAAACTAGGGCACCCGAAGTTTTGTGGCTTTTCCAGCGAATTCCTTCCAAAATTCCTCCTCAGTTCTTCAATTCAGGGTATAATCGTTTCAATTTCAGTTCATTACATCCATATCTATTGTCTATTTGTTCCAATTTCAGTTTTCAACATGTCTCGTTCCAAGAAAACCAAGTTTACCCCAGGTTCTTCCTCTTCAACTGTTGATTTTAGGTCATTTCTGAGAAACCCTGTCCTAGAAAAAGATTATCTTCGTTTGTCTCAGTTAGATATCATACCCGGAAGATTTATCAATTATGATGATTTTTATGATTATGATATCATGTCCTATCTTCGAACTTGTGGATTATATAACATGTTCTCTTCAGAAGTTAAGGATGAATATTATCCTTTTCTCATTTATCTATTCTACACACATTTAAATTATGAAGATAATGAGAATGCAACCTATCTTGAAACCTTTGTTAAGGGTGTCAATATTAAGCTTTCTATCAAGCAAATTGGTCGTATCTTGTCTATTCCCTATTCTGGCCTAACTCTTGATGAGATTGTCATGGATGATGAGGATATCTTAAATCAGATTTTTCTACCTGGTCAACATCTACCAATGACCAACAACAAGCTTAGACCTATTCCCCGTCTAATTGGTAGAATTCTATCTTATAACATCTGTCCTAAGACTGGTAGTTATAACTACTTTTCCAGGGAATTATCGTCGTGTGTCTATGCTATCATGGCTGGACATGACGTTAATTGGGCAAAAATCATATTTGACACCATGGTCAAATTTCATTCCTCTTTCTTACCATTTGGCGCCTTTCTAACTCCAATTTTTCGGAAGTACCATATTGATCTTGCTTCTGAAAATACTGTTGTCAAGATTTTCGAACTCTTTGATCGTGCTGCCATAAATAGGATGAAATTACCTGATTTTCCTTCTGAAGAACCACAACAACCACCTTCAAATCCACCAAGTCCTCCACATGGTCCATCTACCTCTTCACAACCCGATCCTCCTCCAACTCAACCAAATCCATATGCCGATGCTTTCTATAATTCCATGTCCGCCCAGATAGCATCCATTCAATCTTCTCAACAAGATTTGTTGAATTCTCACTCTCGCATTCTTGAGAATCAGTCTATGATGATGGATAGGCTGCAATCCATTGAGTCTACTCAGACCGTCCTTATCAGTCTTCTCAAGGTCGGTTCCCGCCCACCTCCTCCTCCCGGATCCGAAGATTGAAGCTATTGGTGTTGGAGTGTCTCTTTTTATGTTATTTTCTTTTGACAGAACTCTTATGTATTTTGTTTTTAGTACTATGTATCTTCTCTTTTTGTTAATGACAAAGGGGGAGAAGTTGTTATGTAAGTGTGTTCAGTGTTTTATGTGTTAAGTGTTTATCACTTTATGTTTGTGTCACTGTGTGTTAATTTGTAAAAACTCTGTTATGTTATCAAACTCTGTTATGTTATGTGAGTTTTTATGTTGTGATATGTGTTCTATGTGTTATGTGTTATATATCTGTGTATCTGTGTCATAATCTGAGAATTTCTGCATGTTGTGCAACATTGTGACAAAATTCTGTCATATATATGTTATGTATACTAACATATGATCATGCAGGTGCAACCTAACATTTTTCTGCAGGGACAAATTATTTTTTATAACCTAGTTACTGCAGGGAAGTTTTGTTGCAGGGGGAGCCATCATAGACATATGTTGTCATCATCAAAAAGGGGGAGAATGTTGGAACCTGACATGTTCAAGATGTTGAAGCTTCTCCAATTACAAGATTTTGATGATTGACGAACACGACTACTACATGATGATTGCTCTACCTCAGATGGAGTTTTACTGAAGCTTATGGGTGTTTGTGGAAGTTGTATGTGTAACTTAGAAAGTTTTGTACTAGCCTTGATAATTTACACACAAAATTAACCTTCCCAGTCGACTTACCCCTTTGACCTAGTCGACTACCCCAATATAGTCGACTTATCATATAGCCCTAGTCGACTAGTCCACTTAGAACAAAAACTATCAACTCTCTGTTTGGACTCTGAAATGCCAATTAGTCGACTTGACTTTTCTACCTAGTCGACTAACAGATACGCTAGTCGACTAACCCTATTTTCAAGTCGACTAATCCTTGACACAAAATTTATCCAACTCTCTGTTTCTTTTCTGAAACAAAGTTAGTCGACTACCATTTTTATCCAGTCGACTAATACAAGTTTCAAGTCGACTACAAGTTAGTTATAGTCGACTAATTTCAGTTATCCAGAAACTTTTGTTTCCAACAGACACTTCCCTAGTCGACTTACATTCAAACCTAGTCGACTAATAAGTGAACTTTTGCCTAGCCTAGTCGACTAATCCAGTTTCCTAGTCGACTATAGGTAGTTTCTGACTGTTGGACAGTTATTCTTATCTGATCCAATTGGCAACGTTATACAACGTTTAAATCCTCTGAAATGGTGCCATAACTTCCCCAACTGACCCTAGTCTACATCTATAAATAGGGAAGTTATTCCTAAGGCCATTTACTAATTCTTTCAATCAGATTTCCAAAGCCAAAAATTCCAGAATCCTGAAAACTGAAATTTGCAACTTCTTTCTTCACCAAAAGCCATCTCCTCTTGTGAAGAATTCTGAAGTTAAACCTTCCTATACAGAACCTTGTCCACTACAGATCCTTATCAAGGCTATAGGAAGATACTGTATTCATTTCAAAGAAAGTTGTACAAGAAGTCTTCTTGGGTGTAGAAGATTGTACAAGGTGTGTTCTCTTGGCGGAAGAGAAGTTGTGTGCACGTTGGCAAAGGGTGTTTGCCAAGTGGTGCACAAGGTACTTGTTGTAGGGTGTACACAAGGAAAGTAAGGGAAAATCTCAAGCATTTGCTTGGGGACTGGATGTAGGTCACAAGGACCGAATCAGGATAACTCTCCGTTGTTTGCGTTTGTTTTTCTGTGCTTAATCTCTTGTGATTATTTAATTTCTGCAAGTAATTTGTTTAAAGTTTAATTAACACTATTCACCCCCCCTCTAGTGTTGTTTTGCTTGTTATATAGATCCTACAGTGTTCTGGCGCGGCCTTAGGCTGAACGCGGGTCTTGCGTTCTTGAAGTGAGACGCAGATTTCGCGTTTTGGCACAGCTTGAGACTGGACGTGAACTTCGCGTTTTGGCACAGCTTGAGGCTGGACGCTAACTTCGTGTTTTGGCGTTAAAAAGCGCAACTCGTGAACGCGAGCATCACGTTTTGTTGCAGAAACGCGGGGCCGAATGTGAGCTCCGCGTTTGGTGCCAACAACACTGTCTTCAGCCTCTATTTACTGACAGCGAGCTTGACGTCTTTGTCGACGATTAACATCTCGCTTGACTCGCAGGAGTTGTTGCGAACCCTCTGCAAACTGAGTTTGCTGAGCCTTGGGAGGAATTCGGCGGCGAGATTGGCTTCCGCCATTGTGTTGGTCGTGAGCCAAAACACTGGTCTTGCGGGTCTCTTGAGAGATGTTGTCGCAAGCCATGTTGGCTCCACGGGAGGTTGTCAGAACTTCAAGAGAGGTTGAGCCACTTGCTTTGTCATAAAGCGTATGAGCTTCTCTTTGAAAAATCTCCGAAGAGACTTGAGAGCGAGTCTCGCTTGAGACTTTGGGGCTAATGGATCCCGATGAGAGAAGTTGTTCGAACTTCTCTTGGTCGAGTTCGACGACGAACGATTCGATGGTTGATCCGAGAAGTTTAAGGTCGACTCGCGTTACGACCTTCTCATTGGTAGAGAAAACTATCCCTAGTGGAGTCACCATCTTTTGTTTCCTCGAAAAATTGAAGGCTTGTAAATTCTTTATTTGATTGTAAAAAAAATTACAACGGATCAATAATCCGATTACAAAAGAGAGAAGAATGGTTGGATCTCCCCTTTATTTAATATTGGGTTCTTCGTGTAGCGATGGAGAGTGATTCTTGTTCGCCGTTGACGAGCCGAACTGGAAGCTTGATCTTCGGATCTTCTTGCTCTCGTTGGAAGCGCACTTGATGTGAAACGGTGGGTGTGTGTCATGTAGGAAATCAGTGATATATTCAAACTTGCTACGTTTCACCAAATAAAACGATCTTCAGCAGGAAAGTAACTCAAAACTAACAATGTCAAACAAATGGATTTTACAAAGTATTGCATGCTAGTTTTGAACATTTCTAATCTCAGTAAGATCTAATTACAATAGTTATATCGATCAAAAGAATTGCAGAGTCACATATCTCACCATATAGTGGACAACATGAGAAAGATAATACCCTAGAGATGAATTAACTGATGTATAGTTCAACTAATAAATAGATTGCTTTGAAATAAACTTACAGACAAAGAACTCGCCGTCATACTCTAAGAGAAAACTGAGAAGCACGTCTTAGGTACCCGTAGCCGCTGCTGTCGCTGGAATTTTGTTGCTGCTTCTGCTCTGCTCTGTTGCTGGTTTGCTGCTGCTGCTGGCTGCTGCTGCGTGCTGCTGGCTGCTGCTCCTGCTGCCACTGCTGGCTGCTGCTGCTGCTGTAGCCTACTGCTGATGATGTTGCTTGTTGCTGGCGCTGCTGCTGCAGCAGGAGGCTGCTGATGCTGCTGCTGATGTTGCGGCTTGCTGCTGCTGGCTGCTGCTCGTCGCTGCTGCTGTTGCTAGTTGCTGTTAGAAGAAGAGGGAACCAGAACTAGAACCAGAACAGAACCACAGAGAGGACTATACATGTAAGAGGGGGTGAATTTCAGATTTCTTCATTATTTCCATCCAGGAAGAGAGAGGGGAGACAAGGGAGGGACACAGGCATAGGAAGAGAGCTAAAGTTCAATTTCATTTCATTCCATCATTCCTCATCATAGAGTACATCAAGTTGCCTTTATCAGGCTCCAAATTCAGTTCAGAAACTGCCCCATTACCAGCAACCAGTTCAGTTTAGAAACTGAACACAACCGCCCACAGCCAGTTCAGCTCAGAAACTGAACACAACTACACCACTGAAATACATCTCTAATACATTAAGATACATAATGAAATACAATTAAATATACTAACAAATATATTGAAATACAATAAAAAGTGAAGCTCAGATGTCCCCATCAATTCTCCCCAGATGGGAGAGAACTCGACCCCGTCGAGTCAACTGCAGAGCTGCTCTCTTTCTGATGTAAGTTTATTTCTTACACCTCAGATTACTAGTCAAGCTGCATCGTAAATTCATCATCTAAAATGTTATCAATTTTCTCTGTTGTATAGGATGAATATCTGAAAGTGGGAAAGTGAATGGCTCTCAAAAATTGGCTCAGGATAAGGTTCATCAACCAGTGAATTATTTATGGATAATCAAGATGTTGTCAACCACTCAATCTTCAATATTGAAAATAGAACTGATGCCAAATCTATAACATAAATATTGTAATTTAAATTCTTTTAAGATTTTGAAAAGTTCAGCACTATATGCATGCGAATCTTTAACAGTTTCCTAGGGAAACCATTTCGGATGAATCCGAATCATCACAAAATTGTCAACACTAAAAGTTTTAAATTCTTTTCTTGATGTCAGATCATAACTTATAGTTAGTATTTACTTGTTCAAATATATCACTGATTTTTCATGTGTAAAACTTGCATGCGTGTAGCAAAATATGATGCAGACTCAGATGTTTAGGCGTAAAATGCTGACTCAGAAACTCTAATGAAGTGCAGTAGAGAACTTAACTTAGTACCTATTATTGCTAAAAGAGTCTTTCAAAAGATAGCTAATGAACTTTGACTCCTTATCAGACATTTAAAGTTTTAGGCACGTGAATCATCAAATCAATAATACACACGACCTCGATCAAACGGAATTATCAGAGAGATGATCCTAAAAGTATGTGATATTTTTCCTATTTTGACAGTGAAGACAGTTATGCAAACAAGTAAAGGTAGAGGAGATGTACATTTAAATTTAACAGTAATGAAAGAAAAGTTGATAATCTGTAAGGCGTCATGTTCTCCCATAATTGCAACCTCAAAAATTTTAGATATAGATCGATCATAGATAATAACATCTTTGATCTGACCTACATTCTTTGTCACTATATAACTCCAGAATTTGTCCTCACAGAAATGGATACACTTGGGACAATGCTGTGTTGCTTGATCTCTAGTAACAACGTATCAACTTGCCTTTTGAGTTCAATGTGCATGGTAGGATCAATCCTATGGTGTAGCAAGTCAGGAAGATTAGCTCCTGGGGTTAAATCAACGACGTGTTGGATATCATGCGTCGGTGGCAGCTTATCTGAGAGGTCTTTAGATAAGACATCATCAAACTTCATAGTTACAGGGGTGACTTCGGGGAGACTGTCTTTAGGAAAGACATCAGTAAATTCCGTAGACACTAGGATCACCTCGAGAGGACTCGAAGTACTGAATTTCTTAATGTCATCACCCTGAATTTCTTTGTCAGAGACATAGTTTTCAAGTTCTTCCACCTGATAAATGAATTCTTCAGAGTCAGACTCTGACTCTGTTATAAACAGTTTATCAGTGGCAACTATGAATGGGCTCGGTGTCGGTAGTAGAGGAGGAAGGTCTGACGACTAGGGCAGATAACGACACTAGGAGTTGGCAGTAAAGGAGGAAGGGACTCTGATTTTGTACCAGATGGTTCCTTAAGTTTAGTTACTTTGACTGGACTTGGACAATTTACTGCAACATGCCCGTAATCCTGACATTTGTTACCCTGGATTGCCGGATGATAAGAGGTGGATTTGAATGCTTGATCCAACCTAGTTATGCAACTCAAAATTTCATCTATCTTTTGGAGGATTTTAGAGTTGGTGTTCATATTGATGGTTTGGGATTCACTAGCTATTTTTTTAAATTTTTTTAACCTAATGCAAGTGTTCTTGCTTAAACCTTGTGCTCTGATACCAAACTGATGTGAAACGGTGGGTGTGTGTCATGTAGGAAATCAGTGATATATTCAAACTTGCTACGTTTCACCAAATAAAACGATCTTCGGTAGGAAAGTAACTCAACTAACAATGTTAAACAAATAGATTTTACAAAGTATTGCATGCTAGTTTTGAACATTTCTAATCTCAGTAAGATCTAATTATAATAGTTATATCATGCATGACAAGTTCTAATCTCAATATCAATGATAAGCGATCAAAAGAATTGCAGAGTCACACATCTCACCATATAGTGGACAACATGAGATAAAGATAATACTCTAGAGATGAATTAACTGATGTATAGTTCAACTAATAAATAGATTGCTTTGAAATAAACTTACAGACAAAGAACTCGCCGTCATATTCCAAGGAAAAACTGAGAAGCACGTTTTAGGTACCCATAGCCGCTACTGTCGTTGGAATTTTGTTGCTGCTGCTTCTGCTTTGCTCTGCTACTGGTGGCTGCTGCTGCTGCTGTAGCCTGCTGCTGCTGATGATGTTGCTTGTTGTTGGCGCTGCTGCTGCTGCTGCAGCTTGCTGCTGCTGATGTTGCAGCTGGCTGCTGCTGCTCGTCGCTGCTGCTGTTGCTAGTTGCTGCTGGAAGAAGAGAGGGAAATCAGAACTAGAACCGGAACAGAATCGCAGAGAGGACTAACATGTAAGAGGGGGTAAATTTCATATTTCTTCATCGTTTCCATCCAGGAGGAGAAGAGAGAGGAGACAAGGGAGGGACACAGGCATAGGAAGAGAGCCAGAATTCAATTTCATTTCATTCCATCATTCCTCATCATAGAGTACATCAAGTTGCTTTTATCAGGCTCCAAATTCAGTTCAGAAACTGCCTCCATTACCAGCAACCAGTTCTGTTTAGAAACTGAACACAACTGCCCACAACCAGTTCAGTTCAGAAACTGAACACAACTACACTACTGAAATACATCTCTAATACACTAAGATACATAATGAAACACAATTAAATATACTAACAAATACACTGAAATATAATAAAAAGTGAAGCTCAGATGTCCCCATCAGCACTGGTCAGGTATGAAACCTTAATCAGTGGCTAAAATCTCAAAGAGATTAGAAACTCAACTTGAACTCTGCAAGTTTATAGAATTTTCTCCTCCAACATAATGTGTGTTCAGCAGCTTTGTGTTTAGCTTTTAGCCTTCTGTAGTTATCCAACTTCAAGCGTCAAGCATTAAGTGTGCATTTTAGGGATTCTCCTCCTCTAGCCTTTGGCTTCTTGGGTTCCTCCTCTAGAACTCTCCCCCCTCTTCCCCAGCTATTCATAGCTATTTATAGAGGATTCTGGGGTGTAACCAACCCCTTAAATCTCTCCATAATGTGGGGTGTAACCAACCCCTTAAATCTCTCCATAATGGGAAGTTATTCCCCATTATGTGGAGAGAAAATGGGGTGTAACTGACCAAGTTCGTGGCTGTCAGTTACAGTAGAAACGCGGATCTCACGCTGGACGTGGACCTTGCTCTGATGTTGAGACGCGGAGCTCACAGGCTCGCGTCTGTGTTAGAACGAGAGCTCACAAGCTCCCATTGAAGTTGAAACGTGAAGCATCTCAGGCTTGCATTTGTGTGGAAACGCGAAGCTACCCAGACTCGCGTTTTAATGTTGAAACACGACCCTGAGGTTTGCGTCTCAAAGAACAACATGACCATCGCGTTTGGTAGAGATTGCGGTGTTCGTGTTTGAGGTTGGAACGCGACTTCTGCGTTTGACAATGGACGTGAGGTCCGCGTTTGGGTTGAGACGCGACCCTTATGGCATGAGGCATGCGCCTTGAGGCTGGAACGCGACCTCCGTGTCTGCGAGGTTCGCGTCCGAGGCTTTGTCTTCAATAATTTTTAGGCAGCCTACATCAATGACTGTCGATAGCGTCCAGTCTGAGTTGGTACATTTATAAGCTGCAAACAGGTGAACTATATATACATTTTCTCGTATATCTATCCAGAAAAAAAAATCTTACTAGGTGAATCCAAAAGTAATTTATTTAGTTAGTGTACTAGCTCCTTTGTCTTTCTTGGAACTTTTGCATCTTATTATCGCTGCCACTTGTCTAAATATGTGGTTAGATAATTAGATGGCATTCAATGAAGGAAGACAGGAATATAATAACTAATCTCTCTCTCTCTCTCTCTCTCTCTCTCTCTCTCTCTCTCTCTCTCTCAAAATAGTGATTGGATTATTCTGGATGTTTCAGGTATCGTGACCCAAAGACAGGTTTCCCTTATGCAACAAAAGAAGCCTTCAAAGTAATTCGGGAGCGGTAAATTCTTCTCACTGTCGTATTTTGTCTTTCGCTCCTCTTCCTCTTTCCAACTTACTTTTCTGCATGTTGGTTTTCAAATTTGAGTAGACAGAAGTTTATTTGGATTGTTGGTCTGAGTTCTATATTCAAGTTTATTTGCATACAAGCTCTCATGTGTGGGTCTTGCTAATGACTTTGAATGATTTGTCGTTTGCAATAAGAAAGATGTGGCTCAGTTGAAAACTTTTCTCTCACCGTTGTTCTTTTTTCCACTTTTTGAAATTTGTTAATATTGGATGTTGCACCTCTTTAGGAATAATTTAATCCTGCAAAAATTTCTCAATCCTTTATTTTGACATGGAGATTATTTATGGTTATCGTACTGACATGTTTATGTTCTTGAGCCTTGGACACTATTAAAATATGTATGCCTATTATCTCAGATGTCTTTTCAAATTGTTGGTGGACATGAAAAGAATATATCCATAATCCTCGATACTTTTGGTTTTATGGGCATAGAGAATTATGATGAAATTATGGTGTGTATTCAATTGCTTTTCTCATCCTCTATGAATCTTGGACTATAACTAGCCATCCATTGTCTTGTCAGACTTAATATGCTTGCACCAGAATGCACTTATGGTTCATTGTAGGAGATGCAATCCACATATGATAACCATGTATGGGCAAACTTCGCTTGTTTTGCGTACATCATTAAGCATTCTATGGCCTCAATTGTAGAAAAGTTAACCGCACAATGATTACACGCAGCCTACCTCCCTGGGTTGTTTTCTGTGCATGAAATCATTAATCTACATGTATGTATGTTTTTACTCGTTCAGAACATGTCAAACATTCAGAAACAGCAAGTCCTTTTGGAAACTGATAGTTAATGTGGAGTCTTGTTTTACGTTTTATTTGCTGAAAGTTTGCTTCACTTTGAATTTTAAGGATGATCACGGCTTCAATTTAGATTATATTTGTTTGACTTAAAATTTGTCGACTTGAGATAACGACTAAGTTCATGACTCTAATTTAGTATTTGCCAGAGTGTACTTAAATATCTGTTACTTCAATGAATTTGCTCAAATAGTGAATTGGTATAACAATTCTAAGATGTCCACCTTAAAGTGCAAGAAGGTCTGTTTGTAACTTCGGAGTAAGTTGCCTGGGGGCACACTCACTTTAAGCAACTCTCCTTGGTACCTTACTTTCTTAGGATCTGACCAGTGATTGTCAAGCCTTCTTGTTATGCCTTTGGATATATGAAGGTTCATTTTCATTCTTTTTCTTTCCCTTTTTTTGTCCAGTTCATTGAAAGAAGAATCTGATAGGAAGGACCAACAGAAAATGGACAATGGATGTCTATTTGATGCAATTTCAGGCGAAGGGTTTTCTTCTAGAAAAAAAAGATCAAGAACTGGTACCACCAAGCCAACAGATTGGCGATTAGGAGCGAGGTTTCGGAGAATACCGGCACTTGAGAATCTTGATGAAGATCAATTCTAATGGTAAATCTGCATTTCTGTTTAAGACATCTTCGTTTCAATATCACTGATTAGTTGCTTGCTAGTGATATAATCTGTAACTTATTCTAAAGCCATCCTGTGATTCAGTTTTTCATCCCCCCTTTTGGCTAACCTATTGATGATTTATATCAATCAGAACTTGTCTTTGTTATAACAGTTTCCTTGCAACTCTGTAAATGTGAAGGTTAAAATCAGTGATCAAATTTACATCAGGGTAATTTCAGCTACTTATCCATTTGACTGACTAGCAGTTACCCAGTGTATTTTCCAGAGATGAGCTGGGAGCTTGCAACTGATCCAATTTAGTGACCAGACCAGCTCTTTTCCCCAGTTTGCCTGATTCTGTTCTCCTATATCTAAACAGGCAATACAACTACGACTTCATATATGATGCCTGCTACCTGATTTTCTATTCTAGTTATTTGTCGTCTCTTCTTGCAATGATTTAAGATTGAAGTGCCTCTTCAATGTATTCTGCAAAAAAAGGTTTGATCTTCCATAAATTTCATATCGCTGCTTCTATGTTCTCAGTTCCTGTTATGTATCTGAAAGCGCTTGCCGGCTACAACCGCAGTAGTCTTTGCATCAGGAGGCCCTATGTGGAAAGGAGAACATGGCAGAATTTCTCAGTTCTAAAGGGCCCAGCTTACCTTGCATCCTTTTAGGACACACATGGTTGGCTCAATCACAATGCATCATTCCATTTTCTGACCCCCCACAAGGCCTTGTTTTACTGGTATGTTTTTGTTTGAGCAGTCATTTAATGATGTACAGCTGTATACTTCTCGAGATGAATTTTCAGAATTCTGGAAATATGTGAAATGTAATGTAAGGCATCTTATAGCCTCATACAGAGCTTTAGCTTTCAGGATGGACCGTGTGTTGCAATTCTGGCCAGTGAACAATTGATAAATTACTCAGTAGCATGCAGGATCAACCAAACTAAGTTTCCTCGAAATTTCAGTGCTCTCTTTGGGAAAAATTGAACTATGTTGATAAGCAGTTCATGAATCACCACCACTTGCCAAGATTTTCTCTCCTTGTTTATTTTGATGAAATTGAATGACATTATTTATGTGAGACTGCAGATCTATGTGGTATGCTATATTGAGTAATTCAAAAAAAATGATTGTCAACTGTTGGAGATCATAAAATGTGAAAATGGGATCTTAGGAACATAACAACGAGCACCGGAAGAGATGCTGGAAATCAGTTCTGCCGCAGGACAGTGGTGGCTAAGAGCCTGCTTGGATGGCCAGAAAGTTGAGGGACAGTGGGTTTTTTTTGTTCCCACTGCCAGCTCTCTCTCGTTCTCTCTCTCTCTCTCTCTCTCTCTCTCTCTCACACACACACACAAAATCTTGTTTGTTTTGAAAAAAAAAAAAAATCAAAACACCAGAAAAAGAGTGCTGGTGTTTTCTCTCTTCTTTGTGGAAAATGGGTGGAAAATTGAGTGGGTGGGGGCTCACTGATAAATTTTTCACAGGAAAGCTGATCGAGTGGGTATTACTGTCAGTTTTCTTAAACAGTTTTTCAAGCCAAACAGGCTCAGCCACTTGCATGAAGGTGCTTATTGAAGGCCCTGCTATACAATTTACGTTTATGCTGTTGTGCAAAAGAATGCAGGATGGGGACAGGTTATGGTGATCTTTGGTGGAGAACAAGGGTGTGTGGGCGAGGTGTGGGTCGGCGTTAAGAGTGAAGAATACACATTAATCAATCAAGAAGCCGATGAAGCAAATGCATTTTTTTTTATATATATTATTTTGGGAGTGATTCTCATATGTATCGAGATGGCAACCGTCTGTTCATCTATTGATGTTTTCATGTAACATCAACAGCGTAGAACAAGAAGACACTTGGTAAACAGTATCAGCTGCTGACGGATGAGTTTTATAATTTTACTGTTCTGCTTGCTTCAAGTGGAAAAAAAGGGGGGAAATGAAGACTATCTCACTCGTCATATTTAATTTGGGGAATTTTGACAATTGAAAAGACTTTTTTTTTTCTTTTTTTTTTGGGGACAGAATTGAATACAAGCAGCGAGGCCCAGACCCCAATCCCAATTCTCTGGGTACTTTTGTTATTTGTATAGAGGTCGGCAATCTCCCACATATAATCCTTCTTCCTCGTTTCTCTCTGTGTCTTCCGTCTCCTCTCCCTCTTCCTCTCTCTCACGCTCGCTTTTTCTCTCTTCCAGTTGATGAATCTCTCTCCTCTCTAAATCAAGGGTTAGAGTTTCACCTCGTAAAAAATGGCACAGAACGGGAAATTGATGCCCAATCTCGATCAGCAGAGCACCAAGCTCCTCAACCTCACAGTCCTCCAAAGGATCGACCCCTTCGTCGAGGACATTCTCATGACCGCGGCTCACGTCACCTTCTACGAGTTCAATATCGAGCTCAACCAATGGGTGCGATGATCCGGAGATTCTATCTATTTTCATTTTCTTCTTTCGTTTGATGTCGGTTTGGTTTCTGGTCTGATTAGGGCTTCCGTTTTATTTTGTTTGCAGAGCCGCAAAGACGTTGAAGGGTCTTTATTTGTTGTGAAAAGGTTGGTCGGATCTCGCTAGGGGTCAGTGACTTAGGGTTTTGCTGTTGTTTTTTCTTTCTAGTTTGTTATGTTTAGAATTCTCCTTCTTTGGATAGTTTTAACTCCTATTTGGGAATGATTAATTTGGAGTGTCAGTGAATCAGTGTATGAATTTAGATTGAGCTTAGGACGATAAATTTGATTCGAATTGGATGTCAAAAGTCCAGTTTTGGTCCATTGTTGCCTTTGGTGATATGGGTTCGGATTTTGATGCTATTATTCTGATTGGTACTGGCTTTTATTTGGAACCTTTTGAGTTTTATATAGCTGAGTTGCAGGGGCCAGTCCTGGCTGGGCAAAATTTTAAAGTGTCTCTAAACACACTAATCACATTACGCCAAAGCAAATCATTTTTCTTCATCAAATAATTATTTATATTAAAATGATAAGAGTTTACAAAAGATTAGGGAGAAAAAATTATTTTTGATGTAGGGCATGGAAGCTTCCCCATTCATAACTAGATTTTAAGAAACCTATTAGACTGACATAAATAAACAAGTTAGCATAAATAAACATATAGAAAAGAAAAAAGACAAACATATTCAGATTGAATAAAATTACCCTGTATATTAAACCTTCAATTCCTTGTTTCTATGAACAAACTAGAATATAGCAGCTTGGCATCTTGCCACTTAATTACATATAGGTTATATGCTGCCTGCTTACTTAATTCAGTAATTTCTAACAAATTTGCCACTGTCTTTCCAGAATCAAAGCTCAAGACTAAACTAAATTATTACTGATGGTTACATTGTTCAATTTATTTGTGCAGATGAAAATAATTGATCTTTTAGCATTAAAAATCTGAACAAAGAGTGCTCAAGTGAAAACTTCAACACTCTAAACCAGATTACTATTAAAATGGTCAACACAAAATAACCAAACTAAAGTTGTAACATTTACTAGCACAAAGAATGAAAAAAACACATCAAAGAAACGAGAAGAAAATTGACATCTTTCGTTGGCAATATGAACTCATCAAACTCTTCCTTTATATTGAGCCTCAATTCATCCACAACTTCTTGCTCCACTCTGGCCTTCTACTCGTCCAGTACTCTGGACTCTGCCTCTAAATCCCTCTCGTCCGATTCCGACCCCTTGTCATCCATTTCCTCTATAAACCAAATAAAAAGCAACACATAAACCCTAATCAGACCTTAAAACAACAAACCAGCCAAACAATCGATAAAATGACTAAAATGGCGACATGTTTCAAATCATTGTCGCTACCTTTGAGGAAATCATTGGTGAATGGATCGCCATCGGAGGAGACATCGGAGCCAAACAGCTCGCCCTAGAATCCGACGCCTGTCTTCGTTCTTCTTCATCTTCGGACTCTGATTCTTGCTCTTCTTCTCGCTCTTCTTCTTTGAAGTCGAGCTCCATCGGGGGTTTGGAGGGAGTTCCTTCTTGTTCTTCTTCTTCGAATTAGGGTTTTCAGATTTGGAGCCCTTTTGGTACTTCTTCGAAGCCATTGGGATTGATAGAGGACGAAGAAGAGGCGTGCTAGGGTTTTGAGGGGAGGGGGGAGAGGGAGATGGAGAGGGAAAAACCCTAGGGTTTAATTGTTTGGGCCCCCTCCTGGGTTTGGGCCTTGGGCTTATGCCCTGACCGCCCTCGTCCAGGGCCGGCCTGCTGAGCTGCTGGTATTTTCAGTTCAAAATTTATTTTGGATTTCTCGTGCATTTAATTGGTTCTGAATTTCAGCTGCTTCTATTAAAAGTATAGAAAATGTTTTCTTTTGCAGGAATACTCAACCGAGATTTCAGTTCATTGTCATGAATCGGCGTAGCACAGGTTTGCAACTAATCTAATAAGTAATTGTTGTGGTTAGTTTGGGCTAGTCAGTCCATTGAATTTCTGAAAAAACTGTGTGAGAGTTGGCATGTAATGAATCGATATATGCAAGACATAATACTACATCTGATTATTTTCACACGTACACTGATGAAATTCATTCCTCTGTTGCTTCATTCTTTTTTCAGACAGTTTCACTAGGTGAAAATAGATCTATGCCAAATAGAGTCACCTTGTATATGTTCAGAAGATTTGATTGTGCATTGCGCAGTTATTTATCCAAAGGAAACTTCGTTGCTTAACTTGGTGAACAATTTTCTGTAGTGTATTCAGTTAAACATACGCTTAATAATAGTTAGGAAGCCTCTTGATACACGTCATTTGGTGTGATGTCAGTTTCTTATAGCTAACTGGATTTTTGGCTAATGTTTGCTTCTTTTGGATTGCCTTCTTCAGTTTTTATGCTCCATTAGTGTGATAACTTCTTAGGGCATTTTGTTTAATACAAGAAATATCAAGACACTTCTCTTGTATGATAGCACAGTGAAGTCTTCCATTAATTTTGAAATATTTGATGGAAGATTGTAACTTTTATAGCTTGCATTTTCTTGTTCATCTTCCTCTCTCCCTCTGCTGCATGAGAGTTGTGCTGGACCTTCAAAAGATCAGTCGGAGGATTTTCTATTTTTTATAGAGTTCATTTTCTCATCCGTTTCTTCTTTTGAGTTGTTGGACTGTGCATGAGATCATGAACCTTTCCATTCCTAGTGTGAGCTTAATGTATATGGAATACCAAGGACCTGCCAGTTATAATCGGTTTTCCGTGTGTCAGTTAATCCTGAAGCACACACTTACTATATAAGCTTAATTAAATTGTGCTACTAACCTGCTCATATTGGTATTCATTTTGATGTTCAAAATATGTAGTTATGTTTTCATTTTATTCTGTATGAGGATATCCATGATCAGCATTAGCTACAATGATGCCTTTTTCTTGTTTAGTTCAATCTTTATGCCCAGGTATTAAGGTGAAGCAGAGATTTGGAAATTAACATATGGTGCACATCTCTTTGATTACTTGCAATTTTGAGATTTTTCAAACATAAAATAATTAAGACAAAAAACACTAGTGGCCTATATGACAAACATATATCTGTTTTAGTCATATACATTTATAATTGTATGAGGATATTTGCTTTTTTTTGCATGTTTCTAAGAACTTCCTTCTATGAACAGATAATCTGGTAGAGGATCTCTTAGGTGATTTCGAATATGAAGTTCAGGCTCCATACTTATTGTATCGAAGTGGAGCACAAGTAGTAAATGGCATATGGTTTTACAACTCACAGGACTGTGAAGCTGTGGCAAACCTGTTTAGGAGGTATTATTTATTGTGCATGTTCACTTGTTTGCTATGCCCATGGTCCAATTAATTTTATTCTTTGTTTTGTTCTTTTGTTTCCTTTAAAATTTCTTGTGGATGTATGTGGTGAACTTTTTTCTCTTTTGTTGTACACTGATAAATTTTTTTTTGACCTCAACATATAAGTTGCAGATCTTCTTATTTGATACTATTTGCTAAGCTTCAATTTATCCTATTTGTCCAGGATCCTTAATGCATTTTCCAAGGTCCCTCCAAAGCCTAAAGTATCTTCAACCAAAAGGTAATATATGCTTCCACTTTGATTGGCCATGTAAAATGAGATGTAATGTGTTTGATCTGTCCATCCTGACCTTTTACTATATACGGTCTTAATAGAATTTCATGTCATGATTAGGAAAAAATAGAACTCCGAATGGTCATCTTCAACCAGCTGCATTCCAACATGTATATTCATTTGTTGTCTAGTTTTATTTGTGGGATCTGTGTAGTTCTAGTAGCACATTTATTCTGCCTGACAGTTACTAGACCTAGTTCTGTTAAACCTCTTGCGCTCCTATATGTTCACTGTTGACAGATCTATACCAAGTTCTAGATTAGCATATAAAACTTTCTTATAATATTTTCGAAGCTACATCTCTTGCTTCTTGCTCTTGTGTTTTGTGAGGCAAGCAATTTGTATGATGTGACTACTCATATGGATAGATTCTCCTTTATTCTTTTGAGTTGTAGGGGATAAACATTTCTGTCATACAACAGGCCAACATATGTAGCAACCATTATTTTATCTTAATGATATATACATGATAGTTGAGAAGAGTTAGTGTACCCCAATGCTACTGGCTGAAAATCAGCCAATGCTAATATGTCCGTTAAACTGGTTCAATATATGGCTCAAAACCAGCCAATGCTACTGGCTGAAAAATGCCAATGCTTTACATGGCACTGCATTGGCTCCATGTCTAGGGAAATTTTTACCAACTGAAATTCAGTAATCTGGAACCTGTAGTGATATTAACCATTATGATGTTTGAAATGTTTAACATGTACCCCACTGCTTTCTAATTCTTATTTCATTTCCCACTTAACTTACTGATTTAAGTGATTAAGGCGGATTTACTCATCATAATGTTGAGTAGCTTATCATTTCATGCACATCAGCTTTTGAGAACAGAACTTACCTATCATTTGGCAATTCTGGTTTTTTACCATTTCAGAATGTTGATGGATCTCTATATTCTTAATTTTCTTTTATTTGTTTCCGGTTCACTGAAGTGCATTTCTTATCGGTGTAGCATTTGTGCATGGGTTACAATGATCAACTGCTAATGTGGAATGAGGAGGAAATCTAGGCTTGGGTGATTAATGTTGTTTTAGAAATGATTTACACAAGGGGCATCCCAAAGAAGATTGCATGTGGTGTTGAATTAGGTGCACTAGATTAATCGATAGTTTTAAAAAAGGACGATATAGGGCATGAACTTCCTCAAAGTAGAATTTGTTAAACTATGAGAGACTACATATTTATTGTTATTGAGAAGAAGTATAAAAATACTATTACACAGTCATGAGCAATCCCCTCTTTATATAAACTTATACAAGACCAAATCCTATTCAAACTATCTCATAATACTAATAGGATTATATAAGATTTCAAATCCTATTGGGACTCTGGTGCAATACAGGATCACAATCACTTTCAATTCAAAGAAAAAGGAAAAATTAGTGTTTGAGAAAAGAGGATTTAGGGTTTGAGAAAAGAACCAGATAAAGTTGGGTTTCACACCCCTTGCGCCACGGGCTTCGCACCCCTTACGCTACGGGCTTCGCACCCCTTACGTCATGGGCTTCGCACCCAAAACTCGAGCACACTCAAGAATTTTTAACTGAAAAAATTTTCATTTTTGTCTAATAATAAAAGAAGCCTGATGCCTATTTATAGGTTTTTACAAAAGAGCACTTCTAGAGGATAACCGATGTGGTACTAAACACTCACATAAAAAAAACTCAAAAATAAACTTAGCCATGGAAAAACTAGCAACTGGTGACATCCTCATCATTTTCCCAAGGGTGGGAGAAACTCGACTCTATCGAGTGAGGACTCTCCTCATAAAGCATCTCAATCGGGCCAAGGTGGTGGTTGTGGTAGCAACACTGGTATATCACATCGAGACCAAGGTGGTAGAGGTGGAGCCGACTTTCGTGACAAAAAGTTAGCCGTCGATGGGAGCTCGGGCAAGATACACGCAGTATGACAAGTCGACTCCGCTCCACTGACATCTAACCCACATATCAAGGTACCAATCTCCTGTGAAACTAGCTCCTGGAAAAAGATCTGCAAGGGATTGTACACATCAGGCGATCTCAAGAAAATTGACTCTCATAACTGCCAAAGAAGGTACTAACTCCAAGGTGAACTCTGCTAGAGGATCTACATGGGTCTCACCAAGCAGCTCTACAACTTCGGGCCGTAAGAAAATTTCTTTTTGCAGTGTTATCAACTCAGCAACAACTTCTGGCTCTGGTGCCGGATCTTCAACAACCTCCCTATCACATTGCTTTCTATCATCTTCATCATGCCATCGAAGATCTCCTTACATTCAGTGATCAGATCGCTGAATTGTGGCCCCTCGAGATGTGGAGCATACCGAGTATGAAGCTCTTGTAAGACAAGCCAATCTCGATAATCGATATGACTATCTTCTCACCACCAATAAACTTCTTCAGCCAGCTTTATTTGGGCACAGTGACACTTTTGCGCAGGTGTCAAAGAGAAATATCTGAAGAAATCTTCAAGTTGGTTTTCCCACTTTTCGTACCCATACTCATTATTAGAACCCCAAAAATATGGAAAAGTTGCATACATGTCCTTTTCAATCTTCTTTTCATCACTACCAGTACATATGTATCTACCACAAAAGTAAAAGCACATGAAGAAATTCAGTGCATAACCTCAGAAATTACCTCAGAATCATTGTTGTTCTGCTGCACCTGCACGAACAGTAAGACTCCAAATAAAAACTTGTGGAGGTCAGATTTGTGATCCAACTGCTGTGAATTCTTTCTAGTAGTTTCGGGATTCAATCACGAACCTAATACTTTAGACAGAACTCGAATCGGGCTCCGAACGGGTCTGAAACGTATTCCGGAATGTCGCTATGCTGCTGCAGTGAACAGTGTTGCTCAGGGATGCTGCTGACTTCAGCTATGAGCCGTTGACGTCAGCACCAGCGTGATCGGCTCAGTTGAGCCGTCAGCTCGTTTTGGCTCGGCTTAGCTGTGTCGGAGCCGACAGCTTCAACGGCTCGGGCGAGCCAATGACGACAGCGTCGACTCCCACTCGGCTCGGGTCTGAGCTGTGACGAAGCGGGTAGCGTTGTTGGATTAAACCCGAAGCCAAACCCAATCCAAACAAACCCAATTTGACTTAAAGGGTTGGTTTCGATCGAATCTGATCAGGTTCGATCTGATCAGGTTCGATCTGATCTGCTCTGATCACTCGGTAAGTGTGTCGTGACGAAGACTCTGACGCAATTGTGACGCCGACGAAGGCGGAGGAAAGTGGATCTTGCGATGAAGACGAAGGAGGAGAAAAAAAAAGAGATATCGGACGATATCTCGGCCGACTCGGCAGATATTTAAAACAGGGTGATGGTGATGATGGTAGAGGATTGTGATGGGTGATGATAAAGGAGACAATGGGGAATTAGGGTTCTCAAGTGAGGAGGAAGGAGAGGAGGAAGAACTAATATTTTTTTTGATTTTTCGGAGAAGAAAGATGAACAGTAGAGGGTTGTAAATTTTGCGGATTTTGAACTGAATTTTGGGGATTTTTTAAAAGGATTTTTTTTTTGGGAAATTTTGTTACAGTGTATTTTTTTTGAATAGATCTAGGGTTTGTGGAAATGAGAATGGAGAAGGAAATATTGAAGAGAATTGGAACCAGAAGATCTGATACCAAACTGGTGTAATACGGGATCGCAATCACCTTCAATTCAAAGAAAAAGAAAAAACTAGGGTTTGAGAAAAGAACCAGATAAATTTGGGCTTCGCACTCCTTGCACCACGGGCTTCATAGCTTTTATACCACGAGCTTTACACCCAAAACTCAAGAGCACAATCAAGAATTTTTAATTGAAAATTTTCATTTAATCATTGTTTAATAATAAAAAAAGTCTAATGTCTATTTATAGGCTTTTACCAAAGAGCACTTCTAGGGGATAATCGATGTGGTGTTAAATATCCACATAAAAAAAGACAACTACTCAAAAATAAACTAAGGCATGAAAAAACTGGCAATTGGTGATGTCTTCATCAGACTCAATAACTAAATAACTACCACTTAATATATCCAACATCCCCTCTCAAACACAAGATGGTATGACATCGAGAGTTTGTGCAACAAAAAAAAACTATACAAAAGCAAATACATAAAATACTAAAAAGCTAATGCCGATGTTGATGCCGAAGAATTGAATTGCTGATGTCGAAATACTAATTGTTGATGTATATCTTGAATTGTTGATGCTGATGTCGCAGAACTGAAGACAACCAGTCTAGTCGAACTCAAACGATCCTTCCTTGTGATCTAAAAGACAACCAATCCAAATGAACTCAAACTATCCTCCCTTAAGATTTAAAATGAACTCAAACGATTTTTCCTTGAGATCTGAAACAAATTCAAACGATTCTACTTTGGGATCTAAAACAAACTCAAACGATCCTCCTTTGGGATCTAAAATGAACTCAAACGATCATCTTTTGAGATCTGAGACAAACTCACACAATCCTCCCTTGGGATCTAAAATGAACTCAAACGATCTCCTTGAGATTTGAAACAAACTCAAACCATCTTTCCTTAAAATCTGAAACACTCAATCTTCTTGTGTGATCTAAGGGCGTGTTTGGATGTAAGGAATCACAGTGAAGTGAGGAAGTGGGGAAGTATAATTGCTCATTTCCCTATCTATCCAAACACCGGAAAAGGAAAATAAGAAAAACCCCATTTCCCTTTTTCATCTCTCTTTTACATAACCATTTTCTCACTTCCAGAGTGCTACAGTTAATTTTGTGGTCATGTAAATCTCATTTATAATAAGTTATAGCATAAAACAGTTAATTTTTTGGTCAAGTAAATCTCACTTGCATTCTAATTACAATCTATTTTTTATTTTTCTTAATTAATTTTTATTTTAATATTATTTTGCGGTCAACTTTGTGGTCAACTTTTCCACTTCCACTTTTCATTACCATCCAAACACCGGAAACGACAAAACATTTTCCAAACCACACTTCCCAACAATCATCCAAACACCAGAAAACTTACAACTCATTTCCCTTTTCCTAAAGGAAATAAATCTTACTTCCTACTTCCTCACTTCACACCAATTCCTTAAATCCAAACAGACCCTAAAATGAACTCAATCGATCTTCCCTTGAGATCTGAAATGAACTCAACAGATCCTTTCTCGGGACCTCAAACGAACTCAAACAACCTCCTCTCGGGACCTCAAACTACTCAAATGATCCTCCCTTGGGATTTGAAACAAACTCAAACGATCTTCTCCAAAGAACTGAAACGAACTCAAATAATCTTCCCCTGGGACCTCAAACGATCTCTGCTGCATGACAGATGCTGAATGCAAATTATCAAAGTGAGTTGTCGAAAAACCAAAAAGAGAACCAAATAGATCTTCCTCTTATCTGCACAAGTTGCAAATCCAGAGCTACACCAAACTAAAGAAAACCAAGCTAAACCAAAACGAACTGCCGAATCTGAAAAATAAGTTGAAACAAATTTGAAGTAAGACGAATGTTCGACGAACTGCCAAATTGCTGAAATTCAAATCGAACAAATCACTAATTGTCCAAATTAGGACTGAAACCAAAGTGAGTTTAAGCCGAACTGAGAACGGAACCAAACCAAACAAAATAAAACAAACTGAAACTGAACCTAATTGAAGCTGTCCAAACCAAAAATCTAGACCAAATTCTGAACCAAACTAAATCTTCCAACCAAATTCAACGGACCATAATCTTCCTCTTCGTGAATAGATGCAAAGATTACAAACATAAATTTCAAAACCAAAATACCAAACGGAACTTCATGCAGAAGTGCTGAAATCGGGCCTTAAACTGTTGACTCCTGTACCAATCTCGACAGAACATACTCCAAATAGTGGAATCCACCATATCCACTTTCACCTTTGCATTCAAAACACTAAAAAACCTTGAATTGACTCCAAGATGACCAAAATCAGCCACCTATCCACTGATATATGAAAGAAACAAGTTTAGTGTTTGATTGACAATTCCAGACTATCCCTCTAATGTCACCTGTTTGCTGTTAAGTTCTTAAACTGCAGATCCTATACCACTTTCTCAAGGTGCGATAAAAAATATCCAGCCAATTCTCTTGTTGTTTGGTACTTCATACAAAACATCAAATTCTAATAAACCTTCTCTCTTCTCCCTTCCAGCGACAGACACTTGTCTTGTCTTGTGCAAACGAACCCAAGCAAATCAGATCACCTAGGAACTTGTGGAGCAAACTGAGATGAAACAGATTCAGATTCAGAGGTCTGAATCGGATATTGAATTCCTAATTTGAATCGGACTGCAGATTTGAATTCTTTGAATATGAAATCAGTGGAGCCTGTGCAAGACAAAAAATCAGATTACAGATTGCTTAGAGAAACAAGATTGAAGCAAGAGTCATGACCAAAGCTTGAAATCAGAAAGCAATTAGATTGAAGATTGAAGATCCTTTAGCGACTAGCTTTTTTTTTTGGGGACAAATCGGATCTTGTGTTTGACTCGAAGCCCAGTTTTAGATGAACAGTGAAATAGAACAGATTGAAGACACGATATGAAGATGTAGAAAACTATTAGGGTTGCTGAACGCTTTGAATTTCAAAGAAAGAGCAAAGAAGCTCAAAAGAGACCCTTGATGAACAAAGTTTCTCAAGAACAAAGTAAAACTAATAAGAACTAAAAAAAGAAAAAAATTGCGAAGAAAATTCAAATTATGAAAATAAAAGGTGAAATTTCTTAACTGGATGCTCATTATTCACGGTGAACAGTACTTCTGTGGTACTGTTCATGTAAACAGTACCGAACAACAAAATTTTATTTTATTTTAAAATAACAGATTTGAATTCAAATTAGATTTGAAAAAGAAGAAAAAAGAAAAGAAAGAGAAGGAGAAGATGTCGACGATGATTTTTGATGGCAAGAGGAGATGATGACAATGAATGTTACAAAGAATCAAAAGACCCTAGGGCTCTCATACCATGTTAAACTATGAGAAATTACATATTTATTGATATTTAGAAAAAATACAAAAATATAATTACATAACATCATGAGCAATCCCCTCTTTATATAAACCCATACAAGACCAAATCCTATTCAAATAATGACTCATAATACTACTAGGGCTATATAAGATTCCTAATCCTATTAGGACTAAATAACTAAATAATTATTACTTAATCTATCTAACAGAATTTAATTTTGACAAAAAACCTCAAGTTAGAACCCATCAGATGATGCATGTAAATTGGGTTCTATACTGATTTGTTAAAACTACACTCTACTGGGAGAAGAGGAGATTTTATGTCTAGACCAAATTCTTATCTGTTTAATGCCACTAGGTTTGAGTTGTTAAACTGGAAATGTTTAAAACCTATTCTCACTCAACAAAGATAATTCAGAAACCAATGGAAGCAAATGGGCTACTTTTATATTTTCAATTTGTATTCTAATTTATCTTATCCATCTTAGTGCCATATTTTATAGCCATGTTCTTTGATTGAACATGACCAATGGTTGAAAAACTGGAAGCTTAAACGAGGTAGTTGTTTGGTCGAAAAAATGCGAAGTAAAATTCTTATTAATTATAAAGAAATTACAATGGATACGATCCGATTACAAAAGAGGAGAGGATATTTGAATCTCCCTTTTGTTTAAAACTGAGTTCTTCGTGTGGCGATAGAGAGTGAATCTTGTTCTCTGTTGATCGGCTGAACAACAAGCTTCTCTTGGATCGTTTCAAGGATGTAAAGTAACTCCACTTGGACACGGCAAGTGTGAGTTCTTCTTGTGAAGATGAAATTTCTTTATTTTTCTCTCATTTGAATGCCCAAAGTTTTTGAACTTTGTAGCTGTTTTTCTCCTTAAAAAAAAAAGAGAAGCCTCCCTTTGTTCAATAGCTTTCATGGCTATTTATAGGGGCATTCAAGGGTAAAATTATTCTCTTGAATTCCTCCATGATGGGGATTAACTCCCCACATTACGTGGGTGTTAATTCACCCAGTAATGGGGGCAGTTATAGCATAAACGCGACCCTCGTGAATTCTGTTTTGTTGAAATGCGGAGCTCGCAGGTTTGCGTTTGAGTTGAGATGCGGAGTTGTCTGAGCTTCGCATTTGAGTTGGAACGCGACTTTGGCTGAGCTCCGCGTTTGAGTTGGAACGCGCTCTGCTTGAGATCCGCGTTTGAACTGGAACGCAGGCTTGGTTGAGCTCCGCGTTTTAAAAGGGAACGCTGGACAGACTTAGGTCCATGTTTACCATGACGCAAGGTTCGTGTTTGAGTGAAACGCGACCTTCGCGTTGGAGTGAGGTCCGCGTCAGAGTGAGATCCGCGTCTGAGGACTTGTCTTTAGTGATTTTTAGTCAATCTACAGAACCTCGTTCAAAGTTTTTGAAATTCCGCGGTTGATTTGGACTCCCATGATTGGACTGGCAATCTTTTGAGATGTCCCGAGCTTGATCTTGTCTGGATTCCGGTCTTTATGTGTGCACTGTCAAACTGCTTGAAGCCTCCAGGGTAGATCGTTGAGTATTTAGATACATAGTTTATAACTTATCTGAGTTCTGATTTGTTTGTTGGTGTACTGTTGAACCGGTAGAGTTGACGATTGCTTTTACTAGTGTACTGTTGAAGCAGGGACATGCTATGGTATTGGAAAGAGAAGACGCGGCTCTTATTGATGAAGACGCGAGTATCGCTTTTAGTCTTCTTGAAGACGCGAATCTCATCTGTTGAACCTGCGACTCTTGTCTTGAAACACGGTGATCGCGTTGGATACTTCTGAAAGTGAGCCTCGCGTTGAGCTTGATTGAAACGCAACTCGTGAAACACGGAGGTCGTATTGGACGCTCTGGATGCAAGTCGTATTGGACGCTTCTGGATGCAAGCCTTGTTTGCTTGAAACGCGGAGGTCGCGTTGGATCATTTTGGATGCAGATGTCGTCCGAAATGCGGGTCTTCTCAGTGCCACAAGTCATCTCTATTTAAGCTTGAGATCTGCACTACGTATCTCGACCATTGGGAGGTCTATAAAAGACTCGGGTCTTTCAACAGTCAATTCACTTCACTGTTCATCTCTTTCAACGGGACTCACATTTGAAGTTTTAAAGCTCAAAAGCTTTTCTCAGAACCCACAAAGCTTTCGAGCTTTTTTCAAAATCTTCACAAATTTTAACAGTGGACATGGCCCCAAAAAGCAAGCAGACCACTGCTTCTTCAAGCGCCGCCGCTGCGCCGACCACTGTGGGTGGTTCTCGTCAGGAGGCCCCTATTTTTGGTAAGTAGAAATGGCTTTTGTCATTGTTAGGAATACGAAGAACTTCGTCTCTTGTAGCTTTAAAAACTTCTTTTGAAGTTGAACAGTCAATGCGGGGCTCATAGGCCCGCGCTTGATTTATAAACGCGACCCTCGCGTTGATGAGTAGAACGCGGACTTGATTTAGAAACATCTTCGCGTTTCTATCTTGTCAACATGACCTCCACGTTTATGAATTGGACGCGCGTCTAGAAAGCTCTGCGTCTTGAGACTTCTGAACGCGAGTCTCATTATGAGACTCGCGTTTGAGTCTCAGGACTTAGAAAAAAATTCATAAGTGTGAACTTCAGACGCGGGCTTCATATGAGCTTTACGTTTTATCTCTTTGAACGCGGGTCTCATGTGATTAGTCCCGCGTTTGAGTTTCAACACTTCGATGTTTCTCACTGTTTTTTTTTTTGTTGAGATTTCTAATCCTATGATTTTTTTTCTTTGCAGTAAGGTATTCTTTGAATCCTTTAACCAAGAGGAATCACTTCGGTCACATTGGCGGTGCTGACCCTAATTTCCTCTTCAGCCTGCGGAAGACAGTCCCCGCATTCACTGGAACAAACGAGGAGCGATAAGCCCGTTTAATCAATGGCAATGTCTCAACTTTGCGAGAGCTCATATCGGACGGGAGGTTTGAGTCTGCGAACCGACGTCTTTTCAGGAAGCTGGTATTCCTTTTTGGAGATGCCATTGCCGAAAATGAGGTCTTGTTTGACGGGAACTATAAGTGACTTCGTCATTTCTTCCTCCCCAACATGGAACAGATGTTTCAATTATCGTACTTGCAGTCCATGTCTCTTCACCGGTACATGGACTGGGACTTGGTCAAGGCATAGTCGGGCGTTGCGATCGGGAGGATCTCCAATTGTGTCGCTTTCCTTGTCGGCCATAGTAGGGAGATCCTTGCGCTACTCCTAGGTTCGATGAAGCAGGAGTTTCCAACAGGCGAAACTCTTAAGCAAGTTGTTAGTCCCCTAGTCTGACTTTCAAGTGCACTCGACAACAACCTCTTGGTGGGCGAAGATGGTCTGGTTCGTCCACAAGAAATTGGAGGAGCCACTACTCCAGTGTGGGTTGTATCACGCCGTCAGGACCGTGTGTTACGGGATCACTCTGAGTCATTATAACTTCTTCGCAATGCTTGAGAAATATAATCCGAACACTTGCATGTTTTTTATTCCGGTAAGAGAAATGAGGTTTGCTCTGCATGAGATGTTTAAAGTTTCAGGACTATCTATGGGGGATTTGCCGTACGAGGAGTACATTCCTGACACTGAAGAACTACACCATTGAAGAAAGATGCTCCACAAGTGTATGAGACCTCCTGAAAGGTCTTGTGTCATTTTCACATTTGTGCTCAAGCAAGCGGGTGGAGGTCTGTGGGAATTAAGCAGATGTCATGGGCTAACTACATCTTCCAGGTTTTGGAAGAGAAATCAGGCCTAATATCTCGACTGGCGGTGGCCAGTACCGATGGTGAGATCGTAAAGAGGATTTTTGAATCGGTAACCTCATATACAATGGAGTTGAACGAAGGCACCTTCAAGCCTAACACTGTTTTTGATAGTTTCCACCACCAGGCAAAGACTCCCATTTCAGACAGGGCTTTACTGGCGGGGTTCCTGATGTTGTGGCTGAAGCAGTGTTGTGCCCATACTACCTCATGAGGTTATTGTCATCGATGTGGTTTACCTGGTTGTTCTTGCTCATGGTCGGTCTCTCGTCCTGCTTCCTGCTATGATAGGTTGTCTCCAGAGCGAGCTTCGAGTATTGTGTCAAAGCTTATGCAATATAGTGATTGAAGAAGACAAAGAGGGCAACGTTGTCGTCGGCCCAGATGGTGAATTCAAGGTGAAGGCACCAAATCCTCGTGTAAAATTGCCCAAACCATACTTCATGGCGTGGTACGTCATGCATTGTCCATCTCTGATGTTAGCAGTGCGGTTGTTCGAGGATTCCATGTCATTTGTCCAGCGACTGGAGCGCTCGAGTTGGAATGGTTGGTACATGCTAATGATCCGACAAATTCTTCAGAGCAGCATGAACTACCAGTTGGTAATGTGCTTCCCTGACTTCCTAGGAGCTTCATACGGGGAACGATTTTTCGACCATCTTGGTACTGATGGGCTTACCTACCACCCTTTCAGCTAGGGTTTTCTGGTGGTTGATTAATTCGCCCAGGGTATCTGGTCTTTCGGCAAGGGAACGTTTGCATAATCGAACCCTATTTGCCAAGTCGGTTTGCTCGCCAATTTGGCTATGATCAACTATATGTAGGTAACCTGAATTTAGGCCTTCGTTTCAGCGGTAATCTGTACGAAGGGGCAAGAGCGTGGTACTTCAATGTGGTTGGAGGAACAGAGGCGAGATTCAACGTACCACAGAAGACACCGAACTTTTATGCCAGCTTCGGGTTCTGTGCACGACATGTAATAGCGTACTCAGTCCCTCAGTATAATATAAACAACACACGCATTAGGCGGATCAAGGCTATGTTTCAAGCCAAGAAGGGCTCCAAGAATACCCGTTTAAGAGGGATGGATGAATTTCTTCATGCTGAGCTCGAGATTGGTTAGATGGAAGCTGTTGGACATGAGGGAAGATTGTTGAAGAATCTCATCAAAAACATTCGCGAGGATCAGTTGCGAAGCGTACTCGATCTCAGTTTACTGAGGTTGGCTCGAGTTAGAAGAAGACACGACGAGAGCTATGCCTGAAGCTTCTTCCAAGGAAACTTCTATGTCGGGAGTAGATCCTGAGCTTATCCATGCTGGCCCCGAAGAGGAAGAAGACTCTGAGATTCCACTACGTCCGAGAAAGCCGTCAGAACAAAGGTCCTGCAGTGGTTACGGTTGAGGAATTGTCGAAAGAAGTCCCGAAAGGCAAGCAACTGGAGATGAATCAGTGCCGACCCCAGTGCTCGCCAGGATTGCTCCTTCAGGCTCTCTTCAGTGTCAGAAAAAGCGTTGATCCTAAAAACATTCTGCCGGGTTCCCTGGTTAAGATGATAGTCTTCAGCGGGGGTCCCAGAACAAAGTCCAACCACTGAACTTGTTGGGGCTACTCCCTGCTGTCTGGGTTTCACCTACCCCAGTATTGTCTTCATCATCAAGAGAGAAACTGGATTACTCAGGAGATGATATTGACCGGGATAATATGCATCCTGCTCTTGACACCAGCAAGTTTTCACATTTGACCGAAGAGGAGATGTAGGTGGCTGTCTCAGAGAAGGAATTGCCCCTTGAAGGGACTGCTACTACTGAGGGTATTCTTTCTGCTTCACTCTTTATTTTTCTTATCAAACCTGTAGGCATTGTTTTAACATCTGCTTGGATGACATTTGCAGAGGCTGCTGCTACTATTGAGGGCAAAACCACCTCAAATATTGTTGAATGATTGTGGAACTAACCGAAGTTTCCAGGATCAGCGCTGAGGCGGTCCCTGTGAACATAGTAGCTGTGGCCGTGGAATCCTCTCAGCCAGGAGACTTGCCGGGGGATTTGCAGAAGCTTGCGAACGCAGGCTTGGTTGAGCTTTGAGTTTTAAACTGGAACAGACTCAGGTCCGTGTTTGAACTGGAACGCAGGCTTGGTTGAGCTCCGCGTTTTAAAGGGGAACGTTGGACAGACTCGGGTCTGCGTTTACCATTAGACGCGAGGTTCGTGTTTGAGTGAAACGCGACTTTCGTGTTGTAGTGAGGTCCACATCTGAGGCCTTGTCTTCAGTGATTTTTAGACAGTTTATAGTAAGTTCTTAAGAAAAACAAAGCATAAGCTTCATGGTGAAAATTGTCAGCTTCAAGATTTAAAATTTTTCATAATAAAAATTATATGTTGTCTGTGTATATAGTGTGAAAAATATTTAAATTTTTTTACTTAAGGTTCAGTATGTATTAGTGTTTTAAATCTTGGTCGAGATACCGGTATATCGGCCGAGATATCGGTATTTTATTCAAAACGATACGATAAGTGCAAAATTTTACCGGATATTATTTTGGACCGATATAAGCTGATATATCGCCACATGGCCGATATATCAGTTGCTATCTGAGATGAAAATATCGCCTGTTAAATTGGCTTATCGTTTTGTAATACGGGTCAGGTTACAACCCACTAAATTGGCTAAGGAAGTGATAAAAGCCGGCCCGCTTCATTATATAAAACCAAACTAAAAAAGCAGTTACAACCCACTAATGAAGCGGGTCAACCTGACCCGCTTGTGTTACATAAAAAGAAAAAAGAAAACAGAAGAAAAAAGAAGAAAAGTTAATTCTACCTCTCTCTCGAGCTAGGGCATCGGCGAAATCCACCTCTCCGATTGTGATCGCTCTCGACGCCGCCCTCAACACTGGTTCTCTCCCTCTCTCCTCCGAATCGCTCCTCTCTCCCCCGATGCCATCTCTCTTCTCTCTCTTCTCCATCTCGACGGCGCCATCTCTCCCCAATGCATCTCCTCTTTGGTCCCCTCTCTCCATCTCTCTTTATCTCTATATATGCCTATTTCCACCTCTCTCCTCTTTTTTTATCTCTCCCCCTCTCTCTCTCGTCTTTCTGTCTCTATCTCTGTGTGATTATTAGATTGTTATGATTTGTGTTCATGTTGTGGTTTTAATCACAATGATATCTTTAAATAGTTTCATATGATTTATGTAGACAATCATATGTATATTTTTCATTCGGTATGACCTCTGATATAACATCCGGTATCTAGTACTATATCGCGATATATCACCCAATATTCGGTATCTGATATATAATTTTGTCGACCGATATATTGCTGATATCCGATATTTAAAACACTGATATGTATCTAGTTTATTTAAATTTAAATGAAAAAGAAATAGAAGGTGGAAAAGCACTGTGACTGACAAAAACTCTATGTTGTGGTTGATGTTGCTAGTGGTTGGAGAAATAGGAGATAAGAGATGCCTGAAATATAAACACTAAGTGTATGGTGATGAAAGTGAAATTATCAATATTAGGAGCAAAAACATACTAGGCTGGTGGGCGAAATCCTTACGTTGAAGCAGACACTTCAATGCATAAAAGACAAAATGGTAAGCTTCATACAAAATAACACAATCTTTACATGGAATATCATAAGAATGGTATCAAATATCAATTTTGATATATATCGGCAATGTTGTATCGAGTTTTGAGATACCATGTGTGTGTGCGTGCGTGCGCGTGTGTCTATATATATATATATATATATATATATATATATATATATATATATATATATATATATATATATATATAGACCAATATATATCATAAGAATGGTATCAAATACCAATATAGTCGATGTCATCCATATCACAATATCGGCACTGATATTGACCAATGTGGCTTCATATATATATATATATATATATATATATATATATATATATATATATATATATATATATATAGAGATAGACTTGTATCCTTTCAAAAGGATTTGATCCCGGATCCTTCCCACTCAAAATCAACCCTCCAACATTCGAATACAAGATCCACTCCGTTGAAGTTGATCTATACTATTTCAAGTATCTATAAACCAAAAATCAAGTGTTTTAAATACTTTTTGCCCATCCATCAAGCGACGCAAAATGGACGGCCGAAAGTAGTGAGTTGGTTAGATCTATGTCTTTAGACATACAAATTCTCGATCTGGCCATTTCATTATGATCTAAACATTTAAAAACCCCTATAAACTAATTTTTGTTAGATTTCAAATGTTCTACACCGTTAAACTAACCAACTCACTATTTAGACCGTCCGTTTTCCCCCTACTTGATGGATGGGCAAAAAGTATTTAAAACACTTGATTTTTGGTTTATAGATACTTGAATTAGTATAGATCAACTTCAACGGAGTGGATCTTGTATTCGAATGTTGGAGGGTTGAATTTGAGTGGGAAGGATCCGGGATCAAATCCTTTTGAAAGGATACAAGTCTATCTCTATATATATATATATATATATATATGAAGCCATATTGGTCAATATCAGTGCCGATATTGTGATATGGATGACATCGACTATATTGGTACTACAAACTATTGACTGATGTAGATACAGATATCGAGATTTTGAACCATGATTATAAGTTTCTTATAGTTTAGAGCTTTATTCCAAAGCTATGTAGAAAACTGGCACAACTACGCTTGAAATACAAAGTTAAATACGTAACTCCTCAATAACACAAGGTACATATGCTAAAATCCTTTTTTCTTTTGTAACAAAGGCCATTCTTATGTTTATAATATTATTAGTAGGTTAATTGAATAGTGGTATGGACTTTTTGCATTCATATCTCTTTTACTTGTTTTCTGTGGAATGTAAATGTCAGTGAATTTATCACCACTTGGTGGAGAAAAGTGCAACTTGAAAGCCTGGGATTTGTATTTGGCTTGAAAAACTTATGGCAATGAATTGGTTTATTTCTTTCTGAACGGCTTTGGACAGGTAAACTTATCTCTAACTCAAGTGTTGTATGTTTACTGAATATCTTATTGGTAGCAATCTACAACATTGAAGCCTGGTTTGTTAAATCAGTTTGTTTCTGTATTACATTATAATCCTATAATAATGCAAGGATGATAACTGATGACATCTTCCTTCTTGAAGCACATTGTAATCCTTAACTGCAAGTTTCTATTGTTTGGTGAAGTTCATTTTTTTTAGCAACGATAAGCTTCACCCACACATTGTACTGCACCTTTTGACATCACCTGGGAATGATCACTTCATATGAAGGACCTTGTTTCATCTGTTTGATACTGAACTATTTCTCAGCTGGCATAGATGGCACATTGCTTTCCTAGTCCAGCTTTTGTATGGTTTGAAAGAGTCCATAACTGTTAAATCTTTTTCTTTGTTTTTCGAGCATATTAAGAGTATGCACTCTTTCTAACAGATGCATACGTGGTACTTCATCTATGTCCAATTTTTTCTGTCTGATAGATAGATATTATTAACAGATTGTCTTCTTATTTGATTTGCAGCACTGAGTTTGCGGAACTGGAAGCAGTTCCTAGTTTAGATGTGATTGAAGGTCCTCTTGAGCCACCTAGATCTTCTACTGCCGCTTCAGTTCCTGATGTTCCTGATAGCTCATTTATGAACTTTTTCAGTGTATGCACTCTTTCTAACAGTTGATTTTTGCAAAGTTCATCATCAATTTTAAACCTTTCTTAATAAGCTTCAACATGTAAACTTCCTGCTAATGTCATGCTTATCCCTGTTCTAGTTTAGAAGTGGTCTTGAAGTCTTGATGATTCTTGCTGAATTATTTGATTCTCCAGTTAGGTCTGAGCATGCATTACATGCCTTTGTCTGCCAAGCTGGCAGCTACATATCACTAGTTGTTTTCTGATAGGTGTCTGGATTTATCAGTCGAGTGGGAGAACATGGGATCAGTGCTTATCAATCCTATGAGTCTCAAGTTAAAAACACACACACCCACACACATGCACGCCCACACACACACACACACCAAACCCCCCCCCCCCCCCCCCCCACGCCCCCCCCCCCCCCCCCCCCTCCCAACCAAAAAAAAAAACCCACCCACCAAACAGACACACCCCTTTATGCATCCCAACCCTCACACGGACACAGAACAGAAAAAGTTAAATAGCAATTACTTTCAGGAGTTTCATTGCTCTACTAAATTCAAAGCACCATTAGTCTTTTTAACTTTTGACTACATTCACACCCTGGGTTCCTTTTTTGATGTAGATCATTTCTTGTTTGCAGACAGCAATGAATATTGGAAATGCTCCAAATGCGGCGATTGGAGGACAACCACACCCATCATCTGCAACTATTCCCTTACCTTCTTCCCACGCAAGAAATGCCATTCCGTCCAGTTTGCCAGTTCTTCAGTCTGCACCTCTGCAGCCTACTTCATCTACTCCTTTAATGCCTCTCCTTGACGCTCACGAATCTAGTAACAACAGCAATCGTTTGACAAATCTTGTTAAACCTTCTCTTTCTCGTCTCCATCTTCTTTGATGATGCCACCAATCCCATCTTCAGTGCCAACTGCTCCCCCTCTACATCCTCCTGTGACCATGCAACGTCCATATGGCACTCCATTACTTCAACCTTTCCCACCACCAAGTCCGCCTCCGTCTCTTACTCCTGCTCCAAATGGCCCAGTTATCACAAAGGACAAAGTTCGGGATGCTTTATTGCGGCTTGTGCAGGTATGAACTTTTGAATATTTGCTTTCTATGTTCACTCTATTAAGATAATGTTTAGCGAAGGACATTTTCATGTGAATGTACCAGAGTGATGTCCGAGGGGTAGATTCATAGAATAGTGTGTAAAGTTAGGATCCCCTAAATTTAAGGTAGAGAAGAAAATCAAATTTAAATGTAAATTTTTTATTTCAAAATTAATAAATTTTGAAACTTTGATATGTTGGTTGGTGATTGTGGCATATTGTTAAAAAAAAAAAATAGCGCTTTTTTTATAGTTAATTAAACTTTGTGTTTCATTTAGGGTAGACTTGGATGGATTACAGAAGTTCCACCATGTAAAAGAAACTTTAATGTCCAATGGTGTTTTTTTCAGCAGTTTCAACTAGTGCTTATACCAATGGGCTTGTAGTGAGAAATCCCCTTGCCAACTAATGTCTATTTCCAAATCCAATTCCAAACATCGGTAATCCTATGCGGTCCCTGGGAAGAAATAGTAAGCAAAACTTCATTTCCTTTCCGAAAAGAATTTCTTATGGGCGTATATGTTAAATGTAGTGTTTGAGGTACTTCTGAACCTCAACCTCTTGAGAGACCAAGAAGTTAATGTTTGGTGTTCTATGGCTGTAGATTAATGCTAAAATATTAACCATGCACTTTTTCTTTATCCTGCAAGATCTACTGCCCTAATGTCAAGTGAAAGAGAACCTAAAGTTGTTGGAGGTGAAGACGAGGGAATCTAGTTGTCAAGTAATTTTGATTTAGATGGGTAACTTGTTTTACTGAAAGACATGAGAAAATTGGAAAACTACAACCCATGCAAATTGGGAAAAAGGCGAAAAGAAATGTGTTGTGGAATTGGACAGGCCGTCTAAAAGGCACTTGATGGAATGTTATATTTAGAAATTGAATGTTGCAGAGTTTTCTTTACTTGTGACTACCAAATAAAAAACTTGAGCATGTTAAATCTCTAAAATAGTATAAATTGGACCTTTTCATGTTGCTTGGCTCAATCTAGGAAATCTAGCAACCCTTAGATGGCTTAAAGATGCAATTGTGTTCATTTCTAGTTTATTCCTGCCTCTGGTTCAGTGTTTTGTACAGAAATTATAAGTTTCATGATGTTTACCAAAACCATCCTTAAATGCGTGTTGTGATACTGCTAACTATTTCTACTGATGTTTCTGGTTGTATGGTATTACGTTCATAAAGAGAGGGCGATATATAATTTTCTCTAATTGTTTTTGTATTTTGTTACATGATTCGTGGAATCGACATTGTATATAACATCATCAATTTTTTTGTGGCAGAATAATCAGTTCATTGATGTGGTCTATCGAGAGATGGTGAATGCACACTACCAGTAGCAGACTGAAGTGGCTTGCTGTACTGATTGGTTTTGTCAATGTAGATTGTGGTTGATGTTTATGTAGGCTGAGTTTTTGTACATCTTCTGTGATTCATAGCTATAGTTGGTGGAGATTTTTGCTGCCGCTGCTTTTTTTTTTGCTTTTTTTCATTTTGGTTACCGTCTGTGTTGGAAATGAAATGACACTTTTAAAGCAGGTTGTGCGATTTTCTCAATCTCTAGGTGTCCCAGATTTTCTTCAATTTTGGTGATCATTTGATCTACAGGTTGGTATTTGAAATTTTGAACAGTTGAAGTCAATGTTTATTATTATAACCTTGTTTTTTTGTTTCTTGAGGAGCCTAACCAAGTATCTAGTTCCAACTCTTGCTTTGCTTGGTCTTGGACTTGAAAGTATTTTTGGAACCTTGGATGGGTGAGCAATCATATATTACTGATTTTGGATTTGTGGAAACTGCCCATAAATGTCAGGAATAATCTCAGCGAATGTATCTTATTTTCTTGATTTATAGTTGATGTTTATATAGTGCTTGATATTCCAAATGATTTGTGGAAGAGGCATGTTTTGATCTTGGTCTTGGGATGAATTATGAAACAGAAGCTGATGAACCCCATCAAATGCTTGCTTAACTGATCTTTGGTGCAGCTGAACTATTAAATTGATTGTCATGTAAATTCTTTTGTGAACTACTGAATGCACCAAATCTTAGGTTTTGTTCCTCCTATTTACTCCCATTACATTGATCAGATAAGTTGGTTTATGTGAAGCAGGGTTAGGTTCTGCTGATCAAAAGTCACAGTATGTGGTAATCAAGATCAAGATTGGAGTTGTTAAATTTTGCATTCCCTTGGTCCTTCCTGGATCTAATATTTTTTCAAAGAACGAAGGTATGCAACTTTAGTAGTAGGATTGTGCTTTTTTTCTTGGGCGAAATGGTAGCCACAGTGAGCCAGATTGCTGGAGGTTCTGTCACTGGGTTATGATATGTGATTGAAAAAGAGTCTCAGTAAGGTCAGCTCCAGGTTCTTGAATGTCCTTGAATGCTCAACGATATATTATCACGATGATGGGAGAGGTCTTAGAGTTTTGTTGACTCTCATGTTCTTGAATATTTGATGACGTCGATGACTCTGTAATATGACAAGGTTTATGTGCTTTCAAGCTTAAGAGCTGTATGTGGTGATGTGAACGGGTTTGGGTGGGACCGCCTACCCGTGCGGGCCCTGCCCGGGTTGGCACGGGTCCGCTCCGTCCTGGGTCACCCGGCCTCAAACCCGGGGTGTGCCAGGGTTCGAGGCAAGAGGCCCACGGCCGGGACGGGCCGGGCCTAAACTGCCCAATGGCTCTTTATAGAGCCGTTGGGCTTTGGGGGGGGGGGGGGGGGGGGGGGGGGGTGATTTGTAAAAAACTTTTTACAAATACCCTCCCAACGGCTATAATTGCCCAAAATTTTAGTTGTGGGGAGGTATTTGTAAATTCTTTTTACAAATATCCCCGAGCAGCTTTATTGGGTCCAATTGTTTTTTTGCAAAAAATTACATTTTAACAGCCTCCTCTCATATATAAATACACCATCTTCCTCACTTTATTTCATCACAAAAAATATCTCTAAAAATTTTAAAAAATCTCTCAAATTCTCAAGCACTCAAGTTTTCAAGTGCTCAAGCTCTCTCGAGTTTTGCTGAAAATAAAGCATTCACAAGTTTTATTAAATTACTCATAATCCTGAATATGATCCATTCTGTAAAGATACTATTAAAGTGAAAATATTCAGAGTTGTTGAAGAAAGAAAACAAATTTTAATGACAATTTTTTTCTTCTATGCCACAAAGAGTTGTACATACTTCTGTTTGTTTGGATGTTCTTAACGGCTTTCAATACATAGATGTTATTGCACATTTTATTGATTTCGATTGGTTTTTAAACAAAAGAATTATTGTTTTCAAATTATGAAAATTTTCTTTTTCTCACAATGGTTCTTATTTTAGCCAGATTATTATGAAAATTGTTAGAGATTTAGACTTGAATCTATTTTTTTTCCTATTTCAATTGATAATGCTAGCCATAATAGTGTTGCAATTGAGCTTTTAAAAACTCATTTTAGACCGGTTGTGAATGAAAAATTTTCATATTCGGTGTGTAAGTTACATCATTAACTTGTGTGTACAGGATAGTTTAAATGTATAGATACTTATATTCACAATTTAAAAAGTATTATTTTATTTATTAGAAGTAGTGGTCCAAGAAAACAAAACTTTAAACAAATTTGTTTCAGCGTAGGCCTACATGTTAAAAGTTTACTTCGAGGGCATGAGAACTCGTTGGAATCAACATATAATATCTTGAGGAAAAGTATTTCTTATCAGACTGCAATAGATATGTTTATTGTCACGGAATTGTCAGATATTTATTTCTGATGAAGAATGAAAAATTATTAAAGTAATTTGTGAATTTCTAGAAAAATTTGAAAGAGTAACAAAATTATTTTCTATAATTTATTATCCCACAACGAGTTTACTATTTTTATGAGTTAACTGAAATTACTGAACTGTTTTATACACATCGAAATTTTTTTTTGCTTCGAGATATTATTTCTTTTTTGGAAGAAAAATTCACTAAGTAGTTTAAAGATTTCTCTATTATATTTTACTTTACTACTATTATGTATCCTCAAATTAAATTTGAAGGTTGTAAATATTTACTTGAAAATTTTTATGAAAAAAGAATTATTCTGATTCTAGCCTAGTATGGAAAGATATTGACCATTCTATAAATAATTTGTATGATTTATATGATTCTCAATTTGAAAATAAACAATCATTTCAATCTACACTGTCATTTAGGCCTAAAAGTTCTTTATTATCTGGTTTATTATCTACATCGAAAAGATCAAGAAGCTCAGACTTATTGAATGAGCTTCATTATTATTCGACTTATGCTATAACTTCTGAGATTGATGTAGACTGAAGATTTAAAAATTTTGATATTTTAGCCTGGTGAAAATCATAGGAATTAACATATCCGGTGTTTTTCATCATAGCACGTAATTTACTAACTCTTTCTGTTTCTATAGTAACTTCAGAATCTGCTTTAAGTACAGCTGGATGAATGCTGACTAATACAAATAACTGTTTGGCGTCAGAAACCATCGAGCTGTTCATTTGCAGAAAAGATTGGCTAGATGCGGAGACGAGAAGACTGAATAAATCAGTAGATGAAATCATTGAAGACTATCTAAAAAATGATTAAAGAATGAAGATCTTTTGTATTTGTGTTTGTATCAATTATACTTCATTTTCAATTTATATACTATATTATATTTTTATCAATTTATACTTCATTTTTAATCTATATACTTCATTTGTATTTGTATCAATTTATCTAATTTATTAGATTGTTCATAAAAAAATTTACATTTGTATTTTACAATTTATATAAATTTTGTTCAAAATTGTAAATTTTTTGGTATTTTTTTATTTTTTGACATTATAACATTTTTTAGAACTTAATATATTTTTTTAGAATTTTTTTTAAAGTTATAAGAAACCCTGGATGGCCCGGGTATGGCGCGTCCGGGCCGCCCTATAATTGCGGGTGGGCGCGCGCTTGGCTCGGCCCGCTCCTTACCCGCTGGGTCCAGGCCAAGCCGGGCCAAACCCGGCCCGTTTCGCACCCCCTGACTGTCTGGGGCCAGCATCACCACCTGCGTAGTGTCACCGTACACGCAACATTAACATATCACTCATCTGCCCATTATGTGCATATTCAACAACCTGGAGCTGCAGAGGTTATAGTTAATTTCAATGCTGATGATGTTTTAGGTTGACTTGGTGAGCAAACACTCTAGTGGAGCTAGTAACAAGAGAGGATTTCCCATTCCTCTGCCTTGTGTATGAAGCCCTAGAACTCAAGCCAATCGAGTCACCCCAAAATGATACCAAAGCCTTGGGATGTTGGCAAAGAACATATTTTTCTCTGCAGTCACAGCAGCAACACTGTCTGTTATTCTCCTAGCCTTTGTTTCACCATCTCCTTCACACTGTTCCACACAAGTCACTTGCCATCTCCCTCCATGTTCACCCTCCCCACCCTCAAAACATTCCTCCTCTCCAACAACCAACCAATCTTCATGCAAGCAAGGCTTTCATCTTCCATCATAAACTCACACAGGGCCCTCGGAACACATCTCAAGTCATCGGGAAAGCGCAGGGCTTCGTCCTTCCTGTCGAGCACTTCGCCCTCGCTGCTTTCAGCATCACATACCTCACTTTCAAAATGCTCATATTCATTGTTACATTCAATTTTACCTACTTTTCAACCCAGTTTTTACTTAGAATGCACAAAGTGCATATATCTCCATTCTATCTTATTCAAGGAATATGCAGCAGTTTGTACAAAACAGAAGATATCACTAACATATATTACAAAAGAGAACCTGCAACCATATCACCGAGGTATTTATTTATGGGAAGTTCTCTTTTATCCTAGTATTTACATCTCCAAGGAGGTGTGATCTAAATAAGACACTGCAACTGCAGTGTGGAGAGCAGCTCCTATGGGAAGAGCCTCCTCATCAATGAAGAAGTAGGGGGAATGCAAGAGGTGGACTGCACCAATGGACTCATTTCTGACGCCGATCGAGAAGAAGGCACTTGGCACCCTCTGTGTGTAGAAACTGAAGTCCTCCGCGCCCATGACCAAGTTACTAAGCCCGACATTGGTATTCCCGAGCAGGCGATCCCCTACTCTCTTTACGTGGTTGTACATCCCTTCGTCATTGACAGTCACAGGATATGCAATGAGAGTGTTCTCCGTGAAGTCCAACGTGGCAGTACACTGATTCACTGCTGATTGTGTCTCGATAACCTGTCGAGAGAAATTCTTTAGCAAGTCAGCAAGTTGGAGTTCTTGGGATGTTGAAGGCTAGGGTGGTGATTGGTCTGAAGATATGGATCAAACTGTGTCTAAGTTGATAACACTTCAAATGTGTGGGATACTGATCATAGTAATAGACCTGTGTCCACAATTTTCTTACTTAGATAATTCACTAATTGAGATATGAATAATGAGATTATATAAATAATCATCATGCATAATTGAAATTTGTACAGATTTTTTTTTCTTTTCTTCTTTTAATTAATGAGGCAGATGACTCCCATGGGGAGGCAATATCCCCTAAATTGTGCTTGTTGCTCCATGAACTTGTGACCTCTCCGTCAGAAGAGGCACTATAACCAACAGCGCAGGTTACTTTTCAAGGAACTCCTAAAGAATTACCATAATGCAACAAAGCATAATACAAAATATGAATCAGAGAGAGTTAATTTCATCTAACTGTAATTATGATTCAGCAATACAAGTGCTACTCAATAAGTTTTTGATAGGTTGGTGCTGTTAGTCCTTGACCCAGACCCAAAATTACACTGAACTACCAAAACTAATCTCAAGGATATATCATTTTTTCCCTTAAAATGTAGAAAGATAAATAATCTTCAGAGTGGACATCAAGAAATGCTCATTGGAAACTGGAAACAATGTGTTTGAAGTACCTCTCTGATCCGGTTCATGAGGTAAGATAGACCCTCATCTGTCATGCTTCTAAAAGTGCCTCCAAATGTCACGGTTTCTGGGATAACATTGAAAGTGTTTCCACCATTTATAAACCCAACTGACACTACCTGCAAATGAAGTAACATGTTATTCACTCTCATTACAGATAAATTCAGACTGTTTGGACAACTCATCAGTAAGGTATTGCATCACTTGCATGTGCTCCAGAAAATTGGAAGCTTTAACAAATAACGGTGCAAATTCACACAATAAATAATTTATGATGGTTCAAAATAATTTGGAAAGTTCGGTATCTTAGAAGGCTTCCTCGATTACAATTTTCTACATATATCACGTAATATTTCCGGTCAGAGTAGAATAGCATACAACATTCAATTATAAAAGATCAGTTACTTAGATTTATACATGGAAGTTGATGTAGAAAAGCCGGTTAGGATCTTCCGGGAGGAACTTCTTCCAGGTGGCATGTCCTTGAGATTGTGTTTGAATGCGAGATTGTGTTTGATGCTGAGAACACGAAGGAAAGGAAATGGACATGGCAAAATTTAGGCGTGGAATGGCTCGACATGGCCTTTTCAAGATGCTTTGCTATTTCATTTCGTTTCCTTCACTTTTGTAGCATCCACTCATAGCTATTATGAACAACTTGAGGAAAATTGTTTGAAGCAGTTCATTGTCATGGACATAATTCAAGAATACCCTTGAAAACAGATGTTTCCAAAAAAATCATGGGCACCTTCCATGATCTCAGTGTCCTGAACCTTTCATGCAAACAATCTTTTATTATAAAGGAAAATTTTGGCAAAATTCATCGTTGTGGGGATTACATTAGAAAAGTCTATTGTTATTGAACTAGTAATAGCTAATCAAGATTAAAAATTTGCTTTTGTAGGATTTCTTTGAAATCTGTCTGATCGGTAGACAAACTCAATTTAGTTTCTTAAGGGGGAACCTCATATCATTGACCGGAGTGCACGATACGGGGATTGTTCTATTTATCCTTTATTTTTTCTATTGTAGTAGTCGTTTATTTAGTTTATTTAGCCTATATTGATTATGTTTGGAGATTTCTTCTTGATGTAGGCTTATATAAGACCAAAACTAGCATTGTAGTATGTAGCTAATGAGATATTGATTATGATAATCTTTGTTTAGCATGCTAATTTGCTTTACAATTTTCTTTGCATGATGATTTGCTTAGCATCTTAAATCTTTTGTATGCTAAATTGCAAAAGTGGGTGAGAGATCACCTTAGATGAGAAGTCCTGAATTATTTTTATCCCTAAATTATGGAACCATAGTTTATTATCGCTTCCGTTCTGCATCAATTCTGGTATCAGTGCTAAAATTCCTATTTTTCTTCACCAAAAATTTCAAAACCCAATATCTAGTCTTTGATTTTAGTTGTTGAAAAAATAAAAATAAAAATTCTACTGTTCATCTTCTCCAAACTGATCCCTCACTAAAACCCTAACCCTAGCTCCCAAGCTCGCTGCCATATTTCCACCGTTGCCAACACCTCGTGATCTCGCCACCTCCCCTCATCATCAGATCTCGCTACCTCTCTCTCTTCTTCATCATTAGATCTATCCAACAACAACAAAAGCCTCGCAACAGCAACAACGTCGCCACCAGCACCTTCAGTCGCCTCGACCTTGCCGTGATCGTCTTCATCGTGGTTCTCGCCGCTGACAGCGATCCCAAAGCTCGTTCGCCTCCTCCAACAGCGACCGATCCGACCTGACGACCTCGACAGCACTACCGTCTCCACTTTTTCTCCTTACCGCACCAGATCCTCCATCTCGCCGCCACAACAGACCTCCTCGCCGCCGTGTTCTCCGTTAGATCTCAATTAGCACCACCTTTTCGACCTTGATCAAAGATTGCCGCCACCCCGCTGCCCTCGTCTTCAGTCCAACCCGCCGCCGCCAGGTCTATAGCCCTCGTCTTCAATCCAGATCTCGACAACCCGCCACCGTCGTCTTCAGTTCAACGCATAGCCGACGACCTTGGCGTCATCTCCTTTGACAACAACCTCCGACTTCACCATCAACCCGTCGCTTCGTCTCCTTCCTCCATACGCAATAGAAGCAATTGAGTTTGTTTTGGGTTTCACAACCTGAACCTGACACAGTTGCCGAACTCAATCCGACCCAGATGTGTCTCACGTCAATCCGACCCGCTTGCAGCCCGGGTTCGACTCGAGCCGACCTTACCCGAGCTGACCCGCTGAGCTGACCTACAACAACTATGCAGACCAGTTATAAGCCCCATTTGAGCCGTTTTCAAAGCAGTCTTCTTCCAGTCACATCTAACCTGTGTTGCAGCTATTCCAGGACTTCCATGCCATGATTTCTAGCTCTCGAGTATGAGTGATTCTCCAAGGAATCTCACAAGATTCTACGTTTGGACGTGAACTACTCACCCCTAGGTAAAATCTAACTTAACTGAATTTCAATTGCTGAATTTTTTGCAAATATTATGAGACTACAATAATTTATTAGTGGCATTGTGATTTGCTTCTCTCTAGTGGTTTGCATCTTTGTTTTCTATTTAGGAGTTTTTTTTTTAATTTTCATTATTAGTACATGCATTTAGTTTTGTTTGAATATATGATTTGTGTTGCATCTGTGTTTATTTGTCGTGCATTTGTGTTAGTGCATACTCCTTCATAATGGAAAGTGGTATAACCCTCATCGAACCAATATGAAAGAGAAAAATAACCTTTTGCCTTAGGTAACTTTGAGATATCAATTCACATTAGGGAGGACAGAATCACAACTCAGGGATAGAATCTCAAATCGGTGTCCCTCGAAGAGTCGACATGTTAATATTTTGCTTAGTGATGATGTTGACGATTCGAGGGTTATTGAGGATGTGTACGTTCATCCCAAGATTACTAGTGCCACTGAAGATACGATAGTTTTCCAGTGCCCCGATACTTGATGAGGTCCATAATTTTTCTGAGGGTATTAGTGATATTGTGGGTGTGTTAGTGGAGTTTAGTACACTCATAGCTGATGATATATGTGATTCTAGTAACTCCGATGCATTGCATTTGTCTATTACACATGATGAGATCTCTAGACAGATTGCAAATTGTAATAATGGCTACAAATTTGTTGAATATTCACATAATATTTTACAGGAATTTGTAGTTGATAACGAGGTGGTGGTCATGATTCATTTTCAGAGGTTCCCTGTAGAAATTGTGAGAAAGTTGCACACTCGACGTACACATTCCTATAGAGTTCTGAGGAGGATTACTTCCATCACTCATGAGTTGAATATTCCACGAGATCCTAGTAACAGTCTGATTTTCAATGGGAAGGATTCGACTTTGTCTGTTGCATGTGCCTTGCTAGAGCTATCATTGACTACAACTGATTCGTCACATAGGACAATTTCACTTTCACCACCTTGGGTCAGAGTGATATATGAATGTCAGTTCATTGACCACCATCATGGCCTGATTAAGATACTTCATGCAAGGAGATTGTTCAATTCAACCGGGACATGCTTGACATTTGTTATCGATGCATTCACCACAGATGAATGCTTTCAAGCCGGACATAATGATGGGAATCGCTCTAGTTATCTTTTATTTTAGTTGTTTTTATTGTAGTAGTTGTTTATTTAGTTTATTTAGTCCCACATTTATTATATTAGGAGACTTTTTCCTTATGTGGACCTATATAAGACTAAGAACAGTATTGTAGTAGGTAGCTAAAGGGATATTGATTATGCAAACCCTTATTTAGCATGTTGATTTGCTTTACAATTTGCCTTACATGATAATTTGCTTAGCATCTTAAATCTTTTGCATGTTGAATTGCAAAATTGGGTGATTAGATCACTTGGGTGAGAAGCCATGAATCCAAATTATCAAACCCTAGTTTATTCCCGCTTCCGTTCTACATCACATATGTTTCAATAAAATAAACATTTCTACTTAAGGATCAAATTCAATCACACCACAGTATCAACACCAGGATGTTATAAGAGAGATGAGCTAGAAAGAGATTTCTACATTTCAAAAATATAGACAATAGTAAAGACAACACAATCAGCTTACTCTGCTCTCAAGAGGATCTGATTCTCTGGATACGAGCTGCTGAAGGCTTAGGACTGCAAAAGCTGCAGCAATAAGGGGATCTGTGGTTTCGTGTGGCGCTGCTGCATGCCCACCCTTCCCGTTAATGGTTGCAGTAAAACGACCTGCTGCTGCAAGAAAAGGGCCAGGTCTGGAAGAAACACTGCCAGTTCGAAGTGTAGGGTCAACATGCATACCAAACATGGCCTCAACATCATCCACAGCGCCTTCTTGCAAGACATGATACGCACCAGCTTTACTCTCTTCTGCTGGTTGGAAAACAAGTTTCACAGTACCCTTTGAAGAAAAGTATGATTTAACCCAGATTAATAAAGAAACTGAATGTAACATATGATTCATATATACTATTCCAAAGTTTCCAGTAAGAGATTTAATAGAGAAGGATGTTGGGCAACTACCTTCAACTCGTTCTTTCTATGTTGAAGCAGCTTAGCAGAACCCAAAAGCATTGTTACATGAGCATCATGCCCACAGGCATGCATTTTTCCACTTATTTTGCTTTTGTACTCCCAATTCACCCGTTCCTTCCAAAGGTTCAAGATGCAGAACCAACAGACAAATGTCAGTGTTCTTTGATTTCTTAATTAACTAGCTCAAAAACAATTAACAACTGACGCATTCCGCTAGATAATTTCATCATAGACAGAAAAACTCAATCCACTGCAAATTAATGGTGTTCAGAGAAAAATTAAATGAAAAGGAGATAATAAATAAGAAAACTCAACAAATGTAAAGAATTCAAAAGGTCGGATGTCTCCTTGAGTAATAAGAAAAATACTACACCTCGGATCTCTAGAAAAAGGTGGGATATGCACTGAACAACCAAAATTTAACTACACCATAAAGCCTCAAATAGGATTCAGACTTTTAAGAGGTTCAGTAGACTAATCAAATCTTGAGAGAGCCTTTAATAATTAAACTCTGAAAGTTTAACCTTAATAGAACCTTTAGTAAACTCCAGCCCGAAGATTTAATACCATGATTTTGTCCCAAATCTTATCATCATTTGAAAACCCTTTTCCATATAAAGAGGTTGTCCACAGATCAATGCGTAAGGCAGAACACCCCCATTGATAGTGTTAAATTTGTTAATTGAGTTATTGAATTTCTACCTGTTATCCCGTATCCATCTATTGTTTTATATACCTTTGTTTTGCCTCTGATGATGAATAATGAAACGGTTTAGGTTTCTCAACATGTACCAGAGCTTATCTAACCCTAACCCTAGATACCCTCTCCTTTCCTCCTTCCCCTATCATCTCACCTCTCGTCATCACCATCACCACTGCACCCTCCCGATCAATCCTGCAACCTCACCGTAGGCTCCTACACCAACCTGCAAGCTCGGGAAGCCCTCTCCTGCAGGCGACGAGACTTCTGGAAGCCCTAGCTGTTGTCGGTGAGCTCTGCTGAAGGCTCCTGAACCCTACTTTAGCGGTGCTCATGGGTCTTGATGCCTTAATTGAGGTCACTGAGGCTTCCTGACCCCTCTTCTGCTTGCGCCAATCAATGTTCTAAAAAGCGGTTTCAGTACGCGCGCGGTCCGGGAGCGCATAATGCTTAAACGGTTTAAACGATGATTAAACGGATTACACGTTTTATTATTATTTTAATATATAATTATATTATAATACTTAAAACATGCAAATCTGAATTTTATAAACTCTCAAAAAAATCATAAAAGATATAACAAACATAACTGGAAAAATTAAATTGTTAGTACTAGGGGAAATTTAAAAAGTAATAATGTCAATCAGTTCAAAGTACATCAATGTACCTCCATTTAGAAAAGTAATAATGGATCATGTTTGAGTTCTGCTACCTTAATGGGTTCAAAATTCGAACCCATTTAGAAAATAATTGAATAACATTTAAACGGACGCTAATTAATCACCAATTAGACGCTTAATCGTTGCTTAAGCGAATTAATCGCATGGACGAGTAATCCGACCGCTTTCTTCAAGTTCTGCTCGTTTCAGGCCGAAAACATTTAAGCGGCCGATTAATCGACCGCTTAAACCTTTTTTTAGAACACTGGCGCCAATTCTCTGTTCCTGCATACGACACCCTCAATGTCATCCTGAAAGTGTTTCTACATCGGTTCTATTCTAATCTGAATGTTCTACTCTATATTATAGAAAAATCAGTTTTGTGAGACTGATCTGATCTAGTCTCCGATCTAATCTCTCTATTTGATGCTGATCTGATCCGTTTACTGCTGAAATATCAGATTTCTAAAGCTTGTTTGGCTTTTCATGCTGCAAAATCTTACTATTTGATGTTGTTCTGGTTGTTCGTGCATCTATCTGGTAACTAAATCAATTGTCCTATGATTTACTGGTATTTTCTGACTACTAGCTATTTTTTTTGGTGTTTTTTCTCTATCTGACTGCGATGTCGACTGCTTCAATTTCTGTACCTCTCTTATTCCTACATTCTGGTATCTGATGATACTGCTCCAGTTTTCTCAGCTACTTACTCTGGTCCTCCTGGTGCTCCTACTGTTCAGGTATTACAAGATAAGTATGACAGACTGCGTCAGCTTAAGTTCTCTCAGGCAGGTCATTCATCAACTCATACATCCTCTTCAAGTACGGATGCTTATATCGCCTCTCCTCACAGACCTTAGATATTGTATTCAGGAGCCTCATCTCACATGACAGGTATTAAGGACAAGTTTATCTCCTTACATCTTTCTAATAAATTTTCTTCTGTTACCATTGTTGATGGTACGCAGTCTCCTGTATTTGGTGATAGGGTAGTTCAGGCCACTTCATCTTTGAATCTAACAATTGTGTTATATGTTTAAAATTTTCGGTCAAATTGTTATCCATCAGTCAGTTTACCAAACAAAATAACTATAGCGTAACCTTTTTTCCTTCTTACCGTGTCTTTTAGGACCTGATAATTGAGAGGATTGATTCGGGTCGTGAAAGAGGAGGCATGTACTATTTGAATGACAGTATATCCCCTACTGACTTGGTTGCGGATAGTCTAATCCTATTCTACTGTGACACTAGCGTCTGGGTCATCCGTCATTGCAGAAGCTTCGACCACTTGTTCCTGTTGAGTCTTCTGTCTCTATCTTAGGTTGTGAGTCTTGTGAGTTAGCAAGCATAATCATGTATCTTTTCTAAGTCGAGTCAATAACCGCAGTAGTACTGTATTTGAGTTAATTTATTCTGATGTCTGGGGTTAAAGTTGTGTGCCTTCAATTAAAGATCTTAGATATTTTTTTCCTTTTTGTTGATGACTTCTCTCGCATGACTTGGCTTTATTTGTTAAAAGAGAGGCCTAAAGTTCCTGGTGTCGTCGAGTTTTTCTTTAATGGAATCAAAAATCAATTTTCTATGTCTGTTTGTGTGCTTCGTACTGATAATTCCTTAGAATATATAAAAAATGATGTCTCTTTTTTGTTCTAAGAATGAGATCATTCACCAAACCTTACTCTCACACGTCACAACAGAATAGCATTGCTGAACCCAAACATAGATGCATCTTAAATGTTGCTAGAATCGATGATACGTATGCATGTTCAAAAGTATTTGTGGTCTGATGCTGTGTTAAGCGCTTGCCATTTGATTAATAAGATGCCTTCTTCTGTTCTTCATGGTCAAGTTTCATATTCTTGTCTTTATGCTCACAAAATTGTCTTTTCCATTACTCCTTATTTTGGCTGTAACTGTTTTGTTTAGGGCTTGTCTCAAGGGTTAGAAAACATTCTCCTTGGTCTATCAAATGTGTCTTTATTGGGCATTCTAGAACTCAAAAAAGATACCGGTGTTACAGTCCTCCCAACAAGAAGTATTGTGTCTGCAGATGTCATGTTCTTTGAATTCGTTTCATACTTCTCTCCATAAGGTCCAGTTACTGTATTAGAGTCTATCCCTCTTCCATCGTCTGTTCCGTTATCTGCACCTGCTCCTGCTCCTAATGCCTCTTCGCCAGTACCACCGACAGACACTACAGAGCCACTTGTATCCAAGCCTCTTCAGGATTTCAGATACCACTAAACTCACCGGCAAAAATCTCCCCTGTGCTCTTTTAACTTGTCCTAAATAGAGGCTAAAGGTCATAGTGAAGGTATATTGCTCGATAGGAATGAGTGAAGAAAGCTGATCCATGTGCCTGATCCGGCGTAGTTCTCTTTTGGTTCATGTAGCCTACCCCAAATACTTGGGACAAATGGCTTAGTTGTTATTGTTGTACTAAACTTACTGGCAAAAAGTTTTTGCCTCTAACTCAGTTCCAGTCGATTCCTCCTCTCTAGTGAAAGGTCCACCTTCCCAGTCATTAGCACCTCTCTCTGATGTTAATGTTCCTATTGCCCTCCATAAAGGTAAACAATTTTGTAGTAATCATCCTATTTCTCATTTCATTTTCAATGATTGTCTTAATCTCTCTTTTCACCAGTTTGCTCTGTCTTTATCTTCAGTATCTATACCCAAGTTATATGAGGAGACTATATTGGTACCGCCTGAAAACACGCTATAGATGAGGAGATGGATGTTCTTTTTTCTTGAGAAACTTAAGAGTTAGTCTCTGCGCATGTCATTGTGGGTTGTCACTGGGTTTATACCTTGAAGTATCACCCGAATGGCTCTGTGGATCGATATAAAGCCAGACTTGTTGCTAGGGGCTACACACAAACATATGGTGCGAGTTATTTTGGGACATTCTTTTTCGTTGCTCGTCTAAACTCTGTTTAGATTCTATTCTCTATTGCTGTTATTATAGAGTGGCCCTTATTCCAACTGGATCTCAAGAATGCCTTTCTCTATGGAGACTTAAAGGAGAAAGTTTATATGAAGTAACCTCCAGGGTATGTATGTTGCTTAGGGAGACAATATTATCTGCAGACTCAGAAACGCAAGCTATGGACTCAAATAGAGTCCAATGGCATAGTTTAAAAAGTTCACTGTGGTTATCTTTGGTATAGGATTTGCTCGATATCATTCAAATCACTCAGTCTTTATTCGTCGTACTAAGTCTACCTCAGTGATTCTGGCGATGTATGATGATGATATTTTATTGACTGAGAGTAACTCTGTGGCCTTAGCAGAAACAAAGGAGTACCTCAAGCGTCATTTTATGATGAAGGATATGGAGAAGCTAAAATATTTTCTTGGAATTGAAGTTGCTTATTAAAAGCATAGGTTACTTCTGTCTTAGAGAAAATATGCACTTGATTTCTTGAGAAAACTAAGTTTTTGGGGTGCAAACCTGCTCGCACGCCAATGAAAGCCAATGTGAATTTATAGTCTGATAGTAGTCATCCTCTTGACGACCTGGACAATATATGAGGTTGATTGGTAAGTTGATCTACTTGAAAGCTAGTAGGCCTAAAATATCATTTACAGTTGGAGTACTTAGAACGTTTATGCATCAGCCTAGAGATATTCATGGGATAACTGGTCTGAGGATTCTTGCCTATGTCAAAAGCTTTCCTGAAAAAAGGCTATGCTAGTGACAAGAGAGATAAGTGTAGAATCACCTAGAGGGGGGGTGAATAGGTGATGGCTAATCTAATGGTCACTTAATGCCAAATAATGCGGAAGTGTAAACTATTATGACCTAAACTAAACTCTTTAAACTAAACACCACGTATAACACAAGAGTGTAGCCGAATTCCCCGTGAAGGGCTCTGGACTAACTCCTCTAGATTCCCCCAGATAAGGGTTGAGGTGCCGCGTTGGCTCTCTTGGTTAAATACAAGTGTTAGCAAACAATCCCCAAGCATATATCAATTAAGCACACAAGTATATCAAGCATATAAATGTAAAGACAATAGACGTATGCAAGATATAAATAAGGACAGAGAGAGAGAGAGAGTGAGCAATCGCAAACACAAGGGATTTGTTTCGAGGTTCGAGCACACTTGCTCTACATCCCCGCCTTCGACACACGAAGGATTTCCACTATAATCGATCCCAATGGATCACTCCTCGGTGCCGCAACACCTACAAGCTCTCGGACTCTCTAGCCCGTACACACCGCAAGCCCACCGGCTCGCCGAGGCCGCACCTCAAATAAAGAGTTCGCACCCGAACCCGAAACACCGAGTCCACACTAGGACCCGAAACAATGCGAACACGACCGTCCGCCTCCTCAAAGAACAAAGATGAACTTTTGTGATCACAACTCTTGATCACCTAAAATCCTCTCACAACAAACTCCTATAGGTAGATATAGCAATGGAAAGCTCAAGTGTTTGTGTGAGAAAACAAGGATGGAAATGGTGGAGGAAAACTCAAAGAATTCTCTTTTAACACTCTTGGTAAAAACTCCCCTTTTGATTGAAAGTATTAGCTCTCAATTAGTGGAGAAAACTCTTTTAATGGAGTGGGAAAAACTGGCTCAAAGTCCACTAAAAATCTTCATGAAAACAGCCCCCAAATGCCCCATTTTATAGAGTCTGGAAAACTAACCGTTGGGGTCTGTCAGGCCTGTCGGTCGACCGCACGGTCGACCGGCCAACGGTCATATTTCAGACCGTTGTGCCTTCGGTCGACCGGTCGGTCGACCGAGCCAGGATACAGAGAGCAAGTCTCTCTGTCCGGTCGACCGCTCGGTCGGCCGGGGCCTTTCCAGAGAGCAGAGCTCTCTGGACGGTCGACCGGGTCGGTCGGCCGGCCCTCCTGCCAGAACTGGCGTGCACGTCTTTACACGTCGGTCGACCGCCCGGTCGACCGGCTTAAGCCAGATCAGAAAACTTAGAGATTTAAAACTTGGTCTTTTTGACTAAAATAAAATCCCATAAAATCATAGAAAATTTACAAAAATAGTTTTAACAGTGTACTTTGATAAACAAACAAGCTTGCACAAAATCAAGGCATGTTATAAATAATTTGGACTATTTTTGTTAGTTGAAAATATTGGCTCAAATGAAAAACAATATTTTCCAAAACTGGTTTTTCTAAAACTTATCTTTTCCAAAACTTCTCCAAATACAAAAACAAGATATTCTAAACTCATTTAAAACATAGAGTGTATGGATATGATCCACTACACAAAGATGGTGAAATATCTATGTTTTTGACATTAAGCACTAAACATGATTTTGGTTAAAACATAAAACTTGAATACCAAAAATCAAAATGATATTTTGTCAAAGAGAAAAATCTTTTCTAAAACAAACTAAATTAAGAATGTGTGTATATGATACTTGAGCAATCCACCAACTACTCTATCCTTTACATTTTATCTAAAAATAAAATCTTACTAAAACAAACCTAGACACAAGTCTTCATCTTCTTGAAGTCTTCACTTGAAGCCTTCTCATCTTCTTGACTTGGTCCAAACACGATCCAATGGCTCTTGGATCAAACCGTGCTAGCTCCAAAACTTGACTTCAAATCCTTTGTTGAAGCTATGCACCTACTAAGATCTTGATTATAAATCTGTCACTAATTAAACACAAGATCATTAGTACTATAACTATATGAGTTGATCATCATCAAAACTAGAGTGATGGGCCTTCGGGCCAACAATCTCCCCCTTTTTGATGATGACAAAACTCATGAAGTTATATATGCATGGATTAAAGTAAAGCTCCAAAGAAGCTCTCCCTTAACTCATGCATACCAAATAAACAAATAAATATGCAATGTATGCTCATAAACATGTATGCAGATGTAGGAGTAAACATGCTAATCAAGCATAAAAACAAATCAAATTCTTTTTCTCCTATTTGCAAAACAAAACATATATGCATAAACAATCCTTTTACACAAAACATGCATATAAATCCAAAATCTTTCTCCCCCTTTTTGTCAATCATCAATAAAGGAGTAAAAACACAATCAACAAATTTTTCTCCCCCTTTTTGTCCGAAACAAGGAACCAATGAAGGGGTAAACATAAATCAATCAATAAGGATTATATGCGATATACATTCATGAAGAGGAAGACGTTAAGTTAGCTTCCCTACACATATGCATTACATGAAGAAGGGATGACAAGCCCCAATTCACATAACACATTATGTAATGCATAAGAGGAGATGTGAAGCTCCCCCTACACACGTGTACCACATAAAGAAGAGTTGTCAAGCTCCTCAATATACAATACACTCAACATGAATCTATATGTAGAAGAGATGTTAAGCTCTCCTTGCATATAGGCAATACAAATCAAAAAATTTGAATTTTTCTCATAAAACAAAATTTTGAATTTTCTCAATAAAACAAATCTTGAGAATTTTCTTTAAAAATTTTATTTTTTTATCATAAATAACTTTGTGCTTTAAACATGTAAAAATTTTAACTCAAGCACAAAACAACTCATATATATGTATGAAAAATGAGTATACCAATTGAAATTGATACATACATATATAAGAAAACAAAATATGAGTATATACAAAAATAGAGTCAAATTGATACTAATTGAAACGATTAAATGATACCAATTGAAACAATAATAGGATCATGTGTATATCTCATAAACATTGAAGAATAAATAACTAGTTAAATTAATTTTTGAAAAACTAATTAAAGATCCTTCAAAAATATAAAACCAAATTATATGCTTTTCATGAATCATACTAAATACATAAGAGATGACACTCAAAATCGATTAAGCTCGTAAAAGTGTTCATGAATCAAAGTCATGACAAAACAAAAGAAGTATGAGTGTACAAGAATTATGTATATAGCATTTTCATGAAAATAATCATTAAGGCTCAAAACAACCATGAAAAATTCATTTTTCATTAAAAACAAACTTTAAGGTATATGTATGATTTATCTAAATCTAACAATATGCATACATATCCAAACATAAAACGAGTCTATTAATAGTATTTGCATGAAGCAAGAGACTCAAAAAGGATATACATGTATATTTATTAGATTTGAATAAAAATTACATATACATGAAGTAAAACATGAAAATTGGCAAAACAAGTGTAAATGAGAGAATCATCAAAACTAGGTTATACATGTACATATAGTGGGTACAAATGAGCATGAAGTGCAAACATATACGAATCAATTTGTTCTCACTATTTGTACATGTAAAAACACAAGTTTTGATAAAAACTACATTTAAACTAGTATTTACCACATGAAGCACAAAACCTAAAACATGAACATGCTATAGATCATCAATCATGAATAAGCATGTAAATAAACTAGGAGTTTAGAAATAGTTACCAAACCAAGGAACTACTCCAAATCTCCAAAACACGGTGGCCTTTCCACCAAAACTCCTTGATAGCGGTACATCAAATGTATGTCCTTCAAGTCCATGCAACCACCACCAAGGCACCATTCCTCTCACGTTTTGTGAGACCCTCACCTACATCAAAAACACAAGGTGGGGGTTTTGGTACCCATTTTCTTTTGGGTCCTTGGGGGTTAGTCTTGTAAGGATCCCAAAAATTTTTATTAGCAAAATTTAAATCATTAATCTTATCATAACAAATTTTGCTAAATGGCCTTTGCGGCCACAATGTGTACAATTGTACACCTTGGTATGGTTATGTGTGTGAGTGCGATCATGTCGTGCAACATATGCATGATGAGAATGATATGCATGAATGTGTGGAACTTGTTTCTTTGAAACAAAGATTCCAACCTCTTATGATTGAATGCACATGAGCTCAAAGTTGAGCTCAAACCATTAATCCTATTTTTCAAAACATTAATCTCACTATTATCAATTGTGACATGTAAGGCATGGTGAGATATAGAATCATTTTTCTTTTTTTTTTTTTAGAAACATTTTCTTGTTCTTTTTCAATCATTTTTCTTTTAAACAAGAGTTTTCTTGAAAAATAATTTCTTTTTTTTTTTCACCAAAACAATTTTTTTTCAAAGACATATTCTCTTCACATAAATCATTCAATTTAGACATTAAGGAAATATTCTCATTTTTCAAATTCTCATTTTCTTTTTCAATGCATGCAACCTTAGTTCTAAATGAATCATTTTCTTTTAGCATGCAATCAAAATTCTTTTTCAAATTTTTAACTAAATGAATCATTTTCTTTTAGCATGCAATCAAAATTCTTTTTCAAATTTTTATTATCTTTTCTAAGCATGTCATATTTCTCTAAAAGTTGTTGACAAAAAGAAGCAAGTTCATCATATGACATGTCATTTTCATCTACCTCGGATTCGGTAGTTACCTCAAGGGGGTTATCCCCTTAGACCATATAGCACTTGTTGGAGACGTCACTTCCAACATCCGAGTCACTCCCCGCATAGTATTGATCATTTTCGCCAAGGGAGAGGAGGGTGTTCCAAACTACGAAAGCCAAATCAAGATTAGCAACCCTAGATAAATAATCATCATTTAGGGTAGATCTTAAAACATGTAGGGCTTTTGCATTAGCCTCAATATTCTTACCATTTAAACAATATGCATTATTAGTTGTGGCAAGATAAACATGAATACCTAAGGCTTTGAGATATAAGGACATCTTCGCCTTCCATATATGGATGTTAACAATGTCAAACATGGGTGGTGACATGAAGTCCATGGTGTGTGTACAAATATTGTGATTAGCCTAAAAATGAGGATCTTTAACTCTAGGTTGTAAGACCCAAATTCAGAGCACTTGGCTCTGATACCAATTGTAGAATCACCTAGAGGGGGTGAATAGGTGATGGCTAATCTAATGGTCACTTAATGCCAAATAATGCGGAAGTGTAAACTATTATGACCTAAACTAAACTCTTTAAACTAAACACCACGTATAACACAAGAGTGTAGCCGAATTCCCCGTGAAGGGCTCTGGACTAACTCCTCTAGATTCCCCTAGATAAGGGTTGAGGTGCCGCGTTGGCTCTCTTGGTTAAATACAAGTGTTAGCAAACAATCCCCAAGCATATATCATTTAAGCACACAAGTATATCAAGCATATAAATGTAAAGACAATAGAAGTATGCAAGATATAAATAAGGACAAAGAGAGAGAGAGAGTGAGCAATCGCAAACACAAGGGATTTGTTTCGAGGTTCGAGCACACTTGCTCTACATCCCCGCCTTCGACACACGAAGGATTTCCACTATAATCGATCCCAATGGATCACTCCTCGGTGTCGCAACACCTACAAGCTCTCGGACTCTCTAGCCCGTACACACCGCAAGCCCACCGGCTCGCCGAGGCCGCACCTCAAACAAAGAGTTCGCACCTGAACCCGAAACACCGAGTCCACACTAGGACCCGAAACAATGCGAACACGACCGTCCGCCTCCTCAAAGAACAAAGATGAACTTTGGTGATCACAACTCTTGATCACCTAAAATCCTCTCACAACAAACTCCTATAGGTAGATATAGCAATGGAAAGCTCAAGTGTTTGTGTGAGAAAACTAGGATGGAAATGGTGGAGGAAAACTCAAAGAATTCTCTTTTAACACAACTCCCCTTTTGATTGGAAGTATTAGCTCTCAATTTAGTGGAGAAAACTCTTTTAATGGAGTGGAAAAAACTGGCTCAAAGTCCACTAAAAATCTTCATGAAAACAGCCCCCAAATGCCCCATTTTATAGAGTCTGGAAAACTGGCCGTTGGGGTCTGTCAGGCCTGTCGGTCGACCGCACGGTCGACCGGCCAACGGTCATATTTCAGACCGTTGTGCCTTCGGTCGACCGGTCGGTCGACCGAGCCAGGATACAGAGAGCAAGTCTCTCTGTCCGGTCGACCGCTCGGTCGGCCGGGGCCTTTCCAGAGAGCAGAGCTCTCTGGACGGTCGACCGGTCGGTCGGCCGGTCCTCCTGTCAGAACTGGCGTGCACGTCTGTGCACGTCGGTCGACCGCCCGGTCGACCGGCTTAAGCCAGATCAGAAAACTTAGAGATTTAAAACTTGGTCTTTTTGACTAAAATAAAATCCCATAAAATCATAGAAAATTTACAAAAATAGTTTTACCAGTGTACTTTGATAAACAAACATGCTTGCACAAAATCAAGGCATGTTATAAATAATTTGGACTATTTTTGTTAGTTGAAAATATTGGCTCAAATGAAAAACAATATTTTCCAAAACTGGTTTTTCTAAAACTTATCTTTTCCAAAACTTCTTCAAATACAAAAACAAGATATTCTAAACTCATTTAAACATAGAGTGTATGGATATGATCCACTACACAAACATGGTAAAATATCTATGTTTTTGACATTAAGCACTAAACATGGTTTTAGTTAAAACATAAAACTTGAATACCAAGAACCAAAATGATATTTTGTCAAAGAGAAAAATCTTTTTCTAAAACAAACTAAATCAAGAGTGTGTGTGTGTATATGATACTTGAGCAATCCACCAACTACTCTATCCTTTACATTTTATCTAAAAATAAAATCTTACTAAACAAACCTAGACACAAATCTTCATTTTCTTGAAGTCTTCACTTGAAGCCTTCTCATCTTCTTGACTTGGTCCAAACACGATCCAATGGCTCTTGGATCAAACCGTACTAGCTCCAAAACTTGACTTCAAATCCTTTGTTGAAGCTATGCACCTACTAAGATCTTGATTATAAATCTGTCACTAATTAAACACAAGATCATTAGTACTATAACTACATGAGTTGATCATCATCAAAACTAGAGTGATGGGCCTTCGGACCAACAATAAGAAGTCCACTACTAGATATTGCACATTTGTTGGAGGAAATCTGGTGATATGGAGAAGCAAAAATAAGATGTTTCTAGATTTAGTGCAGAAGTTGAATATAGAGCCATGACTCATACTGCTTGTGAGATGATGTGGCTAATGAACATACTGTTGGAGCTTGATTTTAAACAACGTGGACCTATACTATGTTTTGTGATAACTAATTTGCTATTTATATCACACAGAATCATGTGTTCCATGAGAGGACTAAACATATAGAGGTTGTCTGTCATTTGGTCAGAGATGCGTGGACCGAGAAAGTGATTTCTCTCTCATTTACTCCATGATAAAAATAATTAGCGGATCTTCTCATTAAAGCAGCTTCACCAAAAATGTTTTCTATCCTATGTAGTAAGCTGGACATGATTGATATCTATACACCACTTGAGATGGAGTGTTAGATTAGTTAATTGGGTTATTGGGTTTCTACCCGTTATCCTGTATCCATCTATTGTATTATATACCTTTGTTTTGCCTCTGATGATGAATAATGAAAGGGTTAGGTTTCTCAATAATTACCTCAGTGTTTGTTATTCTGCAGTACTGTTTTAGTGACTAAGATTATTTTGACTTGGACAATTGCCTTGATTAGAATGAGCACCTCTGTAGCATTTTCTCCATAAATACTCAGGCTAGTTATACACAGTGGCTGAACAGTTTTTTCATATTAAGCATTTAAACATACAAACATATTTAGTTTATTCTATGAGTTTGGTCCTTAGTCAACCTAATCTTCAAGGGACTAATTTAGGATGTTGTTTGGTAGTGCACTTATAATCAAGTAAACATGCTACCACTAAATCTTGCAAACAGAAGGAGAAGCATGTTGATTTATCTTCAAAAATGACAAACTCTTGTTGACCATAGCTATGGTTGGTGAGTGGTTTCCCCTTGTGATTTGAGTAACCTTTAATTTAATACTCATACAGAAATTGATGATCCTCTCTAATCAATGTGACTGCAACAGTTTATAAGCACAGACCTCTTCAAGTCTAAGAGAATAAAACGAGAAACACGTTGACTTAACTTACAAAGTGATAAAGTCACATTGACCATGGCTATGGTTGGTAAGTGGTTTCTCCTTTCTGATCTGAGTAATCTTCAAGTTAAAGTACGGAATAAATGATGGTCCTATCTAATCAATGGACTGCAACAGTTTATAAGCAAAGTCCTCTTCAAAATTTAATGGTTCTCTTACAGAAACTCCATAAAATGCAAGCATTATCCCAAAGGAGTAATTTCAAGTTTCTGCAGACAAGAAAATTTTTATACAACTTTCTTAGAAAAAGTGATGTATGGAAATGATAGTTGTTATTAAACCTTCAGCAGTTTTGACATGCAGAAACCGACATGAGCATACACATGCAGAGGCACATAGTTAATCAAATACATAGCCATACTCACAAGTCATAACTAACGTTCCTTATCAGACAACATCCGGTTTATACTTTTGTTTAGCTCCTATATAATCAAAACCGACCAAAAAGAGGTTTTTCTCGTATGACTCTTTCACAAATTTCGTCTGTCCGTCCGTCCGTCTCCCCCCTCTCTCGCTCTCCATCTCTCCCTCTCTCTCCCTTCCCTCTCCCCGGCTCTCTGGCTCTCCCCTTCCCCTCTCCCCGCTCCGCTTCCCCTCTTCCCCCCTCCCCTCTCCCTAGCTCTTATTTCCCCCCCCCCCCCTCTCTCTAACCTCCTCTCTCCCTCTCATCGCCACCGTGGTCGATCGATTTTCCACCGCTCTACGACGGTATATTAGTTTTATATTCGATGTTGCACTCCTCTTATAAAACTTCTCAACACGAATCGAATCTCCTCGGTGACCCTCAGGTCTTCTTCATGTATGGTTATGAACCTTAGGTGGGTCTTAAAACACCCACCATAGTTCTAAAAAGGAAATTCGTTACTCTTTCTAATGTTGCAGTAGGTGAGACTCTAAGTGTTGTATATTAGTCTACGGCCTAATATACTTTGATCTAAATTTTTAAAATGGAAAGGAGAATAGACTCGATCTTCTTTTTTCTAATACTTTTTTTGGGCTTGACTTTGGCTTGATTTAACATGAGAGAATCCGCTCCTATTTATAATATTCATAAGAGGGTTATACACTTGAATAAACTAATCAATTCTTTCAACCATGATCTTTCCTACATTACTTTCATTTTAATGTCATAAACAAATGATGATTAAATTATGACTCTTCCACTTCTCCAAATTGATGATGACTTTTCATTTCTTCTAATTAATGATGACTCTTCATTCCTCCTAATTGATGATGATGACTCTTCATTTCTTCTAATTGATGACGAATCTTCATTTCTCCTAATTGATGATGATGACTCTTCATTTTTTCACCTTATGGTGTCTCTTCTACTTCCAAAATTAATATCATAAAAGACTTTTTTTTTATTCCAACACACCCACTCAAATCAAATGTTTTCATACCGAGCATTTCTTTTAGCCTTCTGAAAGGTTCAATTGGTAATGGCTTGGTGAAAATATCGGCTACTTGCTGCATGGTATGACAATACTCCAACTCCACAATTTTCTGCTTTACATGATCTCTGAGAAATGAAACCGTGTATGTATGTGTTTGCTCCTCCCATGATATATTGGGTTCTTTGCAAGCTGTATAGTTGATTTGTTATCCACCAATATCATAGTTGATTCTTCTTGTGAATGATCCAGCTCCTTTAAAATATTGCTCAACCAAATTGCTTCACAGATTGTAGATGCAGCTGCCACATATTCTACTTCACATGAAGATAAAACCATAACTCCTTGCTTCTTTGAGGCCCATGAAAATGTAGTTGACCCAAGATAGAAGAAATAACCAGTGATGTTTTTTCTCTCATTTTGGTCACCTCTCTAGTCGCTAGCTGAATAGCCTCTAACTCTGTAGCTTCACCGTAAGTATAAAATAGATCAAGGTTGAGTGTGTCTTTGATATACCTTAGAATTCTCTTCACAGCTAACCAATAAGACTCATTTGGTGTCTCTATATAACGACTCACAAGTCTGACTCCGCAAACGATATCGAGCCTTGTGATCGTCAAGTACCTCAGGTTACCAACTAGACTCTTGAAGAAAGTCGAGTCTACAAAATCTCCATTTCTTTCTCTTGATAACTTCATTCCTATGGCTATTGGAGTGTTCACCGGATTGCAGTTACTCATCTTGAATTTCTCTAAGATCTCCTTCATGTACTTCTTTTGAGATATAAATATCCCATCTTGTTGCTGCTTCACTTCGACATCAATCCATTGTCTGTCATCTCAAATTCATTGAACATCGTCGCCTTGAATTCAACAAGCATTTCGGTGCTACTTTCTGTATACAATGGATCATCAACATAAAGACAAATTATTAAAATTCGCCTTGATGGTTCTCTTCATGTAGATGACATGCTCATATGGACATTTGGTGAGGCTGTTTTAATGAAGATAGTCATCAACTCGGGCATTCCATACCCGTGGTGCCTGCTTTAAGCCGTACAAAGTTTTTTCAAACAATATACTTTGTCTTCTTGCCCTTTTACCAGAAAACCTTCTGGTTGCAGTATATTCACCTCTTCTTCAAGAATACCATTGAAAATTGTTGACTTGACATTTAGATGATATATCTTCCACCTGTGATGAGCTGTAAGTGAAATTAATAGTCTCCCCGTGTCCAATCGAGCAATGGTGCAAAGAGTTCTTCATAATCGATATCGTACTTTTGTTTGCAGCCTTTCGCTACAAGTTTCGCCTTGTACCGATCAACTTCACCATCTGCCGTGCGTTTGATTTTGTACACCCATTTGACACCTATTACCTTATGATTTTGTGAAAGTGTTACCAACTCCCATGTATCGTTCTTCTGGATGGCCTGAATCTCCTCCTTTATTGCGATCGCCAACAATCTTCTTCATCAGCCTCTTAAAAAGTGAGAGGCTCATGATCAACATATAAGCAGAAGAGATTAATCTCTTCATCTCCTTCTATCTGTTCATAAATCTCCCTTAGACTTCTCATTTTGATGAGACCTCGTTGTATTAAAAATTCACTGCTACTACCTTCCCCGAAGATGGATAGCCTCTTGCAGAAGAGGGTGTAACATGTTGAGGAGATAGTGTAGCTGGTGATGGAACCTCCTGTGGGAGCTCATCAAGTTCATCCACCACGGGTTGCTCTAGCGTAGTTTCTTCTTCGCTCAAGTTTCATGTTTCTTTTTCATTAAAGACATCTCTGCTAACCACTAGTTTCTTGGTTAGTGGATTATAGAATTTATACGCCTTTGACTCCTCACTATATCCGATGAAGATATATTTTTCACCTCGATTGTCGAGCTTCTTCCTTTTGACTTCTGGTACTTGAGCATATGCAACACACCCAAAAATTCATAGGTGTATCACACTAGGTTTGTAACCACTCCATGCCTCTTAAGGTATCTTGTTCTTCACTATCTTTGTAGGGCATCGGTTGAGCAAGTAGCTGAGCACACCACGGTTTTCGTTCAAACTGCTTCGACAGCCTCTTTTCTTTGAGCATGGTTCTTGTCATGTCAAGAATGGTGCGATTCTTTCTTCTGCGATGTCATTTTGCTGTAGTGCATAGGCAGTAGTAAACTGTCTCTTTATGTCTTGCTTCCTGCAATATTCTTGAAACAGATTTGAGGTGTACTCACCACCTCATCAGATCAGAGAGTTATTAGTTTGTGGCCACTCTCCGCTTCAACAAGGGCTTTAAAATGCTTGAAGGTAGTAAAAGCAGCAGATTTTCTTTAAGAATGTATGCCCATAACTTTCTACTGAAATCATCAATGAAGGTAATAAAATATCTATTACCTCCTAAAAAGACGCGATCTAGTGGTCCGTAAAGGCCAGTGTGAACAAGTTGCAATGATGCATCCGCTCTTCACGACTTTCCACTGGAAAAAGAAAGTCGTGCTTACTTGCCAATTATACAACCTTCATAAATATGACTCGGTAGATCGATTGTTGTAAGCCTTGTACCATACCGGCTGTTAGTAACTTCAGGTCGTTGAAGTTTAGATGGCCGAAGCGAAGATACAATCTCCATGACCCACAATTCCTTGAAAACACTTCTCAACTTTCATGTTTAGATGTAAGAAAAACATGCGGTTCCTTGTCATCTTAACACAAGCTATGAGGCCTCCTTTGCATTTTTCAACTAAAAATGGTTGTTCTCCATATATACTTTATATCCTTTTTCGAGTAATTAACCGATGCTGAGAACATTACTATTCATGTTAGGATTTAATAACATCAGAAATATACTCGGGCTTGCCATCCTTTTGATTGATTTTGATCTTCCATTTGCCTTCAACGGGGAGTTTTCATGAAAAGTTCTTTCTTCCTACATATGTGGTTGCTAGCACCTGAGTCAAGATACCAAATATCATTCTGAACACTTGAATCATCATGAGAAAGAAGAAGAGTAGAGTTATTACCCACATCATTTGTTGCTTTAGTGAGATTGGTAAGATCTTCAGTTCTGTACCAGCAATCTGAAGCATAGTGTCCAAATTTTTGACAGTTGGAGCATTGGACGTTCTTATTGTTTACACATCCAGATGTGAATCTTCCCTGATTGCTTCGTTTTTGACATCCGAAGTTTTGGACCTCCACTTGATTTTGAGTGGTTCGTTGTTGGGAACCACCTTCCCTACCTCTACTACGACCACGACCACGACCACGACCTCTACTATGTGAGCCTGATCATTTAGAGACAGTTTTGACTCTAATGCTTGTTCCAAGTTTCAACACTATGAAATTAGTCTTCTTTTGCATGCGTTACTCATGAACTTGGAGAAATCCCAAAAGCTCCTCTATTGAGATCTCCGCCAAATTCTTTGACTCCTCAATTGCCGCCACCACGTGCTCGAACTTTGATGTGAGGGATCGGAGCAATTTCTCCATCACCCTGATGTCTTCCATCTTCTCTCCATTTCTTCTTATTTTATTCACAATTATAAGTAATCGTGAATAATAATCAGAGATTTTTTTTCTTCATCTTTCATTTGAGCGGCTTCAAATTGCCCCTCAAAGTTTGGAGGCGAATTCGCTTTACCCGTTCGACTCTTTTGTAGATGGTGATAAGGATTTCCCATGCTTCTTTGTTCGTTGTTGCTTCGGTAACTCTCTCGAAGGTAGACTCGTCCAATCCTTGATAGAGTAGAAAACGAGCCTTGCTATCCTTCTTTCTTTACTCTCTAAGAGCCTTCTTCTCTTCGGCGGTGTAGGCGGCTTATACCTCCAGTGTGCGTTCCTTAAACCCATCAATGATCATCTCCTATAACTCTTGAGAATCAAATAGAGCTTTCATTTGAATTGACCAACTCTCATAGTTATCTTTTGATAACTTGGGTACTTGAGAATTGACAAGGTTATTAGTGGAGGCCATGAGGAGAAGAGAGAAATAGAAAGAATGGATCAAAGGGTTCTGATATCACTGTTGTATATTAGTTTACGGACTAATATACTTTGATCTAAAATTTTAAAATGGAGAGGAGAATAGACTAGATCTTCTTTTTTCTAATACTTTTTTTGGCTTGACTTTGGCTTGATTTAATATGAGAGAATCCACTCTTATTTATAGCGTTCATAGAAGGTTATACACTTGAATACGCTGATCAATTCTTTCAACCATGATCTCTCCTACATTATTCTCATTTTAATGTCATAAACAACAACAACAACTAAGCCATTTGTCCCAAGTATTTGGGGTAGGCTACATGAACCAAAAGAGAATTACGTCGAATCGGGCATATGGATCAGTTTTCTCCACTCATTCTTATCGAGCAATATGCCTTCACTAAGACCTTTAGCCTCTATATCTTGTCTTATTACCTCCATCCATGTTTCTTCGGTCTTCCCTACGCTCTTTTAACTTGCCCTAAATTGATATGCTCTACTCGTCAGACTGGCGCATCTGTAAGTCTACGTCGCACATGAACAAACCATCGTAGGTGATATTCTCTCATCTTCTCTTCTATAGAGGCTACATCTATCTTAGTACGAATATCCTCATTTCTTACCTTATTCTCCGCATGTTACCACACATCCAACGAAGCATACGCATCTCTGCTACACTCATCTTCTGGGCATGATGTCTCTTTATAGACCAACATTCTGTACCATATAATAAAGCTGACCTAATAGCAGTCTGATAAAACTTTCCCTTCAGTCATAACGAAATATTACGATCACATAAAACTCCTACATTTTAACCAGCCGGCTTGGATCCTATGGTTGACATCACTATCGATCTCTCCATCCTTTTAGATAATAGAACCCAAGTACTTAAAATGACTGCTCATCGGTATTCCTTATCCATCTAATCTCACAATACTATAATCTCGGATTCCCTGCTTACTGAATTTACACTCTATATACTTTGTTTTGGCCCTACTTAATCTAAAACCTCGAGATTCTAGAGTTTGCCTCCATAGCTCCAATTTTGCATTTACCACAGCTCTCGTCTCATCGACTAGGATAATATCATCAGCAAATAGCATGTACCACGGTATCTCATCCTGAATAGCTCTAGTATGCTCATTATTACTATGGCAAATAAGAATGGACTTAATGCAAATCCTTGATGCAATCCAATTGTGATAGAAAAATCACTTGTTATGCCTCCACAAGTTCTGACATTTGTCACTACTCCAACGTACATATCCCTAATTATGTCAATATATTTGATGGGGACTCCCTTTTTCATCAATGTCCACCATAATACCTCTCTTGGCACCTTATCATAAGTTTTTTCTAAATCAATAAAGACCATATGTAAATTTCTCTTCCTCTCTCGAAATCACTCTATAAGTTGACTAAGTAAATGAATAGCCTCTGTCGTTGATCGTCCCGGCATGAACCTAAACTGGTTCTCTAATATTGTAACATTCTGCTTTAACCTGCGTTCAATTACCCTTTTCTCAAAGCTTCATGGTGTGACACGTGAGTTTTATTCCACGATAGTTTGAACAACTCTGAATATCACCCTTGTTCTTGTAGAGAGGTACTAAGGTACTCTTCCTCCACTCATTTGTCATCTTTTTAGTTAGGCAGATCTTGTTAAAGAGGTTTGTCAGCCATCTCACGCCCACCTCCTAAGCATCTCCATACCTCAATAGGAATTCCATCCGGGCCAACAACTTTCATTGACTTCATCCTCTTCAAGGCCTCTTTAACTTCAGATTCGCTTATTCTGCGCATATAATTATGATTCATATTCTGACACTGAATGGTAAGGTCATCCAAGTCTTGAGTAGAACTACCATTAAACAATTTGTCAAAATACTCTCTCTATCTTTCTTTGATTTCTTCATCTCGAACTAAAACCTTCTGATCCTCATCTTTGACACACATCATAGTACATAAGTCTCTAGTCTTTCTCTCCCTTATTCGAACAATTCTATATAAATCCTTTTCAACCTCTTTGATGTCCAACTTCTCATACACTTCTTTGTACACTTTAACTCTTACATTCTGAACAGTTTTCTTAGCCTCCTTCTTGGCTAGTTTATACATCTCAAAACTCACTCCATCACAATTTTTCTTCAAATCTCTATAAGAGTCTCGTTTGATCTTAATGGCAGCTTTTACCTCTTCATTCCACCATGATGTGTCCTTACATGGTGGAGCACCACCCCGTGACTCACCAAGTATATCTTTAACTACTGTTTTAATGCAACTAGCAATTTTATTCTATATTGTATAGGGATCATCTTGGGCTTTCCAATCTGCTTCATGTACTACTCGATCTACAAAAACTCTTTGGTTACCTTCTTTTAGCCGCCACCACTTAATCTTAGGGTCTAACTCACGTTTAATCTTTCTAAATCTCCTTCTAATCCGGACATCTAAAATTAAGAGTCTATGTTGGGTTACTACACTCTCACCCGGTACTACCTTATCCATACAACAACCTCTATCTACTTTTCTAGTTAAAAAGAAATCTATTTGGCTCGCACTTGATCCACTTCTAAAAGTGATCAAGTGAGACTCTCTTTTCCTAAATCAAGTATTTGCTAAGATCAAATCATAAGACAAAGCAAAATCTAGAATCGAGTTATCTGGTTCATTTCTTTCCCCGAAACCAAATCCTCTATGTACACTATCAAACCTATAACGACTAGTTCCTACATGCCCATTGAGGTCACCGCCTAAAGCTTTTCTCTGCTGGGTATGCCTTGCACAATCTCATCTAAATCCTCCCAAAATAACGCTTACTTGACTCATCAAGTCCTACTTGTGGTGCATAGACACTAATAACATTAAAAATCTTCCTACCTAAAATAAGTTTAACTAGTAAAATTCTATCACCCTTTCTCCTAATCTCCACTATATCCTCAAGCAATTGTTTATCTATGAACACACCCACCTTTTTACGATTTCTATCTCTACCAGTTTACCAAAGTTTATAACCCCAAGACTCTATAATTCTAACTTTTTCACCTACCCACTTAGTTTCCTGCACACACAAAATACTAACATTTCGTCTAACCATAGCATCAACTAACTCTGCTAATCTACCTGTAAGAGAACCTATATTCCATGATGCTAACCTAATCCTATATTCATGAGTTACTTTTTTACCCTCACGCGCTCATAAAAATTTGGGAACTCTTGCTCATTTGACACCACATCCGGGCGCCGATGTGGCGCGTCATTTCTGAACGACGACCTAGCAATTGTTACCTACTTTTCACTACAACTGGGCTCTGATGTAGCGCGTCGCTCAGTAAGGGACCCCAACGAAATATAGTTCTTGGTTTATGTTCATAGTATGTGACAATGTTTTACGTTGGCAGTCATAGGCCTACCACAACCCTACTCCTTTATCCTGGCTTGGGACAGGCAGTGAACGGGACACTATCACATGTCATAAACAAATGATAATAAAATTATGACTCTTCCACTTCTCCAAATTTATGATGACTTTTCATTTTTTTAATTGATAATGACTCTTCATTCCTCCTAATTGATGATGACGACTTTTCATTTCTTCTAATTGATGACGACTTTTCATTTCTCCTAATTGATGACGATGACTCTTCATTTTACCTAATGATGTGTCTTCAACTTCTAAAATTAATGTCATAAAAGACATTTTTATTTGATATTTCAACACTAAGATGGTACAAGAGCGACACATGTTCAAATCTAGGAAGACACCTGTTTAAAGCGGATTAAAATAAATAAATATGATATCCCACAACATGTGGAAGAGGTTTATTTTTATTTTTAGTTTTTTAGGGACCACAAAAATTCAATTATCCATTGTATTAAAAAACGCCAGTCTGAATAATAGCCCACGGCATCTTCATTCGTCCATAGACCAACAAATCTTTAACTTTTCTAGCCTCAATCAGTGTATTCAACATTTTAACTTACAATATCCACCAACACATTGATCAAACAAATCGAATTGAACGTGCAGCAAACAAACAAGGCAATAACTTTGGAACATCAACAACCTGTTCGACGAAATTACCTGAAGAGGAAGCGCATCCATGTCAGCTCTGAGGCCAATCTTGGGTCCATCTCCAGACCCAATTGAGGCAACCACTCCAGTCTTAGCAACAGGCCATGAGTACTCAACTCCGAGCGCGTCAAGCTCCGATCGTATGAGCTCGCTGGTCTCGTGCTCTTCAAAAGCGAGTTCCGGGTTCTGGTGGATTCTTCTCCTTATGCTCTTCAACCAGTTGGTGAACTCTGGCTCTCGAGCCGATTTCAGAAGCTCTTGAGGTGAGATCGAAGCATGGGTCACAGAGAGGAGGAGTATAGAGATCAACAAGCAGAGCTTGAGGGAAGCTGAAGCCATTGGATGAGTGAGCGGAACGAGGGAGTCGGAGAGAACTAAAGACAGATCCATGGAGGAATAAAATTCGTGAAAGAGTCACATGAAAAAACCTTCTTTTTTGATCGATTTTGTTTACCTAAAATTTCTCTAAGTTTTCTATTTTTTAAATATTTTTCACAAATTTATTGATACTGACTAATTTTTTTTTTAAACATAAGTCACGGTGAGGATATAAACCTAAAACTTCTCGCAATTCACTCTCACTTTTTTTTGCGAATAAGTCACTTTTCCTTAAGTCAACGTCTTGCTGCCCCTCACTCTCATCAATGTGCAAAACATATTCTTATTCTCATCCTTGTTTTTATGGATGCTTCTGCCCATGAAACAAATGGAAAATAAGAAAGAGAAGGAAAGTCATGCATCGTGCATGATTTCTTCTTGAACTTTATTTTGAATACCAAAAGATTATCCAAGAATTATTGAGCTTCACAATACACATAAGCCGAATGCCAAATTCAGATACCTCAGCCTCAGGTTAACAAATTTACACGAAGAGAACTTGGATCCAATGCAGCACAAACTCTTTCATTGAAGCAGTTGGTGATGTACATTCAAAGAGTTGAAGAGCATGCAACCAGTTTTGACATTTACATTTCTGAGGAACGATCTAAATATGCCAACGCAACTGCAGCGTGGAAAGCAGCTCCCATGGGAAGTGCCTCTTCGTCGACGAAGAAGTAGGGGGAATGCAAGTCGTGGACTGACCCGATGGACTCATTTCTAATGCCAATGTTGAAGCCTGCGCCGGGCATCTTCTGTGTGTAGAAGCTGAAGTCCTCTGCTCCCATGACCAACGGGCTCAGCAACACTTTGGCTTCCCCAAACAGGCCTGCTCCTACTCTCTTTCCATGGTTATAAATCCCTTCGTCGTTGAGAGTCACGGGATATGGCATGCGCTTCTTCTCCATGAAGTCCACTGTAGCTGAACATTGGTGGACAACAGCCTGTGCCTCGATCACCTGCGGAGGAATACCTGGCTGGTTAAATGCTATAAATGAAAATCATAATTCACTCATGCCTGGGTCAATTCCTTGGTTCATCATGCAATTGCTTTAGGTTTGCATACAACTACATTGATTTTAGTAAAAGGTGCTTTAGATGCATCTGGTTACAAATCAAATGCCAGAAAGAAGGATTTCAGGTGTAGTTTTCTTTGCAACATGGGATACCATTAAGGAATAGGAATCGGTGTTATCAAAGGATGTCCCACAATTATTTCTGGGGTGAGATGAGTCAATCATCCATTTTGGTATATTTTGGACAGGAAATGATAATGTTCTTCCTCCATTGATTAAGAATTTCGGTCTTTGAGAAGTGTCACAATCATCCAGTGAATTTGCATCATTACTGAAGAAGGGTAGCAAAAGCTGACTGCATAGGTTTCATGCAACCAGGCGCTGCTAATTAGCAATCATTTGCCATAAACAGGTGAGACCTCTCAACCCGTGATTAGCATTGCTCAACTTCCTTCATAACTTAAGCTTTATGTTTCAGTTCAATTATAAGAATTAGAGTGATCGATCATCATTTACAGTTCAGCTGAAAAAAATTCTTCGAGAGGTCAAAAATATATAGCACTTTACTCAAAAAAAAAAAGTTATATGGCATTTACCTCTTACTTGAAAAGATCCAATGAGCTTACCATTATATTTAATTATTGAAATGAAGAAATTTGAGTAAGGAGGGGAGTTTCAACAATGTCAGTTCAATTAGAATGTCAGAGGTACCTCTCTTATCCGTTTCATAAGGTAATTGTGACCGTCAGTTGACATGCTCCTGAAAGTGCCTCCAAAGGTCACTGTCTCTGGGATGACATTGAAAGCATCTCCACCCTCTATGAACCCAACTGCTACCACCTGTAAATGGGAGAGAATGGTATTTTCTTAGCGGAAATAACTTACAGCTGATCCATTTCATAATTAACTATAGAAAATCACCAAGTTTTAATGAAGGTTTTGCATATCCTCTAACAAACAGGAAGCTTTTTCCTAATAATATTGCTCTAAGCACAGATATTCTCTAAGTTATGGTTGTTGAGAGAAAAAGTATGCAACAAACAAAGTATGATACAGGCTACCTCTGTTATCATCTATTATGCAATATTTTCGCCGCTGCAGTAGCATAAGATGAATTACAAGGTTAGAAAGTGGTTTTTGGACAACTCTGAGAAGTACAAATGGCAGATCAAAATGGAAGAACTGACCCAAAAGGAACTTCTTACGTATTGTGTGTCTGTGGGATTGTATTTGGATACAAAGGAAAAGAAGAGCAAATGAATATGTGGCAAATTTTCAGGTGATTGTTTCCACATTGCCATAGTTTCTCAATTCTCAGCATCCAAACATATCCTGTACATTGTTACCTCGTTTCGTTAAACTCTTCTTAATGCAACGGGGGGGGGGGGGGGGGGGGGGGGGGGGGGGGGGGGGGGGGGGGGGCAAAATATATCCTATACATTCATCTCAAACTGGTAACTGGTTGATGTGCCTACTGTCATGGTGTGATGTTAGTAAGTCAAACTCAAGATGCTTTCCATCTTACAAGAAAGCATGTCAATATACTCCATCTAAATAGCCTCACTTCATAGCATAAATTTCATTTCTTAACAGTCTTTTAGTTTCTTGTTGCTAAAAGAAAAAGAAAATTCTGGATCCAATCCCGTGTTGGGGAGCACCCAATTAATCTCATTTGCTAAACCAAATTTCTATTTATGAATTCACTTTTTGTTAGATTAGTTGAAACGCTTAGGTGTGGTTCGTGGAGGATTAGGTTTCAATTTGTCAACGCAACTTGCAAAGAAGCTACTTTAGCAGTGGTTCATTTATTTTCTGTTGCTGAGAAAGACTTGATTATTTTTAGGGGGAAGTTATGTAGCATGGACACTAACATCATGTAGCCATTATTGGACAGGGACACTGCTCAAAAATGTGTTGAACACTTACTGAACTTGTCCTTGATTATATAATATTTTTCTTTTTTCTAATTCAGGATACTCGTTGGATGCTTTTTATCACGTGTCCTACATTTCTTTGTCATATTACATATATGAGATATTTATTATCTTTATTTTATAGCAAAGTCTATACTTCAGTGAAAAATTGTCATCAAAATATTTACTTAAATAAAATTATGATATGTTGAGATATGTTACGATTTAGAAGAGAGATTGATGTGAAACGTGTATTGTGTGTGATGTGAGAGATCAGTGATAAATTTGAACTCGATACATTTCATCAAAATCATGATCTTGATAGAAAGTAATTTAAAATCCTAACATTAGCTGATGAGTTTTGACAATTAATTACAAGTGTAGTCGGAACTTTCTAGTCTCAAAAAAATTCACACAATACTTTGTTATATGTGAAACGGTTCTACTCGCAATATCGATGATAATGAATACAAGTGTAGCATAATCACACACACAATTATAGTGGACAAAAGAAAATATTAATAAAAAATTAGAGATAAAAATATGCGATTTAACCCGATCAATAATCTAATTGCAGGATTAGAAATTTATCTACTGAGAAGTTAACGCTCTTAAGTACTCATACTGTTGTTGCTACTGCTCTTCTTAATAACTGATGTATTGTAGTTGTTGTCGTTTGCAGGTTGGATGGCTTGCAACAATCCAGCAATGGCAGCGACGAAGAAGGAACTGAATCCTCTGGGCTACAACAATCAGTAACCGTCAAAGTGGGCAGACAAGGACGACAGTTCTGTAGCAGCCCAGGCGACGCAACGGCAGTTGATAATGTTAGGATTATGACGTGAATATGTCGGGAAGGTAGACGAAAACTTAAAGATCAAAGAACGAACGTGTACAAGAATCTATGCACAGGAATAGTCGACAAATACAGGGTATAGTCAACTAATCACCTGGATTAGTCGACTAATACATTGTATAGTCGACTAGGGTTGGCCAACAGAGAGTTGGGGTTCTCAGGATTTATCAAAGTAGTCAATTAGGATTGGGACTAGTCGACTAATATTATGTATTAGTTGACTAATGCCCTGACCCTAGTCGACTAATGTCGAATCTGACAGTTTTCTTTTCTGGACCTGTTTTGAGTCTGAATTGCATTTGAGTTTCTTTTATTCTGAGACGGTGATTATTCGTATTAATAGAGTTTATTTAGAACTAAAAGAGTTCTATGGTTACAAATAACCCCTTAGGGGTGGCCTTCAATGTATTCCAAGAGAATCAATGAATTTATAATTCCTAAGGGTGTAATTCATTTAGGTGAGAGATTCGTGAGAGAAGCCTAGCCACAAGGGTTCGCTGCTTGGAAGACATCAAGGGCTTGTAATCTTCTCGGCGTGAGGTGCAAATAATTCTTATTGTACTCCCCCAAAGTTTTAATAAAGTTTCTCCCCCTTCTCTTGTGGACGTACACACGATCTAATTGATCGGTGGAATCACGTTATATTGATTATTGACTTTCTATCTACTTTGAAATATCTTCTCTTCTTCATGTTGCCTTAGTAGATCTTATGATTTGTTTACATTGCGCTGCCCCAGTCGATCCGGTCGTGGGGGCGTTCTCCCCTAAAATCACAACAATTGGTATTAGAGGAAGGTAACTTGAAGATGTCTGCGATCAACTTCGATATTCAGAAGTTCGATGGCGTCATCAATTTCAACAGATGGCAGATTAGGATGAACGTCATCTTTACCCAGAGCAAGTTGAAGAAAGCACTACTCGAGAGAGAAAGCCTCAAAACATGAAGAAAAAAACTTGACAGGAGTTGGATGAGAAAGTTTTGACGGCTATTCAGCTTTGCTTGGCGGACTAAGTGTTGAATGAGTTTTCTACAAAGAAAACAACATTCTCGTTGTGGAAGCGACTTCAGAACTACTATCTGAAGAAGTTATTGATGAATCGATTGATTCTGAAGCAGCGTCTCTTTCTTCTCCGCATGCATGAAGGTACACCTATCAAGTCTCACATTGCAGAATTATCTTCTATTATCAATGATTTTGATAAGACAGAAGTTAAGATAGAAGATGATGATCAAGCACTTCTATTACTGTGTTCTTTACCTTCTTCATAGAAGAGCTTTAGAAAAGCTATCATCTATGAAGGCAAGTCAACAATTAAGGTTATGAGGTTTAGAAGCATCTGCTCAATAAGAACAAAATTGACACCCAGTTAACGGGCGAGTCTCATCATGATGATTCCGGACAAGTTCATTATTCAAGGAAGAAGAGTAATAATGGAAGTTTCACGGGTAATTCAAAACATAAGAATTTAACGTGCAACTATTGTCACAAAAAGGGGGCACATTAGAGTTGATTGTTGGCTTCGAAAGAAGAAACAACCAGATGCTATTGTCACTAAATTGATTGGAGAAGATGAACATTGTGACGTTCTATCTGTTACAGACAGACTAATCAGTAACAAAGATAGATGGATTATTGACTCTGAATGTTTACAACACATTAGTTCCAATAGGAAGATGTTCTCTTCATACACTTCGGTTCAAGGGGGAGAAGTCTTAATTAGCGAAGGAACAATCCAGTGTCGGTCTCATGATGGATACATCACTACTTTTTAAGGTGTTCGTCATGTTTCTGAATTAAGGTACAATCTCATCTCTTTTGGAGCCCTACAACGAGAAGGGTTCAGTTTCAATTCTGAAGATGATCTTATGGAAGTCTCCAAAGAGGCCCATGTGAAGTTTCAGGCCGAACTGTCGGCGATGTGCATATGTTGCAAAATCAGAAGTTATAGTTGGTGGATTGCGGTTATCCTCGGCTTCAGAAGTAGCGGTTGTGAACAATCAAAGACCACGATGGTTTTGAGCTCAGATGTTCAGTTGTACCCCGAAGAGAGATCGAGACTAGACACGCAACAAGGTAGTCCAGATCGTTACCCCTATGGAGTAAAATATCATAAATCTTATGTGGATCAAGGAGATCGTTAGGTAATAAACTTCTGATTGGGCTGAACTTATTCGACCTAATCAAGTTGTGAAGCCTATGAGGAGGTTATGAAGAAGAGGGAGTGAGATGAAAATGAAGTTAAGTTTGTTCAATTGTGCGTAGATGTGAGCACATAGAGTATGGTGGCTATTATCAGACTTGGACATATTCAAGTCAAGGGTGAGATTGTTAGGATTATGACGTGAATACATCGTGAAGGTAGACAAAACTCGAAGATCAAAGAACGAACATGTACAAGAATCTGTGCACAAGAGTAGTCGACTAATGCAGGGTATAGTCGACTAATCACCTGGATTAGTCGACTAATACATTGTATAAACTACTAGGGTTGGCCAACAGAGAGTTGGGGTTCTCAGGATTTATCAGAGTAGTCGATGTTCGAAAGGAGGAAATGGATTGAGCAAAAATTCAGAGTAAACCGTTTAAGTCCTTGTGCTGATGTTTAAACTCTGAGTATGTGTGTAAAATTACTTTGCTCCTTCGAATTATCGTTTGTATCAAAAGTTATAACGAGTCGTATCCGCAGGGAGGGCTTGCGATGGAAGCGTTCACAGTTCTTTATGTTTTAGTTTTTGAGAAGAAAACGAAGGTTCTTCTTTGTTCAAAAATCGGAAAACAAAACAAAGTGAAGAGAAAATGATGAATCTTTGTAGTGTTTAAGAAAAGAAAAAATGGAAGCGAGGAAAAACGGAATGAAAACGGCGAAGTTGGAAAAAGAGAAGAATAGATCTTGTAAAAGAAAGTTTTAGAAAAGAGTTTTAAATCGATGGAAAGTAAACCATGACTAACTAACATTCTACACTACTAACTTACTAATCTCGTTGGGTGACTTGTGTCTCATGTAGATTCATTGGCAATTGTCCATCTTGCTTTGGCAAGTCAATGAGTTGTCTCAAATTGTGGAGATGTTCTCATCTTAGCTTGGCTAGGTGGCCTCCTTGGATCATCGGCTCCCAATAGGTTCACAATAATGAAACTTAGGTATTCACACTTTAGATATGCTTAACAAGAATGTAAGATTCATTAAATCATCAAAGCCATAGTAAGGTAACATGAAATAAGATGCTAGTAAAATAAGTGTTAGCATACTAAAGTGAACCATCTTCATGTTCTATCAAGGCTCTTGTTAAAAAAAATAAGGCTCTAAATAAAGCACATATGAATCATATGGAGGGGATAACAAAGCCTTCACTAAGATTACAAACAATACTCATCTTCATTGGGAATAAAAAGACTTGTTAGATACAAGACTAAAAATGTAAATATCCAATGAGTCATATGAGTTAGTATCACCCAAGAGTTAGTAGTTAGTAGTGTTAGAAGTTAGTCATATTAGAGGATTAGTTAGCCATAGAAAAGAAAAGTAAGGAAGAAGACATAATAAAATAATATAAAGAAATAAAAAGCTTGAAAGTAAATGACAATAGAGCAAGAAAATTGGAGAAAGGAGAACTTGAGCCTTTGTATTTGAATGTCACTCTTCAATTACAAAAACCACTCTCTCACTCTTTCTCTCTTTTCTAGATCTAAAAGGAGAAATGAAAAATACAAGAGATAACTAAGAGAAAACCTAAAGAAACCCTAAATTCTCTCCTAAAATACTAGCTATCATACCTTCTCGTTCTGCAGAGGCCCTGAGGATCGTTATATAGGCCTCAGTAGCTGATCGCTACCAATCGTAGTTGTAGGATTAATCGCTTGATCAACGGCCAAAGATTTGCCCGCGGCAGAATCTATGCCGTTGTGCCAGCGATCGCTCTGATATTCTGTTATGTGCAGGTGCCCAACTGGAACTTTCAGAACCATGGGAATATCCCCTAGTTCGTTACAGAATTAGGCTTCTTGATTTGGGCTCCTAAAAACTCTTTTAATTCCTTGAAAAATCCAAGATTGGGCCTTCTTCTCCATTAAAAAATGGACCTGAAAAATAAGAGCGGTAACTATTAAAAATCATATTTTTATTAATAAAATGCATGACAATGTGATATAAAATGATGCAAAATGAAACTCCAATCAGTCGACTAGGATTTGGGACTAGTCGTCTACTTTGTATTAGTCGACTAATGCCCTGGCCTAGTCGACTAATGTCAAATCTGACAGTTTTCTTTCTGAATCTGTTTTGAGTCCGAGTTGAATTTGCGTTTCTTTATTCTGAGGCGGTGATTGTTCGTATTGATGGAGTTTGTTTAGGACTAGAAGAGTTCTATAAATAGCCCCTTAGGATGGTCTTCAATGTATTCCAAGAGAATTCAATGAATTTGTAATTCCCAAGGGTGTAATTCATCTAAATGAGAGATTCATGAGAGAAGCTTAGCCGCAAAGGCTCGCTGTTCTTGGCGGCCATCAAGGACTTGTAATCTTCTCAGCGTGGTGTAAGTAATTCTTATTGTACTCCCCCAAAGTTTTAATAAAGTTTCTCCCCTTCTCCGTGGACGTACACACGATCTGATTGATCGGTGGAACCACATTATATTGATTGTTGGCTTTCTATCTACTTTGAAATATCTTCTTTTCTCTTCTTCACGTTGTCTTAGTAGATCCTGTGATTTATTTCCGTGCGCCGCCCAGTCGATCCGGTCGTGAGAGCGTCCACTTATGAAATCACAGCAGACAAGGGTCTGTTTGGTGACTGTTGTGGCACAACCGCAGTGAAAAAGGGATGCCGACGGAGGGGAGAGAGGAGGGAGAGGGGAAGTCAGGGATGCGAGGACGTAGAGGAGGGAGTTGTCGGCGGGGTCTGGCTCATGCACAGGCGCGGCAGATCTGACTCGAGCATGGCGATGTCAAGGGTCGCTGCAGAGGTCGGTGGCGAGGGTATGCAGAGGAGATCGAGGGTGATGACGAGATCGTGTTTTTGTCATTATTCTGTACGTGAGGGCGAGGACATAGAAAAAGATGAGCAGGTCTGCACACTAGTGGAGAAGAGAGGTGGATGTCAGAGCAGCAACGACGGCGGCTGGCAGCGGCAGGTGGTGGTGGTTGTCGACGAGGGAGGAGAACCGACGAGCTGTTAGGGTGAGGGGAAGAGAGAAAAAGATTGGGGGTGGCGGCTGCGTTTGGGTTTCTTTTCTTCTTTTTTTTATATAACTAAGGCTTTTGGAGAGTGGAAGGAATAATGGTTTAGATGGATTATGGGTAGGGTTTCACACCCGAATTCGTTTTGGAAATGGGTTGCACACTTCAAATCCAATAACGGACATTTTCATTTACGAAAATACCTAAATTAATTTCGCAAAATTTCATCCATTCATTTCTCAAACTTTGCCCTATGTATAGAGCTTACAGAGACTAGCAATTTGTCTCCACAACTGATGTGGGATTGAAACAAGACAAAAATATAAAAGAACAATAGAGTAACAAGACTCGATTCAAATAAAAAATACAGACTACTCTGACTCGAACTAAAATCACAAAGCTGTAACTTGACGCATAGCTGAGGTTCAACGCCTCTTGCGCTGATACATGTGTCGGTACTTCCGTTTTGGGGGTGTGCTCCGATATCTTCATCATTCTTCCCAGGTGGGAGAGAACTCAACCCCGTCGAGTGAGGTATAGAAAACTCTCATAACGCTCAACACATCTGGATCAACTGCTACAAATCGCTATGATTCATCAACGTGTCCTCAACAGGTGATCTTTCTCTCCAACGATCCAGATATCGTCGTGTTCCACCATCTCTATTAGAGGTTATTTCATCTAAAATTTTATCAATTTTTCTTTTGTATTAGGATGATTATTTGAGAGAGGAGGAAGTGAGGGGCTCTCAGAAAATGGCTCAGGAAAAGACTCATCAACCAGTGGGTTGCTAGGGTTTAAATCAGAACCCTTGTAATCAACTAAATTCTTAATATTGAATGTAAACTAATTCCAAAATCTTTAGAGAGGTTTACAATTAGGCAATGTCATTCATTTTATTTAACACTTTAAAAGATCCAGCACTATGGGCATACAACCTTTTAACAGTTCTCGAGAGAAACCACTTCGGATGCATCTGGACCATACATAATCTCCAACATTAAGTTTTAAATTTCTTCCTGACGTCAACTCGTAATTTATAGTTAAGGTTGCTCTGTTCGATTCTATCACTAATTTTTGTGCAACTCATGCATGTGTGTGGTAAAAAAAATGCAGACTCTGAGACTCTATAGTGATTACCATACGAATAAGATCAACAGGTTGCCCAGTCCTAAAACCATACACTATCTCATGTGGGCTCTTATATGTTGTCCTATTGACAGATGAATTATATGCAAACTCGGCAATTGACAACTTCATATTCCATCCCCAACATGTTCACCGACAAGGGTATGCAAGAGATTCCCTAGACTTCTATTGATGATTTCAGTTTGACCATCAGTCTGAAGATAAAAGGCAGTGGAGAACTTAAGTTTTGTGTCTAACATATGCCCAAAGATCTTCTAGAAATAACTAGTGAACTTAACATCCCTATTAGAATAATGGTCTTAAGCAGATCGTGCAGCTTGACGATGCCAGCAAAAAAAATCTTGGCTACTCTGGAGGTGTCAGGTTTGAGAGCAAAGTAGAAAATGTGCCATTTTAGAAAAACGGTCCACAATGACTAGTACTGAGTCGTGTTTCCTAAGAGTTTTCTAGAGACCTAGTACGAATCCATACTAATATCCTGCCATGGGCAATTGAGGACCAGTAGTGGCGTATATATCCAGTGTTCTGTTTTTGCTGCTTTGCTAGTTGGCAAATATGACACTTTCCAACATGCTTGGCAACATCTAGCTTCAAACTTGGCCAATAAAACAGATATTCAATAGCTTCTATGGTCCTCTCATTTCTGAAATACCCAGCTAGACCACCAGCATGCAATTTTCAAATAAGAAATTCTCTAACATAGGTTCTTGGAATGCATAGCTTTTGGCCTAGAAATAGATATCTTCGCGTAAGGTATATTCATTCAATCTCGAGACGACCCATCTTTCAGTGTCTTATATATGTCGCAAAAATCGGGACACGACTCATAATCTGTCTTCAATTTCTCAAAGTTGTTTACCACCATGGACAATTTGGTCAGGATAAACATACGGCAGCTAAGGGCGTGAGCGGGTTTGTTTTTTACCCCCTCTTTGTGACGTAGGGTAAATGTATAATCTTGGAGGAATTCAATCTATCGCCCATATCGTGTGTTCAACTTCTTTTGAGAGTAGATATACTTAAAGGCCTCATGGTTAGAGGACGAACTCTACGGAAATAGATAGTCGCCAATAAAGAAGAGCATGAATCACCATGTAGAACTCTGTCATGTGTGGAGTATTGTATCCTGGCATCATTCAACTTCTAATGAAGTAAGCAACTAAATGACCTTCTTGAGTGAGAATTCTGCCTATATCAATTCTTGCGACGTCACACGCCACTTCAAAAACTTTGAAAAAAAATCAAAGAGACACATAATAGGAGCACTAACAATTCTTTTTTATCTCAATAATGCTTTTAGGTGGCGCTAGACCAAATAAATTCACCCTTCTTCAGACGGTCGGTAATTAGGGTCATGACAGTGCTAAATTTTTTGATAAACTGAAGATAAAAAACGCGAGCCGTGAGAGCTTCTCACATCATGGATGGTTTGGGCTCGGGCCACTCTCGATGACTCTGGCTTTCTCGAGATCCACAGAACTCCCTCAGTAGCTTAAGAATTGAACTTGTGTATAAAAAAAGGTTGCACTTCTTTGGATTGGCGTACAACTCTTCTTTTCTCAATACAAAGCAGACTTGACGCAGATGGTCTAAATGTTGCTCGCTAGATTACTATAGATGAGGATGTTGACTGCTAAGAATATCCCATAAAAGGACATACTAGTTACGTCATCACTCGCATGAAGATGCTAGAGCATTGGTCAGTCCATACAACCCTTCCTTCATTTGAAGGTGGTCTTCCACTCATCTTCGAGACAGATGCGAATTTGGTGATAATCACTTTTCAAATCAAATTTTGAGAAAATAATGGCACCAAACATCATATCCAGCATATCATGCAGTCTTAAAATACGAAAATGGTGCTTCACTGTTATTTTATTGATTGCACAGTTATCTACGCACATATGCCAAGATCCATCTTTCTTTGGCGCCAGCAAAGCGGGAACCGCGCAGGGACTTATGCTATCTTGAATAAAGCCCTTTCTCAACGACTCAGCAACCTGCCCCCACTCACAATTATAGTAGACAACAAGAAATATTGATAAAATACTAGAGACAAAATTATGTGATTTAACTTAATCAATGATCTAATTGTAGGATTAGAAATTCCCTACTGAGAAGCTAACATTCTCAGGTATCCGTACTATTGTTGCTACTCCTCTTAATATATTGTAGTTGTTGTTGGTAAGTTGGACGGCTTGCAACAATCCAGCAATGGCAACGACGAAGAAGGAATTGAATCCTCTAGGCTACAACAATCAGACAGAGTGGGCAATCAGGGAAGGCAGTTCTGCAGCAGACCAGGTGACGCAGCAGTGTTGACAAGGATCTATCCGGAGAAAGATGTGGCACAACCGTAGTGAAGAAGGGGTACCAGGGGAGGAGAGGGGAGGGAGAGGGGAAGTTGGGGATGCGAGGACGAAGAGGGAGGGAGCTATCGGCGGAGCTTGGCTCACGCACAGGTGCGACAGTTTGGGCTCGAGCACGACGGTGTCGAAGGTGGCTGCAGAGGTCAGTGACAAGGGTAATGGCTGAGAAGATTGAGGGTGATGGCGAGATCGTGTTGTTGTCGTCGCTGTGTAGGTGAGGGCGAGGACAGAGAAGACGAGGAGCAGGTCTGCACAGTAGTGGAGAAGAGGGAGGTGGACGTCAGAGAAGCAATGGGGGCTGGCAGGGGCAGGCAGTGGTAGCTATCGACGAGGAAGGAGAACTGATGAGCTGTCGGGGTGAGGGGAGGAGAGAGGTCACAAGGAGAGGAGAATTGATGAGAAAGGAGGTTGGGGTGGCGGCTGCGTTTTGGTTCTTTTTTTGTACAACTAGGGCTTTTGGAGAGTGGAAGAAGGGATAATGGGTTAGATGGATTATGGGTAAAGTTTCACTTCCGAACCCGTTTTGAAAATGGGCTTCCCACTCCAAATCCAATAAGAGATATTTTCATTTTTGAAAATACCCAAATTAATTCAGCAAAATTTCATCCCTTTATTTCTCAAACTATGGTCTATTTATAGGCTTATATAGACTAGCAATTTCTCTCCACAATCGATATGGGACTAAAATAAGACTAAAATATAAAAGAACAATAGAGTAACAAGACTCGATTCAAATAAAAAAACACAGACTACTCTGACTCGAACTAAAACCACATAGTTGTAATTCGACGTATTATTGTAGCTCGACGCATAGCTGTGGTTCGACCCTCCTGTGTTGATACATATGTCAATACTTCTGTTTCGGGCGCGTGTGTGCTCCAATGTCCTCATCAAAGATATATTGAGCTACTCCCAAAAAAGTTGAAGAGACAACACCTTTTACTTTGCAAAAGTATAAAAATGTATATACGGTAAAAGTTTTATTATATGTAAAATCATGATTTGTTATTAAATTATTAGAGATGGTTGTCTTGACTTTTTTGATGCACATACATATCTATGTTTGTATGCGTGTGTATATGTGTGTGTACTCCCTCTTTAATATTTATTGCATCATATCCTAATTTTAAGAAGTTTGTGTCCCATGTCCGTGTCCATGCTTCTGGGTGGGCAGCTCCTTATCACCAAATAAATACACCATAATCATGCAAATAGTTCTCTCTGAAACAAAGTCTTCTTCTTAATATTCCCAAACCAAAAAATACTATTCTAAGTATCAATTGGAGGGCCAAAAGTTAAGATATAACAAAAGCAATTTTCCATTTTACAAATGAAGGACAAAATGTGCATGAACAAAACAGAAAACCAGCTTACTCTGCTTTCAAGAGGATCTGATTCCCTGGATATAAGCTGCTGCAGACTTAGAATTGCAAAAGATGCAGCAAGGACTGGATCTGTCGCATGATGAGGAGAAGCTGCATGCCCGCCTTTTCCTCTAATAGTTGCTAGAAACCGGCCAGATGCTGCGAGATAAGGACCAGGTCTAGAAGAAATGGTCCCAGTTGGAATTCTAGGGTCAACATGGATACAAAAGATGGCCTCTACATCATCCACAGCACCTTCTTGCAGCACATGATAAGCGCCAGCCATGCCCTCTTCAGCTGGCTGGAAAACAAGCTTCACAGTACCCTTCCAAGAAAATATAACCAACCCAGATTGACAACTATCTCGAATTAGTTATAACTAATGCAGCTTCACGCATAAGATGAAGGGACAATTTTCAGAACAATTTACACTATCAGCACAAAGCATTCATCCAAATAAATAAATAAAACTGATGAATAAGCAGCTGTTTTTTATGCTCATAATCTGCTGATTAGAAACTAACCTTCAATTCATTCTTTTTACGTTGCAATAACTTGGCAGCACCAAGGAGCATTGTAACATGAGTATCATGACCACAGGCATGCATTTTTCCACTTAGCTTGCTCTTATACTCCCAGTCCACCAGTTCCTTCCAAAAGATAACTCTTGAACAATGGTTAATGTTGTTTGACTTCTTCATAGTAACAAATAAGTCAATTGCCTCATTGTAATAAAGAAGATACTTGAAAACAAGTCATTGAATGAAACTGACATTGCACTAGATGATGCACTTAGAAGATTAAACATACATGAACAGAAAAGAACATCAGAAAGTACTATTGTTATAGGTTTTCTCATCATTATACTTTGTATTTGTACAAGTACATCAATCACCTGTGATTTATAGACATGGGCACAAGAATTACACTCGAACATGGAAACGGATCAATTGTTCACAATCCAGACATGAGGGGACAACTATATATACATATTTCTTTTAAATATAACTATATCTAACTCACAAATATATGTATTCGGTTGCTATTCATGTATAGAAGAATCTAATTTTATGAAAACAATCTACAATACATTTAGCTTTTGTCAAAAGGGGGCATAACAAATCAATTTATACATACTTGTAAGATGTATAATGGTATACAGTTTACACAATTGTATGTATAGGACAAGGATGGACGTGCATTGTGTTCGGTTGTGTTAAACATACCAATCTTTGGTTGGGAAGTGTCCTAGCTGTCATAGTCCATAACAAGTATTAACAGAGATGGGAAACTAGCGTGTCTGCTCATATACACACAAAAAAGTGCAACACAGCCATTGGCAATGATTTAGAGGATTCAGTTGTATGGTATATGGTTATGATGTCTTCTGCTTAGTTATGTTGCACCATCGCCACCCATGCCCTTTGTGTTCTTCATGACAAAAATCCCACAAGTTTTAAGTACATAGTGATGTCAATTGAACAGTATGAATCAATCGACTGTGTTAATTATTATGCTATAGCTCTTTGAATGACTTGTATATTTATACTTTTTAGTTGAGGCAAGGATTCCCAAAGAAACTTTCCCATTCTTCTCATGAATTCTCTTTCCAAAAAATTTTCTTTTGGTGACGGATTAAGCTCAGGCCATGTTCAGAAAATGCTTATTTGCTAGGTTGGTGGCTAGGCCCCTTCGATTTTGTTTCCATCTTTCTTTCCTAGTTTGCACTCATAAGTCATAATATATTAACATAAACCAAAGCTTGTTGGACTGTGTGTCTCACATCTGGCCAAATGTAGGAAAATAGCTCGGTAAATTTTATTGTGGAAGGGTTTTTTTTTGTGGAATGTGTCTCACATCTGGCCTCTTAAATTTTATTGTGGAAGGTTGTCCATATACAAACCCTTCCATCATAAAAATTTTCATTAAAGATTTAAAACATTCATAATTTTCTTTTGAATTAATGTGCATTTGTGTGTGCCCACCATTGGTTTAAGTGATTGTTGTTGTGGATTAATGTGGTCCAACTTTAGGTGGGCAACCGTTTTCTTTTGGGCATTTTTTCAAAAGAAAAAACCTTCGTTAATAAATATTTCTAAAAGTCGATCAACCCCAAATTTATTTCAAAAACCAATCTCTTACATGTCACGTTGGCGGCGAGACAGTTGGCTCGCCAGTGTGGCCCCGCGCACGTCGGGGTTAGTTTTGGTTCATCCGGGGTTAGCAACCCCGAACGAACCTATATTTTTTTCCTAGGTATTGCTTTGTCCAGGGTTACCAACCCCAGACAAAGCAATATTCTTTTTTTTATTTTACTTTGTTTGGGGTTGCGAACCCAGACAAAGCCAAATTCATCTTTTTATTTTTTTTTCAATTTATCTGGGGTTGCCAACCCAGGACAAATAAAGCTTTTTTTTTTTAATTTTCTCTCCTCTTCCTCTAACGCACCCACCAGGCACGGCAGCACGACAAGGCCAGCGACGGGCAGCGAAGAGCAGCCCTGTTGTTGCTAGTCTGCAACAGCGAGGAGGGTGGCGGTGACAAGGGCTGCTGACAGTTGTCGTCACAGCCGAGCGGCGGCAGTAGCCCAGCAGCAGGGCCGCTCGCCGCTGCCGG
>JAVJIF010003002.1:0-92713 GCA_038442645.1 Agave tequilana
GGTGGTGGTGGTTGTGGTGGTTGTTGGAGGTGGTGGGGAGTTAGAGGAGGAGGAGGAGGTGATGGTTGAGGGGTTGGAAGTGGAGGGGGAGGTGATTTGGTGGGAATTTTGGGAAAGAAGGTGAATTGGTAATGGTGGGTTTGGATGAATTAAGGAGGAGGAGTGGTGTTTTGGGGTTGTTGAAAGTGGAGAAGGAAGTGGGGAGGTGGGGAGTGGCGCGGCGCAGACCTAGGGCAGCGGCGGCGGCGGTGATGATGGAGGCGACGGTGGTGATGAAGAAAGTGGGATTGTTTTGAAGGAGATGGAGTTTTGAAATGAAATTGGAAATGAAAGAGAAGGAAGGAGAAGGAATTTAATAGAAAAGAGAAGAAAAGGGGTGATGATGAAATGAGATGGGGGAGGGGCTGCTGTCTTTTGCTGCAAGCGGCTGCTACAGGAAAAGGGAGCATGGGGAAGGTAAGGGGAAGAAAAGAAAAGAAATAAAAAGAAAGAAAATGGAAAAAATAAGGAAAAGAAAAGAAATAGGAAAAAATAATAAATAAATATATTATTAAATAATTAAATTAATAGAATATTCTGAAAGTATAAAGTAGGAGAGTGGACAAGGAAAAAGGAAGAAAAGAAAAGAACGGTAAATAATATTATTATTTTAATAGGGCAAAATTCGACTGTTTCAGAAACGTTCCAAAAAATTCTCAAAAATAGTAAAACTTATTTTAAGATGTCCAGTGAAATCAGATTCGAGAAATTAAATCTAGTTTCAAATTAAAAATCCTGAAATCTTCTGACGATACTGGTCGACACCAGAATCGGTCAAATTTTGATAAATTAGAAAAATTCTAAAAAATGTATTTAGATAGAAAAGAAATTCTAAGAAATAATGTGAAAGCTGTTTTTGAAAATTCAATCCCGTTTGGAAGCTAAAAAAAAATCTGGGAATCAGTCAGCGATGCGACCGACACCGGTTTTTGAGATTTTTCAGAAAAATTCTGAAAAATTTCAAAAAATCATAAAAAATCTAAAATCTAGAAAACAGTGTTTGAAACTGAAATTGTTCAAATCGGATTACCGAAAAGGTCAAATCGGGTGGTATTCGGTATCGGGTTCCCGGTCCGGGTCAGGGCTGACTCTAGGTCCGATAATCCAAATCCGATACCAATTAATATAAGCAATCACAACTTAAATACAAATACTGGAAGAAAATTGAAATAAAATGGTCAAAGAATTCGGGACACGCATCCGAGTACGTATCCCGAGAACGGAGTGCTACAATCTACCTACCTAAAAAAAATTTCGTCCTCGAAATTTCCATAAGGAGGGAGATGAACACAGAAGAAAATAGGGTTGATGGGGATATCATGATAGAATGGATATGATAATGAAAGACATGATAAAATAGAGATAGTGGTCATGGGTGTCACCTCCATGGCTCCTCGTTCCAAATATAGGGCACCACTCTCTGTTCCCCTTCATTCGATACTTCAGTTTTCTTAGCGGTCAAATAAAATACTTTCCGCTTTCGTACATCTGCTCTACCTCTATGTCTTCTCTGTGCTTGATTAAGGACATACTGCTGGGAAGAGAATGGAGTTCTCCTTTCGATTGGTCCTGGTCCCTTCTTACCGGTGGTACTGGAAGTGTTGGTTGAATCGGGGTGTACCCCCCATCCATCTGAATGAACAATCCCTTATCAAATGACCATTAGACCAACATGCTAAGCATACTTTATTTGCCATTCGGCAATCACGCTTGTAGTGTCCGAACTTCAGACAATACCCACATCTCATTTGTTGAGGGAGAGGTTGGAGTAATTGCTCTGCTAGCAATTCCCCCGAGTCTTACTATCAACAATTTTACCAACAAACAGTTTCATATACTCCATACCAAGACCAACTTATAGAAGAAAAATATTCTTTAGAAAGACTTTTGAAGTATTTCTTGAGTCCACATGACAAGTGCAAATTCAATTGAACTCAATGCTCCCAAATAATTCCAAAATCCAAGATCCTTACTCTAATTTTCGAGTCCAATCACAGCGGGAATAACCTATTGACTTAGAAAGAGTACGATTCAGTTCAGAAATAATGTTACCCTATTGACTAGAAACAAAAGTGAGTCATTTGGTCAACACAATTAAATGAAATACTATTCAAAACCTCAGATGGTGATATTGCCGTGACAATCATTGTCACCCATGACAGTTTTCATTCGTTTACTTTGCTTTAAAAATAACAGCGTTAGGAGTTCAGTGAAGCGAAGACCAACAGGGCTATTTTGATTTTTCGCATTACTCGGACCACAAGATTGGCTGGGTTGGCAAGGGCCCAACTTTGAGACCGTTCAAATTATATAAATGACCATCTTTGTTAAATAAAAACAAAACTAAATTTAATTAATTGTAAGGCCGGACTGTCACGACCATCACTAAAGAGAATAAAAATTATGATCTATTATTTTCGGGTGTCATTGGACTGCCTTTGTCTCCTCACTTAACCTATAATGTTTTTGTCTTGGCTGAGTGACGAGGGACCGCGTTGCTTGGGTTACCTATCACGCTACTAATTACTAAACAATATTGCTCGATAGATATGCGTCCATCCGCACAATGACCTGGAACTTGCTCTCAACAACCATATATTAATTCATTGTTAAAAGATTAGGTACATCGGCATACACTGCTGTGCTGTTTGAGTTCACACCTTCTGATTAATCAAACATCTGATTACAGGTATACTAGAGTTTTTTTTTTTAGATCCAACCCCTTTTGTTGGAGTGGATGAAGTATTTCACACAAGAAATAAATTTGGATAGCTATTTTTAATCTAGGCGGTTAGCCATAATTGCAAGAACCCGATCTGTTGGTTGTAACTGCTTGATTTGTTGGTTGTAACCGCCTGATCTGTTGGCCGGAAGTAAGATATGTTAGCTGGAGGTAAGATCTATTCGATTTACGTAGTTGAGATCTAATCTTGTAGTTCCGAGAATGCCACCGTTGAGCTGCGCTGGAGGACTCTTCCAGAAGCTTTCACTGTCGAGGGAAAATCTAGCTCGTTGGTGGTTCGAGAGGTGATGTCCAGCTTGACGAGTCTGAATTGAACCCGAGTTCTGAAGCGCTTGATCTAAGGTTATGCCAGGCCTGACGAGTCTGGGTTGAACTCGAGCTCTGAAGCGCTTGATCTGAAGTGATGTCGAGCCCGACGAGTCAGAGTTGAACCCGAGTTCTTGGGGACTTGATATGAGGTGATGTAGGGCCCGACGAGTCGGGGCTGAACTCGAACTCTTGGGGGCTTGATCTGAGGTTGGATGGTGGAGGCAGGGTCGGGTGCAACCCAGCCTGGCCAGGCCGTGGGCATCTTTCTTTCCACACAGGCACACCCCGTAGATAGGGTCAGGTCCGCGCGCTGGCCCATTTCGAACCCTAGTGAATAAGGTTATAAAATGATTAAGACCTAATTTTTGAATTGGATATTATGTTAACCGTTCTGACATGATGCCAATATGCTGGTAGAATGCTGATATGAACTACAAATGGACTCGCAAAATGCTCCAGCAGATGCAATAATTAAAGAATAATAAATAACAATGAATATATATGAAGTGCAGCAACAACAATCAAAAGTAAAAGTGAGAGAGAGGAAGGCAAGAGATTTTAAGGTGGTTCGAGAATTTCCCTACATCCCCTACCTAGAACTCTGAGATTTCTTCTCCATCCAACAAGTCGTTACATCTAAGCGAAGTGAAAAATTGTGCATTACACTAAGTCGTAATGAATCACTAACAGCCTAATAGCTACTGCATGACCCCTGTAACTCTAACTGCCACATTCCCTAACGAGTCATTTCAATTCGAACTGAACTAAGCTTCCAACATGAAGTAAAGAATTACGCCAATGCTCTAACCCAAGTGCTTGGACTTCTACTCTTATTCCCGAAAGAGCATCAATCGCTGAACTCCTTCCTAGGAGTTAGACGTTCTCCTCTACACCAAGAGAGTACACAAGATCACATGAGTAATTTTTATTCTCTAAACAAGAAGTGAGAACTCAATCAAAGCACATAAATTCTCAAAATAGAAAGTACATATGAGTTATAATTGCAATTGATGCGTAACAATAAATCTCTTAATAATTGACATTTAGATTGAGAATAAAAGAAAGAGAATCTAGAAAAGAATAGAAGAGAAATTTTGAAATTCTCCAAATAATACACTCTTTAATGAGAAGGGGGTAAAGTAAATAAGATGAAAGCTCAATAACTTCTCAGATTTTGACACGCAGAGGTGTCATTGAATTTTCTTATGATTTGTCAAGTGTTCTCTCTCTTTATTTTATTAATTTGCAAGAACAACGTATATATCTCAATTCAGAAGCCAGTCCTACAAAATCTTACTGTTAATCTTACATACAGGAGATAAGAGAATATAAAATACATCGGAAGAGTTTTTAAACTCAGCGGCAGAGATAGTGCAGAGATCGGAATCCAGAAAGAGCGAGGGGCAATCGCAGCATGTACCAGAACATGGCCCGATCGACCGCTCGATTGACCGGCGTGCACAACGTGCATAGGAGCAGCCCGGTCGACTACCCGGTTGACCGTGGCAGGAGAAAGGTTGACCGAGCGGTCGACTGACTGGCATCCTTTGACGTTCTGTTGGCCCGGTCGACCAAGGGACAGGGTCGAGGTCGACTGACCGACAGGCGAATTTTTTCTCCTGTTCGAATTCAGACTTTTTTTTTTCTGAATTGGAGTCGAATCCAATTGTGGTTTCCTCCCTGGGACTCTCTGGTTATAAATAAGGGTTAGAGCCCTCATAAATTATATAACTCTAGTATCCTCTTGTAATTGATTGTTGAATCAATAAGATCTCTGTCCCTTGCCCCGAGGACGTAGGCAAATTGCCGAACCTCATTAAATATTGTGTTTACTTTCTCTTTTATTTGTTTTGTTCTTGTTCTTTAGGTATTGATTAATCTACAAATTTGCATCATTACATCACATTTTCCTACTGAAATATGAATAAAATGACGCTTTTCACCCATGTATTTTAGTCTATTTTGCAGATAATTAAGAGTCTAGGGGCAAAGAAGTAATAAAAACCAAATTAAACCCAATTTTGAGTAATTAAATCTCATTTCTTAAAGAGCAAGCTAGAGAGATTTTTGAAGACATATTGGTTCAGAAATTAGAGACGAATCTGAAGAAACCGGATCCAAATCACCCAAAACCAGAGATAATTAGAAGTTCCTCGCAGCTGGACGAAACTATAGACCAAAACCAGGGACCTAACTCCCTGATATTGCCGCGAAAACGCGGCAATTGCCGAGAAAACGTGGTATTTTGGTGGGCCTACGCGTCGATCTTCGACTCGTGGTCTCGTCTCGCCTTCCAGATGCTTCTTCTGCCCATAAATACTGTACGGTTTGGCCAAAAACGAGAATAAAAAGCTGTAGGCTAGGTTTTTTCTCCCTTCTAGTTGTAGAGTAGAAGATTTTTTTCTTTTTTATTTTGTATTTTCATTTTGTTTCTTAGACCTTGTAGTAGAGATGAGTTGATTCTGTAGGGAGAGAGAGTATTGATGTAATAGAGAGTGACAATCTATGTAAAAGTGTCTTCTATCTTCTCTATTATAATCTTCCCTATCTTCTACATAATGCTTAGTTAGTTTTCTCTCTGGCAATCTAATTACTAACCACTAACTAACCACTTACTTGATAACTACATGAATTTAATAGAATCTACAAGGCCTTGCTCTTGCAGAGCCATTGATGGCTCATGATAATGGATCTAACATACTAATATTTTAACATCTAACCACTAACAAGCTAACTTGTAATGTCTTATTTATTTCATGCTCACCTCTACTTGGTTTTGATGATCAAATAGTAACTTGTAACTTGTTGTGTTGACTGGATGGGTTTGAATATGAAAGAACAAACTTATGAGCCATGCTTTGTATCGTCTCTTGAAGCCAAGAATTACTGATTGCTAAGAATCCATGTGAGACATCTATCACTAAAAGGTTAGCATAGCTAATGGAGCAATTAGTAGTTAGTAGCGAAAAGTTTTCTTTCATCATTTTCTTCTCTTCTTTACTTTGTTTTAAAACTATTTTCAAAACCTTTTACCATTTTCTTATCATCTTTTTCACCATCTTTATTTTCGTGTTTTGTTTTACCGATTTTACCATCACTTCTCCATTGTTTTCACATTGTCATTTTCATCGCCTTCTTACCTATCACTTCTCGATTTCTTTTCTTTCCTTTTTCTCATTCTTTAATAAAGAAGAACTTGTTAACATACGACGTGAATAAAGACTGTTAATGCTTCTATCACCTCCCGTCCCAGTGCATTCGACCAATTGAGCTAATACTATAACGGAAGTTGTTGGCCCAAGGTTACAATCAACCGGTTTTTAAGTTTTGATGATTACAAAACATATATAGTTATTTGTACTAATCATTTTTAGTGTTTAAGTAAGTTTCAGGGTTCTATGGATTTGTGATGTGTACTTTCCTAAAGGAAGATCATTTTGACTCAAGACGGTTCATTTCGGCTTCAAAGTATCAAGCTATCTCAAGATAATACCAAGCTATTCAAGATCATGAAGAAGCCCACTTGAAGTCTTTGTAGTCACCAATAACATATGTAAGACTTAGTTAGTTGAGGTTGTGGTAAATTGGTTCAAGAACACACACACACACTTTCAAAAATACGGTTTTTATTTTTGGTTTTTGTTTTAAGTTCATGCTTTGATCTCTATACATGACTCAAATTTTTACAAATTTTATATCTTGTTTATATCATGTATATCTATCTTTACAGCATGATACTTAGCCATATATCCTTACAAAATTATTTTGAAAATTTTCCCAAGTCCAGAAAATTTCCTTTTTCAAATCTGTTTCAGGTCTGGCGGTCGACCGGGACGGTCGACCGGATCCATTCCAGGCTTGGCCGGTCGACCGACCCGGTCGACCGCGCCTTGTGTCTAGGGCGTGCACATTTTGTGCACGTCTATCGGTCGGCCGACCGGTCGGCCGACTGAAAGTAGCTTGCTCTCTGTTTTTAGCCGGTCGACGGTCGACCGATTGCTCAAAATATTTTTCCCCTTTGGCGTCCGGTCGACCGACCGGTCGACCGAGTCCAACGGCTAGTTGCCAATTGGACTGCCGGTCGACCGGGCCGGTCGACCGACAGCCGTCTCTAGCCGCCAACGGTTAGTTTCTGATTTTCTGATTTTCTGGGGATTTGATTGGGATTTGAGTGTCAGTTTTTTCTGAAATTTGAGGGCTATTCTCTGAACCTATTACCTAGTTTTAATCATGTTTAGACCTCCTCCATTCCTTATAAATAGAGGGGATTGGTCATTTGCAAAACACAAGAAAATACCCATTGTTTTCAAGTTTTAAAAGAAAGAAAAGTGTTTCAAAAGCTCTCAATTCCTTTTAAGCATTCTTGGCTAGTGTTTTCAGTTGTTCTTTCCAACTACTTTCATTTACAACTGAGTTTGTTTTTCTCACTACATTTCTTGAGCCAAAATCCCTCCTCACTCTATAAGGAAGTTGTAAAGAGAAGTTTGTGATCCCTTGTTTGATCACTTGATTACTTGTTCTTCTTGCTTTGTGAGTCCTCTTCGGTAGAGGATTGGATTGGTGGAGTTTGGTACTCTGGTCTTCGGTAGACCTCTTGTAATTGGTGGAGTTCGGTACTCCGATCTTCGGTAGACCTTGTAATCCTCAGTGGGTATAGTGGAAACCCTTCACGGTGGTGAAGGCGGGGAGTAGAGCGGTGGGTCGAACCTCGAAACAAATACCTTGTGTTTGCGATTGATTTCTACTCTTTGCTATCCTTTATTGCTCTTCATTTCTTACTTGTGTTTTAGCATTTTATTTCTAACTTGTGATATATTTTGTGTGCACTTCAACATTGCATTCATTCCATTCCTTGCCATATTGTCGATCATTACTCATACAACAATATTACAATACGCACCTCAAACTCTTATCTAGAGGAATCACGAGGAAGGAGTTCAGAGCCCTTCACGGGTATTCGGCTCTTAGTCTTGTTTTAGGTGATCGTTGCATCATTTATTCATACTTGTTTAATAAGATCATTAGATTAGCTTTAACACCTATTCACCCCCCACTAGGTGTTTTACAATTGGTATCAGAGCTTTGGTTTATAGGCTCTTGCTTAACAACCTTAGAGAGATCATATTGCTAATCATCTCATTCATTTTTCATCCTCACTTTTAGTAAAAATGGCCGAAGATATTAAGACCCCACCTAAATTTGATGGTCTTAACTTTCCCATATGAAAAGTTAAGATGACCGTATTTTTGCAATCCCTAGGAAGCCGGGTTGCAAAGGCGGTGACCAAACCATTTAGTGTACCCACCGGTGATGAGGACACTTGGTTCGATATAGAAACAAAAGAATTTAAGCTAATGCTAGGGCACATTATGCATTGCTTCAAGCACTTAATGATGATGATATATCTAGAGTTATTCATTGCAAATCCGCCTATGAGATTTGGACTCACTTGCTTGTCACTCATGAGGGGACGTCACAAGTTAAGAGGGCTAAAATAGACCTTCTTCGGTCCCAATATGAAAACTTTTCTATGCAAGAGAATGAAACCATAGATGATATGGTTATAAAATTTACTAAGATTACTAATGGACTTTCCTCTCTAGGTGATGTTAATGACAACGATCAAAGGTAAGGAAGATCATCCGAGCTCTCCCTCCATCTTGGGAAATCAAAGCCACTACCTTGAAAGAACTCAATGACAAAGAAGAGATGGAGCTTATAGGTCTCATTGGGAACCTCAAAACTCATAAGATGGAACGAAAAGTTAGAGAAGAAATGGCTCCCTCCAAGAAGAAAACTATTGCCTTCAAGAGTCATTCAACATCCTCCGACAAAGACGATGAAGAAGAAGAAGATGAAGAGCTTTCACTTCTTGTCAAGAACGTTCGGAGAATGAATAACAAGGCAAAGTTTCAAAACAAAAAGAAATGGCAAGGTAAAGAAGACAAGAAAATCATTTGTTTCAATTGCGGGAAGATGGGTCATATTGTTGCGGAATGCCTGGATAAAGTCAAGCCCTCCACATCCAAGAAGCAATTCAAAAAGAAAGCATTAAGGGCTACCTGAGATTCTGAGAGTGAATCCGAGGAGGATGTCGACACCGCCAACATGTGCTTCATGGCAAATGAAAGCACAAGCAAGGTAATACCCAATACTACTATTGATTGTGAACTTTTCATGGATGAACTAGGAGAAGCTTTTGAAGAACTTTTACATAACTATGATTTTCTTAAAAAGAAGTATTTAAAAATGAAGGAAAATGAATCTTTAAATCATAAAGTCTTTACTCTTTTAAAAGAAAAATATGAATTGCTTTCAACTCTTGTTTCCACACAAAAGGATTTTGACAAGTATAAAATATCTTGCAAAGGTAAATTTTCTCAAGTTAATGAAAATGAAATTTCTATGCTAAAAGAGAAAATTGATTCATTAGGAGTTGTTTGAAAAGATGTGAATTTGATAAGAATAGATTAGAGGCTATGTTTCCTAAGAAACAAGTCCTTAAGAAACATTCACATGCTATTCATGTTCATGCTCATAAATCACAACTTTTACATCATGTCAAACACCGTAAACATATACACACTCCACACACACATCATGCATACATGTATGGTAAGATATTTTCATGCACATATTGTGGCCGTAAGGGTCATGTAGCTAGATTTTGCTATGATAGAATTAATGCTTCACATAATAATATTTGGGTTCGAAATACTAACTTTCAAGGACCCAAGAAAATTTGGGTACCAAAGTCAACGAATTTTTTAAATGATGTAGGTACCTTCCAAGGCGCAACGACGTAAGGGATTGTGGTATCTTGATAGTGGTTGCTCAAGGCACATGACTTGGGATATCAACAACTTTGCAACCCTATCAAGATACCATGAAGGTGGCACCGTCACCTTCGGAGATGATGTCAAGAGAAAAATCATCGGTATTAGTAATGTTAAACTTGGTACATCCCCTTTAATAGAAAATGTTGTTTTAGTTGATGGCCTCAAGCATAACCTCTTGAGTGTTAGTCAACTTTGTGACAAAGGTTTTGATGTTTTTTTGATAATTTAGCTTGTAGAGTAATTGATAGACATTCTAACACATGTATATTTTCGGTTTTCGTGAAAACAATGTATACATGATTGATATGTCTAATATGTTTTGCAATGCTACTTGTTTGAAAGCCCTCAATGATGACTCTTGGTTGTGGCATAGAAGATTAGGCCACATTTCGTTTGACCATCTATCTAGATTAAAAAACAAGGAAATGGTGAAAGGTATTCCTTGCTTGAACTTTGAAAAGGACAGTGTTTGCGACGCGTGCCAACTTGGGAAACAAACGAAGTCCTCTTTCAAGTCAATCAAGGATATCATGACATCACGTCCCTTGGAGTTGATCCATATGGATTTGTTTGGTCCTACTCAAACCAAAAGTCTAAGTGGGAATCGTTTTGCATTTGTTTTAGTTGATGATTTGTTTTACATGGGTTTTCTTTTTAGAGCATAAGAATGAAGCCTTTTCATATTTTCAAGCCTTTAAGAAAAGAGTTGAAAAGGAAAAAGATTCTTCTATTTTAAGAATAAGAAGTGATAGAGGAGGTGAATTCAATAACCTACACTTTACCATTTTTGTGAAGAACATGGAATTAAGCATGAATTATCTTGTCCTATAACTCCACAACAAAATGGAGTCATTGAGAGGAAAAATCGGACATTACAAGAGATGGCTAGGACAATAATTAATGAATATGGTCTCCCTCATTATCTATGGGCCGAGGCCGTTAACACATCTTGCTATATATCAAATCAAGTTTTCTTATGCAAAAATACTTCAAAAACATCTTTTGGATCTATTTTTCTAGAAAGCCAAATGTTTCTTACTTTAAGGTTTTCGGTTGTAAATACTATGTTTTGAATACTAAAGACAATTTAGAAAAATTTGATGCAAAATCTTATGAAGCAATTTTTGTTGGATACTCTAATACTAGTAAAGCTTATAGAGTTTTCAACAAGTCATCTTTAACTATTGAAGAATCTATTCATGTAAAGTTTGATGAATCTAATGTATTTGTTAAGAATGTTGTAGAAATAGATGCTTTAAATGAAGATATGGAGAGAGCTACTTTAAGGGACTCACCTACTGTTGAAGACATGCCAAAGGATGATGAAGGAAAAGAAGTTCAAGACAATGAGGTTCAAGGAAATGAAAATCAAGAAGTTGAAGTAGAGCCTACTCAATAACTTCCAAAAGATTGGAGATTCAATCCTCATCATCCCAAGGATCTTATTATAGGTGAAGTATCTAAAGGGGTAACTACTCGTTCTAAACTTCATGATTTATGTGGACACTATGCTTTTATTTCTCACTTTGAACCCAAAAGCATCCTCGAAGCCGAGGCCGACTCATATTGGTTGCTAGTCATGCAAGAGGAGCTCAATCAATTCGAGCGCAACCAAGTTTGGCATCTTATTCCTAGACCCCACGATAGACCAACCATTGGTACTAAGTGGATCTTTAAGAACAAGTTGGATGAGTCGGGAAATGTTATTAGGAATAAAACTAGGTTAGTTGCCCAGGGTTACACTCAAGTCGAAGGTATCGATTTTGAGGAAACCTTTACACCCGTAGCACGGCTTGAAGCCATACGGATGACACTTGCATTTGCTTCTTATAAAGATTTTAAGCTTTTCCAAATGGATGTAAAAAGTGCCTTCTTAAATGGATTTATTGAAGAGGAGATGTATGTTGAACAACCCCCCGGGTTTATTGATCCTACACATCCGGATTTTATTTTCAAACTTGACAAAGCTCTTTATGGTTTAAAACAAGCCCCTTGGGCTTGGTATGAAAGACTTTCTTCTTTTCTAATTTCTAATGGTTTTAAGAAAGAAAAAATAGATACTACTTTGTTTACAAAACATGTTGAAAATGATATTCTTATTGTTCAAATTTATGTGGATGATATCATATTTGGTTCTACTAATGAAACTCTTTGCCAAGCTTTGAATCATGCATGAAAGAAGAATTCGAAATGTCTATGATCGGTGAGCTTAACTACTTCCTTGGACTCCAAATCAAGCAAAGAAAGGATGGGATCTTCATCAATCAAGCCAAGTACACTAAGGAATTAATCAAGAGATTTGGGCTTGAAGGAGCTAAAACAAGCAAAACTCCCATGGCAACAACTACCAAGCTTGATAAGGATGAACAAGGTACATGTGTATATATTAAGCTTTACCGTAGCATGATTGGTAGCTTGTTGTATTTGACGGCTAGTAGGCCGGATATTATGTTTTCGGTATGTCTTTGTGCTTGTTTTCAATCGTGTCCTAAAGAGTCCCATTTAGTTGTGGTAAAACGCATTATTAGATACTTTAAGGGCACAATTGAAATGAGTTTGTGGTATCCGAAGACCGGACAATTTTCCATGGCGAGTTTTTCGGATGCCGACTATGCGGGTTGTAGGGTAGATAGGAAGAGTACAAGTGGAACATGTCAATTTCTTGGTAATTGTCTTTTCTTGGTCTTCCAAAAAGCAAAATTCGGTAGCCCTTTCAACCGCCGAGGCGGAGTATGTTGCGGCCGGAGCTTGTTGTGCACAAGTTCTTTGGATGAAAAATACTCTCCTTAACTATGATTTGCATTTTGATCATATTAAAAATTTTGTGATAATACTAGTACTATTCATATGACGAAAAATGCAAATCAACATAGTAAGACTAAGTACATTGACATTCGGTATCACTTTCTTAGAGATCATTATGAGAAAGGTGATATTGATATTGATTATGTTTCTACCGATTTTCAACTTGTCGATATTTTTACAAAACCACTAGATTATGCTAGATTTTTCTTTATTTGTGGTGAGTTAAATGTTTGTATTATGGATTTATGAAGAATTTTTTTTATACTCTGTTTACCCTTTTTGATGTATGACGAAAAAGGGGGAGAAAAAGTTAGTTATTTTTAACTTTGGAGTTATGCATTTTTGAGTTATGAATTTTTGAGTTTTTATATTTTGGAGTTATGCATCTTGTCTTTTGAGTAATAACAAGTTAGTTTGGAGTTATAACTTTTGAGTTTTAGGCTTTAAGTTAACAAAAGAATTTTGAGTAATGTGTTTTATACTGTTTTATACTCCTTGTAATGTATTTTGCATATCTCTCTAAATTCTTTGTTTATATCTATTATGTATAATCTTTCATTTATATATATAGTCATTCTTTTATACATAGCATGATTTGAGGGGGAGCTTCAAAGCTTTTTCCCCATATTTTTAAAAAAATAACTAGTATGTTTTGTCATCATCAAAAAGGGAGAGATTGTTGGCCCAAGGTTACAATCAACCAGTTTTTAAGTTTTGATGATTACAAAACATATATAGTTATTTGTACTAATCATTTTTAGTATTTAAGTAAGTTTCAGGGTTCTATGGATTTGTGATGTGCACTTCCCTAAAGGAAGATCATTTTGACTCAAGACGGTTCATTTCGGCTTCAAAGTATCAAGCTATCTCAAGATAATATCAAGCTATTCAAGATCATGAAGAAGCCCACTTGAAGTCTTTGTAGTCACCTATAATATATGTAAGACTTAGTTTGTTAAAGTTTGAGGTTGTGGTAAATTGGTTCAAGAACACACACACACACACACTTTCAAAAATACGGTTTTTATTTTTGATTTTTGTTTTAAGTTCATGCTTTGATCTCTATACATGACTCAAATTTTTACAAATTTTATATCTTGTTTATATATCATGCATATCTATCTTTACAGCATGATATTTAGCCATATATCATTACAAAATTATTTTGAAAATTTTCCCAAGTCCAGAAAATTTCCTTTTTCAAATCTGTTTCAGATCTGGCGGTCGACGGGACGGTCGACCGGATCCATTCCAGGCTTGGCCGGTCGACCGTGCCTGGTGTCTAGGGCGTGCACGTTTTGTGCACGTCTGTCGGTCGACCGACCGGTCGGCCGATTGAAAGCAGCTTGCTCTCTGTTTTTGGCCGGTCGACCGAGACGGTCGACCGATAGCTCAAAATATTTTTCCCCTTTGGCGTCCGGTCGACCGACCGGTCGACCGAGTCCAACAGCTAGTTGCCAATTGGACTGCCGGTCGACCGGGCCGGTCGACCGACAGCTGTCTCCAGCCGCCAACGGCTAGTTTCTGATTTTCTGATTTTCTGATTTTCTGGGGATTTGATTGGGATTTGAGTGTCAGTTTTTTCTTAAATTTTGAGGGGTATTCTCTGAACCTATTACCTAGTTTAATCATGTTTAGACCTCCTCCATTCCCTATAAATAGAAGGGATTGGTCATTTGCAAAACACAAGAAAATACCCATTGTTTTCAAGTTTTAAAAGAAAGAAAAGTGTTTTAAAAGCTCTCAATTCCTTTTAAGCATTCTTGGTTAGTATTTTCAGTTGTGTTTTCCAACTACTTTCATTTACAACTGAGTTTGTTTTTCTCACTACACTTCTTGAGCCAAAATCCTTCCTCACTCTATAAGGAAGTTGTAAAGAGAAGTTTGTGATCCCTTGTTTGATCACTTGGTTACTTGTTCTTCTTACTTTATGAGTCCTCTTCGATAGAGGATTGGATTGGTGGAGTTCGGTACCCCGGTCTTCGGTAGACCTCTTGTAATTGGTGGAGTTCAGTACTCCAGTCTTCGGTAGACCTTGTAATCCTCAGTGGATATAGTGGAAACCCTTCACGACGGTGAAGGCGGGGAGTAGGGCGGTGGCTCGAACCTCGAAACAAATACCTTGTGTTTGCGATTGATTTCTACTCTTTGCTATCCTTTATTGCTCTTCATTTCTTACTTGTGTTTTAGCATTTTATTTCTAACTTGTGATATATTTTGTGTGCACTTCAACATTGCATTCATTCCATTCCTTGCCATATTGTCGATCATTACTCATACAACAAGATTGCAATACGCACCTCAAACTCTTATCTAGAGGAATCACGAGGAAGAAGTTCAGAGCCCTTCACCGGGTATTCGGCTCTTAGTCTTATTTTTGTGATCGTTGCATCATTTATTCATACTTGTTTAATAAGATCATTAGATTAGCTTTAACACATATTCACCCCCCCTCTAGGTGTTTTACAGAAGTATCGTGGGAACATTAGCACACATGCTTTTACATTGATTTCAAAATACATGCTTTCAAGTGCTGATTTTTCACCCGATCAAGATTTTTGATGTCGTTGCCAGGGACAAGAATGATTTTGATTTCACGTTTTTATTAACATTTTCTTCTCTGTTTTAGTATGCAGGATAACATTTGCAGAAACTGAACATTACAGAAAGCTAAACATACGTGCATCTCCCTGCGCAAGAAAGCAGGGAGCTGTTGCTCACATAATTGCCACAGAAACTCTTTAAAAGCCGCGAAAACGCGACATATTTTTGGGATCTTGGCTCAATATTTTGTAGGCTGCTTCTAAATTGTATATAACTGTGATTTCTGCTATCTGTTTTCTACTTTGATTGCCTACACACTGCAATAATTAAAGAAATAAAATATGGCATTTGGACGCTTTAAAATGGTTTAGACATTTGCATTTAGGCACATGTCTATTTCATTCCAATATACTATATTCTGTTTTATTGTTGTGATATTGACTGAGGTGTACATATGGCATTGCATATAACATGGGTAATTTACTCGCTTTGTGTATTATTCTTGTCTATATTGTACACTTGTACGAATTAGATTTAAGGGCATAACTCAATACAAGATAAGGTGGGGAAGTCATTACTCTTTCTTAGCCCAAAAATCACCTCTCCACTCACACAACCCAAGCCTTAATAAAAATTGATAGACGTTGGCACCTAGGGACATCTCGGACTCATTAAGAGATTGACCGGAGTTGGAACTTGTAAGAATCATACTCTTGTGAAGTCGGTATCTAAGGTTGGAGACTAAGAGGTTACGCCTCGAAGATATCGTGATTTGGCGTAATTAAGGCTCGTGGCTTACGCACAGATACCTCCCACCGTATTTTACCCCATCTGGCCGATTAGCTTGTAGTCGATTCATACAACAACCTCCCTCGGGTAATCGACCAGTTAGGAGTTGTCTAGGTCTAGGTTAACCTTAGTATAGGCTTGATTTTGATTTTTTGTTTGCTTTTTCTTTTTTTTGTTTGTTTGTGAAATAGATTTCAACAATAATACTTTCAACTTCAATATGAATCCATGTTTCAACTCATTTGATTCGGATAATTTTAACCTGATTTTTTACAATATGAACCAACCAAATACATCGAGTTAGACTTATCCGAATCAATACAATCCATACCCCTAATCTTTTGACTATAATTTCTAAAATAATTTTCACTCTTCACAAATTCAGTGGTGATTCACATCCCCCGAGTCAAATTTTCAACCATTTTGTTCACAATTTTCATGAATTCCATAATATTCATTCTCTGATTTTGCTTCCTATACTCCTTTTTCAGAACCACCGATAGAAAAAGAATCTGAATTAGAAAAGAGTATAGAAGCCACCATGCAAGAGGCCGAGTAACAATTTCAGAGAATGTTAGCCTCCCCAATTTCACAATATTTTTAAGATTCATACTCAGTTTCACTTCTTCAAAATGACCAACCATCAGTTTTGAACACAAGTATAGAATTCTTGCGTGAGTCCGAGCGACAATCTCAAAACTTGTTAGACTCACAATCTTCATAAATTTTTCAAAACCAAGATTCCTACACTCCCTTTCTGGAATAATCATTTGAAGAAAAATCTGAGGTAGAAAAGAGTATATAAATCTTGCATGAGACCTCACAATAATTTCAAAAATCTTTTACCCAGTCTATCAATAGGTTAGAAACACAATTGAGTCAATTGGTCAACATTTATAGAATGAGAAAATCTCTTTTATCCACCTTTAACCAATCTAGATATCTCTAACTCTATTGATTTGACCCAGGACTCATGTTATTTGGAAACCAAGATTCAACTTCAGCATACCCATCTGAACCTGACCAAACTTCAAATTTTGAAAATCTCATTGATATTTTGGCAAGTTATCCATTTCCTGAAATTGAACTTGAGCATGACTATGATCCTGAACCTCCACTTGGTAATTAATTTCACTTTTTGATTCAATAATGACTCTGGTGTCTTTATCAGATTTTAATCCATTTCCTGAATCAATATTGGATCTTGTGTCAGTCTATAGTGAATTGAATCACCCATCTTTTATGATCATCATGTTATGATCAATACCATATTTTTGAAAATCTCATTGACAAATTGGCAAGTTCTCATTTTTATAAAATTGAATTCAGATAAGAATGTGACTTCGATCCTCAAATTTGTGATCTAGTTCAAATTCTTGAATCAATATTAACTCCTATTTTGTTATTCAAATCGAGCAACATTCTAGAGTCAGTTTTTATTCCCATACCTGTTATTTTTAAACTTGAATCACCAACCGTAGAAAGTCACATTCCATTTTGGGGAAAGGAATGTGGACTAGAGTTTAACTTCTTGACTTGGACCCACTTTCTGAACAAATTTTGACTCCAGAACTTTCACTTGACTTCAGCCAATTTCCTGAGTCGATTATAATTTCTGTATTTCCTGAGTTCAAATCTATCATTCCATCTTTTCACACTCCATTTTGGGACAAAGGTGTTGATAAAAAAAACTCTGAAACTATTTGAAAATTGAAAATTAGATGGGATAAAATTCTTAATAAAAATCATTCATGTGCACATCATCATAATGGGTTGTATTATAGAGGTCATTGGTGGGTTCCTTCGGACTCCACGCAATTTGGATTGGGCCACATTTCGTGGACCAATCAGACCACCACCTTGAGGTAATTTTTTTCTCTCTATTTGTTTCATGCATACATACATTCACGATGCATTGAGGATAATGCATGAGATAAGTATGGATCTACTAACATAGAGTTTTTAGATTTTCTTTTTTTTTCACTTCTTTTAGGATATTTTTTAGAAATTTTCCTTTTGTACGTAATTTTTCTTTTTTTAAATACTTTTTGAAACAAGAGACAAAGTTTTGATCTATTTTAAGAAAATTAAGATGATTTTAGAAACTAAGAAAGCCTTAATTATGACATCTTAAACTTAGTTGGAATAATGGATCTTGTATAAAATTATAGGCTAAGTAAGATAAATTGGAAGATAATTTTATCTTGATTTTTTTTGCCCAAGTAGTATGCACTTTATACTTACACATTTTTGGGATGGAAACAAAAACCTAAAATGATATAAAGCAAGAAAAAATACGATATATATGAATAAAAAAGACCACTTATTAAAGCTGGATAACTATGCCTCAAGAAGCATAATTATTCACGCCTAACAGTGGTCATAAGAAACAAATAATCCCCCTTAGTTTTGTGGCCTTTTTTACTCGAGTCCTTAAACCTGAGATATTTTTCTCATCTGGTGCCCTAAGACTGTCTGATTTGAGAGTCATCGGTATAACTAAAAAGCCTAAGAAAATTAGGGAAGAATAGAAGAAAAATATATAAATAAATGGCTCGATGATTAGAGTTGAAATCCCAGAAATCTTCACTATCACAAAGTACATATTATCTAGATTTTATGAAGGATTAAATTATTTCATCCATTTTAAATTTTTATCTTAATTGATAATAAGATCTTGCATATAGACTAAGTTTAAGAAAGAATAATTTTTGGTGGACTTATGATCTTAGATCGCTTATATTTTTGCAAAAATATTTCAAAACTTGTCTCTCTTTCAAAATGTGTTTCAAAACACTAACTTTTGTTTTCTTTCTTCATGAAGTTTGTGGGTGTAATCTTCTGAAAACCCTCAGGAGACAAAACTTCTTCTCTAAGCGTAACTTAGAGGTTTAATAGCTTGTTACACGCGCTCAGTGCCATCGCGTTACGTGCGAAAGTGGTGTAATAATATTCTTAGTTTAGTTTTTCTTTTTCTTATTTTATTGGGACGAGTAAAAGATAAGTTGGGGGTGTTATTAGTCTACAAATTTGCATCATTACATCATATTTTTCTATCGATTTATGAATAAAATGACGCTTCTCACCGGTGTTTTGGTCTATTTTACAGATAATCAAGAGTTTAGGGGTAAAGAAGTAATAAGAACCTAATTAAATCTATTTTCGGGTAATTAAATCTCATTTCTTGACGAGCAAGCTAGAGAGCTTCTAGAAGACATATTGGATCCAGAAATTGGGAACAAATCTGAAGAAACCCAGATCCAAATCACCCAAAATCGGAGATAATTAGAAGTTCCTCACAGTTGGACGAAACCACAGACCAAAACCAGGGACCTGAGTCCCTGATATTGCAACAAAAATGTGGCAATTGTCGAGCAAACGTGGCATTTTTGTGGGCCCACGCGTCGATCTTCAATGCATGGCCTCGTCTCGCCTTCCAGATGCTTCTTCTGCCTATAAATACTGCAAGGTTTGACCAAAAATGAGAATAGAGGGCTATAGGCTAGATTTCTCTCTTCTAATTGTAGAATAGGATTTTCTTCTTCTTTTATTTTGTATTTTCATTTTATTTTTAGATCTTGTCGTAGGGATGAGTTGATTCTGTAGGAAGAGGATATTGATGTAATAGAGTGTGACAATCTATATAAAGGTGTCTCCTTTCTTCTCTATTATAATCTTCTCCATTTTTTACATGATGCTTGGATAGTTTTCCTTCTCATATCAATCTACCTACTAGCCACTAACTAGCTGATCACTTACTTGATAATCTATATGAATCTAATAGCATTTACAAGGCCTTACTCTTACAAAAGTCATTGATGGCTCATGACGATGGATTTTAACATTTTAACATCTAACCATTAACAAGTTAACTTGCAATGTCTTTTTTATTTCATGCTCACTGGTGTTATATATCATGTGTCAAGTATAGCATGGCAAGTACCGATGTCAGATATCAGGGTCAAATATGGCAAGTATCAGTGTCAAATATAGCATGGCAAGTACCGGTATCATATATAGCATGGCAAGTACCAGTGTCAGATATCATGTATCAACTATAGCATAGCAAGTACCGGTGTCGGAAATCATATGTCAAATATAGCATGGCAAGTACCAGTGTCGGATATCATATGTCAAATATAGCATGACAAGTACCGGTGTCATATATCAGGGTCAGGTATAGCATGGCAAGATCGGGGTCAGATATCAAGTATCAACTATAGCATAGCAAGTATCGATGTCTGGTATCTGTTTCAAATATAGCATGGCAAATACCGGTGTTATATATCATGTCGGTGTAAAAAGTTACAGTGACAATGACTAGGCATATAACGGTAATAGCAATGGGTATAGCAATACAGAAAATGTACTAGTATAATGATAAAATAGATGCATGTTAAAAAGAAACTGTACTCGCCTCATTCATCAGAAAACTGCGAGAAATCCCGAAACACAAGAAATACGCGCACACCGTCAAAAATATACATATATTATTATTATTAGAGAGAGAAAGAAAAGAGGAGAGGGAAGAAGAGAAAGAGTTAAAGAGAGAAGTGAGGTTTAGAGAGAAAGTCTAGAGAGAGAAAGAGAGATTTTCTAGAGAGAGAAGGAGAATATGAGAGAGAATGGGTGGAGAGACGGAGAGAGAAACAGGATAGAGAGAGAAGAGAGAGAGAGAGGAGAGAGAAAGAGAGTGTAAGGGTTACTCACGAAGCCCCCTGATCAAGGAGGGGCTTTATATTCTCATTTCATGCAAAAGTCACTTCAAACAGCAACTATTGGAAGAAATCAAAGTGCCGGTTAGTAAGAGAGACGAAGAAAGGAAGAAGAAGTGTACCTACCAGAGTAGAGGAGTGAATGTATCAATTTCGATGCAAATAGCCATGAGAGATCTCTCAATGACCTGAGTTTATTGATGGATTTTTTTTATTATTGGGAAAGTTCACAGCACAAGCACAAGCAGCGAAACCAAAATCCAGGGCCCAAAAGGTCCTTTTTTTTTCCAGACATAGAGGAAGAAAAAGAGCCTTTCTGAGGAAGGAATTCTCCATTTATCCTTGTTCCTTGGTTTCTTTCTTTCATTCTTTTCTCATAAATCAAAAGCTTATTTTTCAGCATCACAACCCGATCAATTGCAATGGCTGCACATCTAGCTACCTCGCCATAGAAATTTAGAATGAGGACTTATTTCCCAATTCAAAAGAGGGGCAGCAATAGTTACCAGCAGCAACAACAAGGAAGAAGATGGGACATGGAAGGCCCTGTTCAGAAAGTGGAGTGAGGAAAGTAAAAGGATATTTAGGCCCCATTGGAAACTTGAATAAGAGGAGCAGATACTGCCACCCCGGAATCCGACTGAACAGAGGGGGACTGGCCGCCGGCGGTCACCACAGAGAGGAGAGGGAAAGAGGAAAAAGAAAGAAAAAAAGAAAAAAGAGTGGGGAAAAAGGAAAGGGGAAAGAAAGAAAGAAGAAGAGAAAGAAGAAGAAAGGGAAGAAGATGAGAGGAGGACGCGGCGACGGCTCGCGACTGGCGGCGTCGCCAGGGAGGAGAAGAAGCAGCAGCAGGAGAAAAGAAGGGGAAAGGAAAAAGAAAAAGAAAAAGAAAAAGGGAGTGATTGAAAAAGAATGGAGAGATTATTTATTTAAAAAAAAAAATTGATGAGATTGATGATGGGATTGATAGGTGATGGGCTGGGGGTGTGGCTGTGTCAGGGGTTGACTTTGGTAAGGAAAGGAAAAAAAATGGAGAAAGAGAAGGAAAGAATAATATTATTAAAATAGGGTAAAATTGACTATTTCAGAATCGCTCCGAAAATTTCTCAAAAATAGAAAATATTGTTTTAAGGTGCCTGGTGAAATCGGATTCAAGAAATTCAATGTATATTTAAAACTAAAAATCCTAGAATATTCCAACGGTACTAGTCGACACCAAAACCGGTGGATTTTCGATAAATTCTGAAAAATCTCAAAAAATACTTTTAGTTAGAAAATAAGATTTTAAGAAGTATTGTGAAAGCTGTTTCTAAAAATTCAACTCCATTTGTGAACTAAAAATTCGGGAATCAGTCAGCGATGCCAACCGACACAAGTTTTGTAAATTTTACAAATAATTCTAGAAAATTTTTGAAAATTATGAAAAATTTAAATATTAGAAAACAGTATCCAAAACTAAAATCGGTCAAATCGGACTATAAGAAAGGTCAAATCGAGCAATGTACTAGGATCGGGCCCCCGGTTCAGACTAGGGCTGACTTCGAGTCCACGAATCCAAATCCAATGCAAAACAATCATACCAATAATCATAAAACTAAATCAAAGAATTATGATAGAAAAATCAGAATACATATCTAAGTACGTATTTCAGGAATGGGGTGTTACAAAGGATATGGCTTCAAACTGTCTGCCAGTGATCCATGCTTCAGTTACGCATCTCTGATCAGTAACAGGGCGAATCCAGGTAGAATCCACAAGCTTCAAGCTCCAAGATTTAGATATAAGAATCCAGGAGAGTCAGAACTTCCCAGCGAGTGGTGATGCTAATGCCAAATGGAATGCGAAGATAAGCACACGTGTATCGATAAATTTGAATCATAAACATACATTGAAAATCGTGTCGTGAGCACAGACATACAGGAACAAGTAGTTATATAACAAGTGATATCAAGCAGGGATACTTATGGTATGATAAGATAAGAGCAGGAGACTGGTGGAATAGAACACAAGTGGTAAAGCAGGATGAAAGCAGGTATAATATAGTAATGATCATAAATCGAAAATTTGATGTAAAACCTGATGAAAGCATACTCAGCAAATCATACAACGGATACATAGTTGGCATCTTTTATTATTATTATTATTACTCGTCTTACTTTGATATCTAGATATGTGAACTAGCATCCAGTACACATATATCCACGTCTGAGTAAAGTAAGGTTGTTATTGGAAACCAACGGGTGTATTAACGAACAATGTTTACAAAGGGTCCTGTACATGCCCAGAACCACGGTCTAGGGTGTTCCATTACTGGTGTATGGAGCTGGTCGTAAGACCTACAGGAGGGTCTTATAGGATGCCCTTTTCTAGATGATACCAGGAAGGAGGGAGCCAGCACTCCCCTCGGTCGCCTGGAGGCCCATAGGTCAAACCGAAAGTTTTAGTTGCACAACATACCTAATACCATTATAAATACAAACATGTATTGATATCCACAAGTTTCCCCTGACTCGATGTTAGTTGTCCCATTTTATGATTTATATGATAATTATCAGATTTTGGGAATGAGCAGGAATAAGCAGGAATATCAGGAATACAGGTATATCAGGAGTACAGTTTGTACTATAATATATCAAGATGTAAATAAGATGTCAGGTCATCATTCCCATTATCGTGGTAATTATAAGAGTCAAGTATATCATGCCGAGTGTCAAGTGATAGCATGACAAGAGGGTGATATCAGTCAGGTGACAAATCATGTCATAACAAGGAGCATTTGTCAAGTAGTAGCATGTCAGGTCTCAGGTGATAGCACATCAGTTGTCAAATGGTATAGACAAGTGTTAGGTATTAGCATGTAGATGACAGGTATTAAGTAATAGCATGTCAAGTGTTAACATATCAAATATGTACATGGTAAGTGATAAAGTAATAGCTGAGTACAATTAAGCGAAGCTGAGCAAGCTGGAGGTATTGACAGCAAGCAGTGTTTAACACTAGAGCGCCTGGCGAGGTTATTAGGACGACTCGGCTTAAAGTGCGAGTAGAAAATCTGACAACATCTCGCATAAACGAATTTAGTGGTAAAACGTTGAGTGCTAAGTATGCTTACCAGGCAGAACTGAAAGACCTGACGGTCTGAGCGCACTTCTCTTTCGAGGTAGTGGGCGAGAGCTCAAGGCTAAAGTACGTTCGAGGTCTAAGCGCACTCTCGGTAACTATCACGACACCCATAAGGGTACAGGCCTAGAACCAGGATAGTCAGCTCGAGAGTGGGCCGAAACCCAAAGTCGGTATAAGAGTACCTGCACGAGATGTTAGCACCACACGAGCATACATATAAATGTGATAATATCTACATTACCGTGGAGTGGAGAAGCTCGAAGACTGATAGGGCCCGAGGCCAAGTAGAGAGCCGGAGGCTAACGACCACGAAGGGTCGGCCACGCATGGTATAAAGCAGTAAAAATAGTACATCACAGGCATGATATATACGTAAGAAGTAAACTATCCTAATACAATTATTCGTCACAGGCATATACATGCACAATCACAGGCACTCGGCCATACAATTATAGGGGCACAGCCCAATACATAATACATATAAATATGAAATAAAATACATGTCGACCCGACGAAGCGGGAAAACCCAAATCAAGGCGAGGACACTCGCCTAAATCTGTGAAAAAGCCGAAAACTTTGAAATCCTAGGAACTCATGCACGCGCCATAAAATATAATAAAATATAAATAAATATATATAATTTTTTAGAGAAAGGAGAAGAGAAGAGAGAGAAAGAGTTAGAGAGAGAAAGAGAGATTTAAAGAGAGAAGGTCTATAGAGAGAAAGAGGGAGTTAGAGAGAGACTAGAGATAGAAAGAGAGAACTAGAGAGAGAAAGAGATGAGAGAAAAAGAGAGAGGAGAGAGAAATGGCGAGAGAGAGAACTAAAGAGAGGGATGAGAGAGAGAGAGAGAAAGGGGCAGGAAGAGGGGGAGAAGAGAGAGAGAGAACACGGGGGCAGCAGCCCCCTCGCTTATGCACAGAGGGCTTCCAGCCCCCTGGCCGGGCACGGCCGCCGGCCGCTGGCGGAGCACCGGTGGAGAGCCAGCGCTGGGGTGGCAGGGGAGAGATAAGGAGGGGGCTGCTTCTCCCTCCCTCCAACAAGGCCACGGCCAGGGCCTGTGGCCCTGGCCTGGCCAAACTCTCACGCGAAGAGCCAATATTATGGCACTAAAACATGCAGGCAAAGAGGTGGTCGATACCTCTAAAGGGGCCGAACCTGCTAAGAACACGACCGCTCTGACCGTGGAGCGGCCTATCCCAGGTGGGTTTCTAAGAATTCTTAGAGATCTCGATCTCTTTTAGGGAATTTCTTCCATCAGCCGTTCTGGCGAGTTCAAGGGGTTCGCCCCCCTCTGGCGAACTCCATGAGTTCGCTTTTCATAGGCAAACTCATTGAGTCAGTCTCCCTTGATCGGACTCAGGGAGATAGACTCCCTAAGGCGAACTAAAGAGGTTCATCTTCTTCTAGCGAGCCTAGGGAGTTTCTCTCCCTGTGCGAGGCTATAAGGAACTTGCTTAGCGAGTTAGGCCTTAGCCTTTCAAGCATGGCTATGCTTCAGCTTCCGGAGCGAAGCTAGACTTTAGTCTCTTGAGTGAGGCTAGGCCTTATCAGCCTAAGCAAAATTAGGCCTTAACAGCCTGAGCGAGGCCAGGCCTTAGAGCGAGGCCAGGACTTAGCAGCCTGAGCGATGCTATGCCTTAGCTTCTTAAGTGTAACAGCTTGAGCAAGGCTATGCCTCAGCTTCTTGAGCGAAGCTTAAAAGCTTCTGCTTGGAGAGGTTATGCCTCTAATTTTTCAATGTTTAATTTTAACATTACAGACACGTTTACTTCTTGTTTTGCAGTGCCCTATCTGACCGGGCCACTAAATAGTATTTTTGGGTCGGTGCAAAGAATGCATGGGCATGTCCATTTCTAATTCCAAGGTTAGTCTTTGCTTTTTAGTGATGGGAGCACGCTAGAGCGAGATGCGTTGATTCTTGCCGGGGATCAATGTACTCTCAGGAGTATACTCTCTACTGCTGCACTCGAGGGTAGCAACAGGACAATGTTCAGGAAGCTAGTGTTCATGTTCGAAGACGCAACTTCGGATATAGACCAGTGATTGGTCGCTAGAAAAGACCAATGAATCTTCAAAATTGGGGAGACAAGTATTATCTTCCCGCCAGTAGATGCCACTTTCCGCTCTCTTTCTTTCGGACTGTGATGACAGAGAGGAGGATGACATGGACCATGACTAGGAGCATAGGTTTGGTGCACGTGGGTATTCTGACCCCGCATGGTTATAACCGATCAGGGCCTCCCAGTCCTGTCATCAGTTTATATCCTGGTCTGGCAAGGACTTTACAGCGGGGAAGAATTCGCAATGGCAAGGACCTTCCTTAACCAGTTCATCAAGGCTGAGGGCAACTATCCGACGATAGATTTTTGGACCTCGAGCTAGGTCTATTCCACCAAGAAGCAGTGATGGAGTCATCTGACACGTTACATCTTACGACAATTTAGCAATGAACTGAAGAAGTTGGGGCTTTAAAAGGCGGTTTGACCATGGGATTGAAGTTAGCGCCCCCAACTTCTATGCCCTATTCGAGCTCTACTGTCTATCCAATGAGACTTTCTTCACTCCGTAGTGGAATTGGCGCTGGCCCTGCATGAGATGTGAGAGGTGTCTAAGCTTCCCATGGGCTTCCTCCCTTACTAGGTGTACTTCCCATGCACCGTGGAGCTCAAGCAACTGGGTATTCAAGACAAAGCCTTGCACGAGACATATCTGGAGTTGATGTGCCACTTTCACATTTGTCTTGATGCCCATGGCATCCGCAGGAACGTTAATGGGTCGAAGAGCTGGGCAACTTATCTGTTCCCCAGCTTGGAGAGCGTGCCAGAACAGATCCACGCCCCAAGGCCGACAGAGATATTGAAGATATGATGATGGTCAACGGGCACGTGGATGTCATTCTAGAGGAGGATGACGGGATATATGAAAAAGGCGACTCATTCAAGAGTGTAGTGGTCACTTTCTTACCTGCCGAAGATCGTGACACATGTCTATCTAGCCCGAACGGATGTGCGACACGTGATGACTTTCAGAACATCTAATCCAGTACCTTCGTCCAGTTCGAACTTCAAACAGGTCGGGTAATTTGTAGAAGAGTCAAATTCAGTTACAGAAATCTCTATCTTTGAGCCCAATCCTTATTCAAACGAGGCAGTTACCTCTCGGGAGCAGTTCGTCCTCATCTGTAACCAAGCACAGACCACCAGATAGAAATGGACTCTCTCCTATATCGATTCAAACCAGGGTGTTCAGCTCAAACGACTATCGAGATAAGGAACTTAAGTGTTCAAACTGAGTAGAGTTTTCTAGTCTTATCTATTTGGCTTGATTTGTATAAATAGGAGATCCATTCTAACATGGGAGGCATGTTCACCTGAATCTAGAGAACCCTATTGTAATTGCCATTAACATAGTGGAACTTCTCTCTCTCCGTGGTTTTTTCTCCTCTTCGAGTTTTTCACGTAATTCACTTGGTTTGCGATTTGCTTTTTCTGTGATTTGATTACATCCACTTCTCTATTTTGATGTGTAGACTGATTCCTTGTGAACTACCTACTGCATTTGGTGCTTTCATTGGGATATATTTTGGATCCTTACTAACAATCTCTCGCCATCCAATACCATACTCCTTTCTCTAAACTACCTAGCATGACCGATATGGCTCTGTCATGGAAGAGCGTCAACCAAACTGTAGTTGACCCCGCCCACTTTGAAAGAAAAAGGGAAGATAATAGAAGTGGTTGAGCCAACGAATCATCAGCCCAACCTATTAGACGTTCACATCTCTGACACTGAGGACTCTCATCCCAACAATGCATTGCCGCTCGGGATGCAGGCCGCCGAGCCCGAGGCTCCGCTCAATAGGACCAATTCCTCTAGATACTTTTCTCCATGCGGAAGCAGATGGAGAATCAGCAGACGAAGATGATCCAGCTCCGTGAAGTTGCTGCCCGTGAAAAAGAAGCGGCAACTAAACACGACTGCTCAAACAAATCGGGACACAGTGAGGGTCACAGTCTTCTCCCACAGAAGGAAGAAATGCGCGGGCTCCCCCGTCTCCAAAACGTACACGAGAATCTGCTCACTCCACCGAAAGCTCGTGGCACCTCTGATCGGAGATCTATGAAGATAATGAGGACTCCGAGGACTCTGAGCATTCCCGAACCACGAACTTCTCACAGACATCGCATAAAGGACACAACTTTATAAAGTTCAAAAATATTCCTGAAGGTGCTGTCGTAGGGTCCGGCAGTCCACTATGAGGCGATTCTAATTGGATTGTTAAAGTTTGGGTTAGACTAGGATATCCTAGGGCCTATATAAATCCTTTGGGATTGACCTTTTAAAGGTGTGTCAAGAATCAAAGAGATTTCTATCATTGAGAGTTGTAAAGAGAGATATTCTTGCAACTCTTATATTTTTCTCTATTTTAATAAAGATTTCCCCTCCTCCGCGTGGACATAGGCACTCTTACCGAACCACATTAATTCTGGTGTTCTTTGGTTGTGTGATGATTTAATTTCAATTATTTGCTAGTGGTAGATCTTCTATGCTTTCACTTTCGCTGCAGAGTCTTCAACTTGGTGTTTTTCTATTGTTGTATCAGTGTTGATAAACAACATTTGGTATCAGAGCAAAGTCTAGCAAGGCGACCAAGACAACTGAGTTTGAGGTGGAGAAATTCGATAAGAAGTCTAACTTTCTGTTGTGGAAGATGCGAGTAACATCGTTGCTCGTGAAGGAGGGCACACATAGGCCCTGCTTGGTATTGAGAAGAAGCCATCAAAAATAGAGGCTGATGAGTGGAACATTGACTTTCACGTAGAGATGACGATCATACTATATCTATCAGACGAGGTTCTCTACAACATCATGAACAAGGGGACAACTGTTCGTCTTTGGTGTAGGCTGTAGAGCCTTTACATGACGAAGAGTTTGTCGAACAAGCTCTCATGAAGAAGAAGTTACACAGCCTTTGGATAAAGGAAGGTACACTTATTTTTATAACATCTAAGTGTTAGAGAATTAGTGGGTTAGTAATGAGATCACCATGAGAGGAAATCTAGCTAAGAATCTTATTAGAAGTTAGAGAAGAAACCATGAAAGGAAAAGAGGAAGTCTTCATAGATTATCACTCTCTATTACATCAACACTCTCTTTCTCTCTTGAATCACTCTCAGCCCTAATATATGATTTATAAAGCAAAGAAAAAATAAAAAAGAAGAAGAAAACCTATACTACATTATGGAGAAGAAAACCTAGCTGCTGCTCTCCTTTCTCGAGTCTCTGGCTATCAATGCAGTATTTATAGACAATGGGGAGTTGAGAATTCTCTGGAAGAAGTCACGCATTGAAGATCCGGGCCTCTGGTCTTGGTCTTGCCTCGGTAACGCGGCAATAACCCCGTTTTCGCAGCTTGATCAGGGCCAGAGGCCTTGATCTTTTGCTAGTTGTCTCGTCCAGCTTCTAGATGCTTCTGTATATACTTTGTTTTCATGATTTGGATCCGTATTTCTCCATATATGACTTCAATATGGGAATCCAATGTGTTCTTCTAGAAGTTCTTTCTCTTGACATCCAAAAATCCAAATTAATTACCCAAAATAAGTTTAATTAAGCTTTTGTTGCAACTTGTCTGCATAAGAGACCAAAATACGGATAAGAAGTAGTATTTTATTCATAAACCAGCAGAGAAATACAATAATAAAATACAAAATTGACGACTAATCATACCCTCACACTTACCTTTTGGTCGTCCTGAGCAAAAAAAGAAAAAGAAAAAATTAAACTAAGAATGTTATTACACTACTTTCGCAGGCGACGTGATTGCACCGAGCGTGTGCAACAAGCATTCAAGCCTCTAGGTTTCCCCTCGAGGAGGAGTTATAGTCTCCTGAGGGTTTTTAGTAGATTACACCCATAAAATCTATAATTATTTTTGAAACGCATTTTGAAATAAAGAAAATTTTCAAAATATTTTTGCAACAACTAAGCCATTTGTCTTGGGGTAGGCTACATGAACCAAAAGAGAATTATGCCAGATCGGGCACATGGATCAGCTTTCTTCACTTATTCCTATCGAGTAGTATGCCTTCACTAAGCCTTTAGCCTCTATATCTTGTCGTATTATCTCCATCCATGTTTTCTTGCGTCTCCCCTGCGCTCTTTTAACTTGCCCTAATTTGATATGCTCTACTCGCCGGACTGACGCATCTGTAAGTCTACGTCGCACATGACCAAACTATCGTAGGCGGTTTTCTTTCATCTTCTCTTCTATATAGGCTACACCTATCTTAGTATGAATATTCTTATTTCTTATCTTATCTCTCCTTGTGTTACCACACATCGAACGAAGCATGCACATCTTTGCTATACTCATCTTCTGGGCACGATATCTTTTTATAGCCCAACATTATGTGCCATATAACAAAGCTGGCCTAATAACAGTCCGATAAAACTTTCCCTTCAGGTATAACAAAATATTATGATCACATAAAATTCTTGTTGCGCTCCTCCATTTTAACCAGCCGGCTTGGATCCTATGGTTTGCATCACTATTGATCTCCCTATCCTTTTGGATAATAGAACCCAAGTACTTAAAATGATTACTCATCATTATTTCTTAACCATCTAGTGTCACAATATTATAATCTTGGATTTCCTGTTTACTGAATTTACACTCCATATACTCTATTTTGGTCCTACTTAATCTAAAACCTAGAGATTCTGGAGTTTGCTTTTATAACTCTAATTTTACATTTACCCTAGCTCTCGTTGCATTAACTAGGACAATATCATCAGTAAATAGCATGCACCACGGTATCTCATCCTGAATTACTCTAGTAAGCTCACCCATCACTATGGCAAATAAGAATGGACTCAATGCAGATCCTTGATGCAATCCAATTGTGATAGAAAAATCACTTGTTATGCCTCCACAAGTTCTGACATTTTCCACTACTCCATCGTACATGTCCCTGTTTATGTCAATATATTTGATGGGGACTCTCTTTTCATCAATATCCGCCATAATACTTCTCTTGGCACCTTATCATAAGCATTTTCTAAATCATTGAAGACCATATGAAAATTTATCTTCCTCTCTTGAAATCACTCTATAAGTTGACGAAGCAAATGAATAGCCTCTGTAGTCAGCATGAACCCAAACTGATTCTCTTATATTTTAACATTCTGCCTTAACCTATGTTCAATTACCCTTTCCCAAAGTTTCATAGTGTGACACATGAGTTTTATTTCAAGATAGTTTGAACAACTCTGGATATCACCCTTGTTTTTATAGAGAGGTACTAGGGTACTCTTCCTCCTCACTCATTTGGCATCTTTTTAGTTAGCTAGGTCTTATTAAAGAGGTTTGTCAGCCATCTCATGCCCACCTCTCTTAAGCATCTCCATACCTCAATAGGAATTCTATTCGAGCCAACAACTTTTCTTAACCTCATCCTCTTCAAGGCCTCTTTAACTTCAGATTCGCTAATTCTGCGCATATAATTAGGGTCCATATCTTGGCACTGAATGGTAAGGTCATTCAAATCTTGAGTAAAACTACCATTGAACAATTTGTCAAAATATTCTCTCCATCTTTCTTTGATTTCTACGGTCTTAGAGTAACCTAAACTATTCATCTCTAATTTGAGTCTCCATGCAAAGGACTTGTTATCAATCTAAGTTAAGAAATCAAGACTAAACTGATTATTTGATTTTTCATTAAACCTAAATAATATGCACTTAGTATATTTTTGAGATTTCAACTTGGACTCTGATACCATTTATCTATTCATTTTTTATATATTTTTTATTTAGTTTTATTAGGCTTTCTAGTCTGCCCATGTAGCGAGCCTTTAATCGATGACTCCCAGACCAAACGGTCTTAGGGTACTAGATGAGAAAACATACTTCAGGTTTAAGGATTCGAGTAAACAGGGCCACAAAACTAAAGGTTTATTTGTTTTGAGTACTGTTAGGCATGACTAATCATACTTCCTAAGGCACAATTAACCAGCTTAATTAATGGTTATGTATTTTAATTTTTTTATTTATAAGGGTATTTAAGTTTTTGTTTTAATTTCTCAATGTATAAGTGCATATATCTCTAAGGTAAAAAATTCAGGATCATATTATCTTTTCAATCTTTCTTAACCTAAAAATCCAACAATATCTCATATTTTGAATCAAATTAAAAAATCATAATCAAGGCTTCCCTAATTTCTAAGATCAACCTAATTCTCTTAAAAATGAATCAAACTTTTTTCTTCTTTTTTTTTTTCAAAAGTGTTCTTTAAGAAAGGAAAAGTTTTATACAAAAGAGAAAATTTTAAGAATATCCTAAAAAAAAGTAATCCGAAAAAACTCTACGTTAGTAAATTCTCGCCCACACTTATCTCATGTATTGTTCTCAATACATCGTGAATGTCTGTATGCATGAAAAAACAAGGGAAAGAAAAATTCACCTCAAGGTGGTAGTTTCAGTGGAGGTCTGATTGGTGCACGAAATGCAGCCCAATCAAAAGAATGTGGAGTTCGCAGGAACCCACCAGTGACCTCTCTAATATATGAAATACACCTAGAGGGGGGGTGAATAGGTGTAATTGCTAATCTAATGATCTTTTTAAACTTATGAAATGAGTGATGCAACAATCTCTCAAAAACACGACTAAGAGCCGAATACCCCTTGCGAGGTTCTGAACTCCTTCCTCCCAATTCCCCTTAAATGGGTTAGAGGTGCACAATGCAACCGTGTTGTATTGAGGTGTGATTGATCAATGCCAAGTATGATGATGAAAATGAAAGGCTCACAATGTAACACAACAAGTATAGCAACACAAGATTCGACAAGTAGAGGGTTAGTTACTCAAGCAAATAATTCAAGGCAATATAAAACAAGAGAAATTGAAAGCAAGAAGAACGCAAAGGCAATCGCAAACAAGGATGATTTGTTTCGAGGTTCGAGCCCGTTGCTCTAGTCCCCGCCTTCACCTCCGTGAAGGGTTTCCACTATCCCCTTAGGATCCCGTACAAGTTAGGCCTCCAAAGACCTCAAGCCCGTAGCTTCACCTTACAAAGAAACTCCACCGAGGAGCTTGTCTCCACAAGAACAAGGATTACAAATAGTGATCTTTAACTAGACCACAACACTCTTTTACAAACACTCTCACTCTTTTACAACTTCACTTATAGAAAGAATATGAAATTTTTGGCTCTATGAAGTGTGGTGAGAAAAGCTTCAGTTGTAGAGTGATATTAGAGATCAAACAACAACTGAAAAACCAATTTGAAAGAATGGAAATGAAAGCTTTAAACTATTTTTCTCTTTCACTTGAAAACAATGAAAACTTGTATTTTTCTTGGTAAATAACTAAGGCCTATTCCCCACTATTTATAGGGAGAGAATAGGTTAAAAACTCTGATTTTTCTAACTAATTTGATCAGAAAAAGAGTCCCAACAACTCCTAAAAACTCTGTAAAAGAGAAAACCAAAAACAGTTTTTCAGAAATTCTAAAAGAGGGAAAGAGCCGTTATGGCTTGTTGCAGGCCTACCGGTCGACTGCCGGTCGACCGGGTCCCTGCTGGCAAAAGAGCCGTTGGGGCTCCGGTCGACTGCCAGTCGACCGATCTCAATTAGGAAACACAGTTTCCTTCTATCGGTCGACCGACCCAGTCGACCGAAAAGATACAGAGAGCAAACATCTATTTTCGGTCGACCGGTCTGTTGGTCCGGTCGACCGACAGACATGCACAACCTGTGCATGTCCGGACACAGCAGCCGGTGGACTGCCGGTCGACCGGTCTGCCTGAAATAGTCTTTTTCTGGGCAGATTTTTGAGTTAGAAAAATTTGTAAAAAATCTTTTAAAAAACTCTGGAACTAAGTGTTATGCTGAACTTTGTTTATATACATGTTTTAAACACGTTTTTGAAGATATAAAGCTTTGAGTACATGTATGTATAAACCAAGGCATAAACTTAGAAATAAACATTTTCAAAAACAAAGGAAACATACAAAACAATGTGTGTGCAAATCCTAGAGCCAAATTTCACATATTCAATCTTTAACAAACTAAACTTACAAACTTCTAGGTCTTCAAGACTTCAAGATGGGCTATCTTCACTTGATCTTCAATATTGTACTTTGAGCCCAATTTGACTTGTCTTGAGTCCAATGTACCTTCCTTTAGGGAAGAATTCATCTCTTTAATATATAAACCTGAAACACACTTAAACAACAATTTATATTAGTACAAATAACTAATATGTTTTGTAATCATCAAAATACACTCAACATGGGTTGATTGTAACCTTGGGCCAACAATCTCCCCCTTTTTGATGATGACAAAACATATGAGTTATTAAACAAATAAAAGAGGAAAGAGCTTGGAAAGCTCCCCCTTAAACAATGCTATGTATTTAACATGAATATGAACAACTATGTAAGCATACATAAAGCATTGAAAAATATCATCACCAAAAATAAACTATCATAAGGAATAACAAAATTTAAAACAAACAACATATATTTTCTCCATATATTTTCTCCCCCTTTTTGTCATACATCAAAAAGGGTTAAAAAAAATTTTAAGACAAAACAAAACAAACATATTAGAAACCAAAACAAAACAAACTAAGATATTTTAAGTATCAATCTTACATACATTCAATTCACCACAAATAAATGAAAATCTTGCATAATCTAAAGGTTTTGTGAAAATATCTGCAAGTTGAAAATCTGTGGAAACAAAATCGATATCAATGTCACCTTTTTCAAAGTGATCTCTAAGAAAATGATATCTAATGTCTATATGTTTGGTTTTACTATGTTGATTAGCATTTTTGGTCATGTGAATAGCACTAGTATTATCACAATAAATCTTAACATGATCAAAATGTAAATCAAAATCGAGAAGAGTATGTTTCATCCAGAGTACTTGTGCACAACAAGGTCCGGCTGCTACATACTCCGCCTCGGCGGTTGAAAGGGCTACACTATTTTGTTTCTTGGAAGACCAAGACACAAGACAATTGCCCAAGAATTGGCAAGTGCCACTTGTGCTCTTCCTATCTACCCTACAACCGGCATAGTCGGCATCCGAATAACTAGTCATGGTAAATTGGTTAGTTTTCGGATACCACAAACCTAAATCAATTGTGCCCCTAAGATACCTAATTATGCGTTTTACCGCTATTAAGTGTGATTCCTTAGGACATGATTGAAAACGTGCACATAAACATACGGAAAACATTATATCCGGCCTACTAGCCGTAAGATAGAGTAAACTACCAATCATGCTACGAAATAATTTGATGTCTACTTCCTTACCTTGTTCGTCCTTGTCAAGTTTCGTAGTGGTTGCCATGGGAGTCTTTGCTACTTTGGATCCTTCAAGCCCGAACCTCTTGATGAGTTCTTTGGTGTACTTGGCTTGGTTGATGAATGTCCCATCACTACGTTGCTTGATTTGAAGTCCAAGGAAGAAGTTGAGCTCCCCCATCATAGACATCTCTAATTCCTTTTTCATGCATGACTCAAAATTCTTGCAAAGTGAAACATTAGTAGATCCAAAAATAATGTCATCAACATAAATTTGAACTATGAGGATATCTTGATCTATATGTTTGGTAAATAATGTTTTATCAACTTTTCCTTTCTTAAAATCATTTGAAAGCAAAAATGAAGACAATCTTTCATACCAAGCCCTAGGGGCTTGTTTCAAACCATATAGTGCTTTATCTAATTTATAAACATAATTAGGGTGTGTAGGATCAACAAACCCGGGGGGTTGTTCAACATACACCTCCTCATCAATATAACCATTAAGAAAAGCACTCTTTACATCCATTTGAAATAACTTAAAATCTTTAAATGAGGCATATGCTAAGGTCATCCGTATGGCTTCGAGCCGTGCTACGGGTGCAAAGGTTTCTTCAAAATCGATTCCCTCGATTTGAGTGTAACCTTGGGCAACTAACCTAGCCTTGTTTCTAACTACATTACCCGATTCATCCAACTTGTTCTTAAAGATCCATTTAGTACCAATAGTTGGTCTATCTTGGGGCCTAGGAACAAGATGCCTTACTTGGTTGCGCTCAAATTGATTGAGCTCCTCTTGCATAGCAAGCAACCAATATGAATCGGCCTCGGCCTCGAGGACATTTTTAGGTTCTATGTGTGAAATAAAAGCAAAATTACCACAAAAATCTTGAATCTTAGAGCGAGTGGTTACCCCTTTTGATACTTCACCTATGACGAGGTCCTTGGGATGATGAGGATTGAATCTCCAATCCTTTGGTAGTGGTTGAGAGGGCTCCTCTTCATTTGCTTGATGTTCATTTCCTTGAGCCTCTTCCACTTTGGCTTCACTTCCATCATCATCCTTTGGCTTGTCTCCCATGGTAGAAGCATCCTCCAAGGTCACTTTCTCCAACCCTTCATCTAAAGCATCAATTTCTACACAATTCTTAACAAACTTGTTAGATTCCTCAAATTTAACATGAATAGATTCCTCAATAGTCAAAGTTGACCTATTGAAGACTCTATAAGCCTTACTAGTATTTGAGTAACCTACAAAAATAGCCTCATATGATCTAGCATCAAATTTTCCCAAATTAATATTTGTATTTAAAACAAAACATTTGCAACCAAACACTTTGAAATAAGAAACATTAGGTTTTCTAGAAAAATACATCTCATAAGAAGTCTTAGTAGTATTTTTACATAGGAAAACACGATTTGCAATGTAACATGAAGTATGAACGGCCTCGGCCCACAAATAATGTGGTAGACCATATTCATTTAACATTGTCCTAGCCATCTCTTGTAAAGTACGATTTTTCCGCTCAACTACTCCATTTTGTTGTGGAGTTCTAGGACAAGAAAGTTCATGTTTTATTCCATGTTCCTCACAAAAAGTGGTAAAGGGAAGGTTAATGAACTCACCTCCTCTATCACTTCTTATTTTAATTATTGAGGAGTCATTTTCCTTTTCAACTCTTTTCTTAAAGGCTTGAAAATGTGAAAAGGTTTGACTTTTATGTTCAAGAAAATAAACCCAAGTAAAACGCGAAAAATCATCTACTAAAACATAAGCAAATCTACTCCCACTTAAACTTTTGGTTTGTGTAGGGCCAAATAAATCCATGTGGATTAGCTCCAATGGACGTGATGACATGATATCCTTAATTGATTTGAATGAGGACTTAGTTTGTTTCCCAAATTGACATGCGTCACAAACTCGGTCCTTTTCAAAGTTCAATGAAGGAATACCCTTCACCATTTCCTTAGAGTTAAGCCTAGAAATATGGTCAAATGAAACGTGGCCTAATCTCCTATGCCATAACCAAGAGTCGTCATCGAGGGCTTTTAAACATGTTATATTACAAGACATATTTAGCATATCTATCATATATACATTACTTTCACGAAAACCGGAAAATACACAAACATTAGAATTTTTGTCAACTATTTTACAAGCAATATCATCAAAAATCACATTAAATCCTTTATCACATAATTGACTAATGCTCAAGAGATTATGCTTGAGCCCGTCTACTAAAACTACATTTTCAATTAAAGGAGAAGTGCCAAGCTTTACATTACCAATACCAATGATTTTACCCTTGGCGTCATCTCCGAAGGTGACGGTGCCACCTTCATGATATCTTGATAGGGTTGCAAAGTTGTTGATGTCCCAAGTCATGTGCCTTGAGCAACCGCTATCAAGATACCACAAACCTCTACGTCGTTGGGCTTTGGAAAGTACCTATATCATTTAAAACAATTGTTGACTTTGGTACCCAAACTTTCTTGGGTCCTTGAAAGTTAGTGTTACGAACCCAAACATTATGAGATGATGCACTTAGTCTATCATAGCAAAAATTAGCTAAGTGTCCTTTCCGTCCACAATGTGAACATGTGTACACTTTTCTATACATAAATGCATGGTGTGTATGTGAAGTGTGAGCATGCTTTGGGGGTTTACCATGATGCATAGGTTGTGTAGCATGTACATGAGCATGAGCATGAGCATGATGAACATTTTTCTTAGGAGCTTGTTTCTTAGGAAACATATTCTCCATCTTCTTCTTATCAAACTCACTACACTTTTTCAAAACAACATCTAATGAGTCTAATCTTTCCTTAAGCATGGCAATCTCATTAGAATCTACAAATGGGGTCTTTCCTTTACAAGCAATCTTATATTTTTCAAAATCATTTTTAGTGGAAACTAAAGAAGAATGCAAGTCATTATTTTCTTTAGAAAGATTTAACACTTGAATACTCAAAGATTCATTATCCTTTTTCATTTTCAAGTACTTTTTCTTCATGAAGTCATAATTTTGAGAAAGTTCTATAAATGCTTCACTTAACTCATCCATGGATAAATCTTCAACAAAAGGAGTTGAGGGGGTTACCTTGCTTGTGCTCTCATTTGCCATGAAGCACATATTGGCGGTGTCGATCTCCTCCTCGGATTCACTTTCATCATCCCATGTTGCTTTCATAGCCTTCTTCTTGTATGGCTTCTTGGATGAAGATGGCTTCACTTGGTCCGGACACTCCGCTACTATGTGTCCCGGCTTTTGGCAATTAAAGCAAATGATCTTCCTTTCTTCCTTGCCTCCTTGCCATCTCCTCCTTCCTTGGAACTTTGCCTTGTTGTACATCCTCCGGACATTTTTGACTAGAAGTGAGAGCTCCTCGTCATCTTCTTCTTCGTCATCTTCGTCGGAGTAGGTAGCATGACTTTTGAAGGCAATAGTCTTCTTCTTGGAGGGTGCCATGTCCTCCCTTGCCTTCCTCTCCATCTCATGGGTTTTTAAATTCCCAATGAGTCCGATGAGCTCAATCTCATCTTTATCATTGAGTTCCTTCAATGTTGTAGCTTTCACTTCCCATGATGGAGGAAGAGCCCGGATGATCTTTCTCACCCTTTGGTCGTTGTTGATGTCTTCACCTAGAGAAGAAAGCCCATTAGTAATCTTAGTAAATTTAGTAACCATATCATCTATGGTTTCATGTTCTTGCATGCTAAAATTTTCATATTGGGACCAAGAAGGTCTATCTTGGCCCTCTTCACTTGTGATGTCCCCTCATGTGTTACTAGCAAATGGGTCCAAATCTCATAGGCGGATTTGCAATGGATGACTCTAGCTATGTCATCATCATTGAGGGCTTGTAGGAGTGCATAATGAGCCCTAGCATTGGCATCAAACTCCTTGGTCTCAATTTCGGACCAAGTAGATTCATCACCATCGGGGGTACTAAATTTTTTAGTCACGGCCTTTGCAACTCGGCTACCTAGAGATTGCAAGAAAACGGTCATCTTAACCTTCCATATGGGAAAGTTAAGTCCATCAAACTTAGGGGGTGTCTTAATACCATCGGCCATGTTTACTATGTGGAAATGAATGAAATGATTAGCAATATGAGGATCTCTCTAAGGTTGTTAAGCCAAATCCTAGAGTCCAAGCTCTGATACCAATTGAAATACACCTAGAGGGGGGGTGAATAGGTGTAATTGCTAATCTAATGATCTTTTTAAACTTATGAAATGAGTGATGCAACAATCTCTCAAAAACACGACTAAGAGCCGAATACCCCTTGCGAGGTTCTGAACTCCTTCCTCCCAATTCCCCTTAAATGGGTTAGAGGTGCACAATGCAACCGTGTTGTATTGAGGTGTGATTGATCAATGCCAAGTATGATGATGAAAATGAAAGGCTCACAATGTAACACAACAAGTATAGCAACACAAGATTCGACAAGTAGAGGGTTAGTTACTCAAGCAAATAATTCAAGGCAATATAAAACAAGAGAAATTGAAAGCAAGAAGAACGCAAAGGCAATCGCAAACAAGGATGATTTGTTTCGAGGTTCGAGCCCGTTGCTCTAGTCCCCGCCTTCACCTCCGTGAAGGGTTTCCATTATCCCCTTAGGATCCCGTACAAGTTAGGCCTCCAAAGACCTCAAGCCCGTAGCTTCACCTTACAAAGAAACTCCACCGAGGAGCTTGTCTCCACAAGAACAAGGATTACAAATAGTGATCTTTAACTAGACCACAACACTCTTTTACAAACACTCTCACTCTTTTACAACTTCACTTATAGAAAGAATATGAAATTTTTGGCTCTATGAAGTGTGGTGAGAAAAGCTTCAGTTGTAAAGTGATATTAGAGATCAAACAACAACTGAAAAACCAATTTGAAAGAATGGAAATGAAAGCTTTAAACTATTTTTCTCTTTCACTTGAAAACAATGAAAACTTGTATTTTTCTTGGTAAATAACTAAGGCCTATTCCCCACTATTTATAGGGAGAGAATAGGTTAAAAACTCTGATTTTTCCAGCTAATTTGATCAGAAAAAGAGTCCCAACAACTCCTAAAAACTCTGTAAAAGAGAAAACCAAAAACAGTTTTTCAGAAATTCTAAAAGAGGAAAGAGCCGTTATGGCTTGTTGCAGGCCTACCGGTCGACTGCCGGTCGACCGGGTCCCTGCTGGCAAAAGAGCCGTTGGGGCTCCGGTCGACTGCCAGTCGACCGATCTCAATTAGGAAACACAGTTTCCTTCTATCGGTCGACCGACCCAGTCGACCGAAAAGATACAGAGAGCAAACATCTATTTTCGGTCGACCGGTCTGTTGGTCCGGTCGACCGACAGACATGCACAACCTGTGCATGTCCGGACACAGCAGCCGGTCGACTGCCGGTCGACCGGTCTGCCTGAAATAGTCTTTTTCTGGGCAGATTTTTGAGTTAGAAAAATTTGTAAAAAATCTTTTAAAAAACTCTGGAACTAAGTGTTATGCTGAACTTTGTTTATATACATGTTTTAAACACGTTTTTGAAGATATAAAGCTTTGAGTACATGTATGTATAAACCAAGGCATAAACTTAGAAATAAACATTTTCAAAAACAAAGGAAACATACAAAACAAATGTGTGTGCAAATCCTAGAGCCAAATTTCACATATTCAATCTTTAACAAATTAAACTTACAAACTTCTAGGTCTTCAAGACTTCAAGATGGGCTATCTTCACTTGATCTTCAATATTGTACTTTGAGCCCAATTTGACTTGTCTTGAGTCCAATGTACCTTCCTTTAGGGAAGAATTCATCTCTTTAATATATAAACCTGAAACACACTTAAACAACAATTTATATTAGTACAAATAACTAATATGTTTTGTAATCATCAAAATACACTCAACATGGGTTGATTGTACCTTGGGCCAACAATATAACCCAGTAATTGATTGTATACATGTAAGATTTTTATTAGAATATTTATCCCATCAAATTCTTCAAATAATTTTTGAGCCATTTTTTGACACTTTTATCCTAAAATGGAATGTGATATGATGAAATGATTGATTTGGACTCAGTAAGTATAGGAACTAATACTGGCTCAGAAAATTGACTGAAATCAAGTAAATGTTCTGGAGTCGAGATTGGTTCAAAAATTGGGTCTAAACAAAGAAATTCATTTTCTCTAAATGGAATGTGACTTTGCAAGATTGATAATTCGAGTTCAAGAATTACATGCATGAGAATGAAAATGTTGCTCAAATTAGATAATAATACAGGAGTCAATATTGATTCAAAATTTGGAACTGAATCACAAAATTGAGGATCAGGGTCATATTCCTATTCAAGTTCTATTTCATAAAAATAAAAACTTGCCAATTTGTCAATAAGACTTTCAAAAGTTAGGTATTGCCAAGTTTAAAAAGTTGATCTTGAAAGAAGGTGATTCAATTTCACGATGTATGACAATACTGACTTGGAAAAGTGATTAAAATCGAGTAAAGATACTGGGGTCAATATTGAATCAAGAAATGGAATTGAACTACCAAGTTGAGATTCAGGATTACATTCATGCTCATATTTAATTTCTAGAAAAGGATACTTACCAAAATGTTAATGTGGTTCTCAAAATTTTGATATTGGTCAAGTTCAAACGGATGTGGTGAAATTGAATTGGTTTCCAAAACACCATGATTCCTGGGTCAGATCGATAGAGTTAAAAATATTAGGATCGGTCAAAGGTTGAAAAAAGAGTTTCCTTATTCTTATAAGCGTCGACCAATTCACTCATTTTTTCTTCTAACCTACCGATAGATTGGGTTACAATATTTTTGGGTCTGAATCATGTCTTCCATACTCTTTTCTATTTCAGATTTTTTTCCTTAAAAAGGTGAGTAAGAAGGTTGAAATTTTTCATTTTGTGAATCACAAAAATGTTGAAATTATCGCTCGGACTCACGCAAGAGTTCCATACTCATTTCCAAGACTGATGGTTCTTCATTTTGAATAGGTGGGACTGAGTATGAATCTTGAAAATTTTGTGAATATGAGGAAACCAGAATGTTTTGAAATTGTCACTCAGCCTCCTGCATGATTTTTTATACTATTTTCTAACTCAGTTTTTCCTTCAATTGGGTGTCTAGAAAAAAGGTATATGAAGGAAAATTTGAAAAAGAATATTGTGGACAAGGTGATTAAAAATTAGACTTGGAGGGGTGAATCCCCATTGACTCTGTGAAGAGTGAAAATTATTTTGAAAATTTTAGTTATAAGATTGGAGGTGTGTGTTATATTGAGTCGAATACATCTAATCTAGCCTATTTGATTGGCTCATGTTATACAAAGCTAGGTTGGAGTTATCCGAATCAAATAAAGTCGGGGGAAATATGAATTCACATTAGGATTGACAAAATATTGTTGAAATCCATTTCGCAAACAAACACCAAAAAAAAAAGAAAAAAATAAACAAACAAAAAAAATTCAAGCAAGTCTATGCTCGGTTGATCTAGATCTAGACGACTCCTAACTGGTCGACTTTCCAAGAGAGGGGTATTGCAGTATCTGACCATGAGGTAATCGGCCAGGCAGGGAAAAAATTTAGTGAGAGGTATCCGTGTGTAAGCAATGAGGCTTAATTATGACAAACTACTGAATCTTCAAATCTTAACTTCTTAATCCCTAATCCTTAGACACTGACTTGGTAAGAGTCTGGTACTAACAACTTCCTCCCGAGATCAATCTCTTAATGACTCTGAGATGTCTCTAGGGGCCATTGTCTAGCAAGTTTTATTTAGGTTTGGGTTGTGTGAGTGGGGAGGTATTTTTTGGGCAAAGGGAGGGTAAGGATTTTCCTATCTTATCTTGTATTGAGTTATGTCCTTAAGTCCGATTCGTGCAAGTGTGCAACATAGACAAAAATAAACACACAAAGCGAGTAAATCACCCATGTGTTTATCCTAAGTTATATGCAATGCAATATGTACAACTTAGTTTAGCACTCAACGACAGAATAAAATACAATATAATGGAATTGAAATTGACACGTGTCTACGATGCAAATGTCTAAATCGATTTTTAGCACGTCCAATTACTAATTTTGTTCTTAATTATTACAGTGAACAAGCAGTCAAAACATAAAACTAATAAGCAAAATACATTGTATATGACAATATAAAACACCCTGTAAAAGATGAATTCCAGAATCCCAGAACAGGCCATGTTTGCGCGGCTATTTGGCCCTGGAGCAACAAACACTTGGAAGCAGACTCCCTACTTTCAAGAGCAGGGAGCTACATGGGAGTCTAGGCTTATACAATGTTTAGTTTCTGCAAAAATTTACTTGAACACAGAAACAGAGAAGACAATATTAACAAAAACGTGAACTAAACCATTTTCATCCCCGATAATGGCGTCAAAAAATTGATTGATGGTAAACCATGCACAGATACGTGTAAATTTTGAAATCAGTGAAAGTGCTATGGTGCTTTGGCTTCCTCGATACTTCTGTTATAGCATGGAGACTATACGAGTCGAATGCACATGGACGGGAGACGATAAAAACATTAACAGCGTGTCACGTTAGTATTAACGAGTTCTCCTAGGTTTCGAAAGAATCAAAAGAAAATAAAACAAAACTAGAAGTGGTAGAAGGGGAAGGCGATGAAAACATAAAAGAAACGATAAAAAAGTTGTGGTTTGAAAATTATTTTTTAAAACAAAGTAAAAAGATAAAAAAGACTCATGGATCACTCACTACTAATTGCTCCCACTAATCACATTAACCTCCTTGTTGATAGGTGTGTCACATTGGATCATTGGCAACACCAGGCTTGACTTCAAGAAGCTTTTCAAAGTATGATCTATAAGTTCTTCTCCCTTACCCTTACTTCACAAGGCAAAACTTGAACATCAACCTATCAAGATCCATTAGAAGGCAAACATGGGACAAGAAACAAGTGCACAAGTTGTATGAGCTAAAGGTGAGTGGATGAAATCAAACTTGCATCACAAACAAGCTAATGTAAACATTAAATCATCAAAACTGGTTAGAGACAAAGTATGAAATAAGAGAGTTAGTTGCAAGTTAGCAAGTTAGAAGTTGGAACCCATCATCATGAACCATCAATGACTCTTGCAAGAGCAAGATCTTGTATGATGCTATGAGATTCATGTGGGTTATCAATTAAGTGTTAGAGAATTAGTGGGTTAGTAGTAAGATCACCAGGAGAAAATCTAGCTAAGAATCATGTTAAAAGTTAGAGAAGAATCATGGAAAGAAAGGAGAAAGCCTTTATAGATTGTCACTCTCTATTACATCAACACTGTCTTTCTCTCCTAAAACACTCTCAACCCTAATACATGATCTATAAAGAAAAAAATACAAAAGAAGAAAAAAAAATCTTACACTATACTATGGAGAAGAAATCCTAGCTACTACTCTCTTTTCTCAAGTCTCTGGCCATCAATGCAGTATTTATAAATAATGGAGAGCTGGGAATTCTCTGGAAGAAGCCATGCATCGAAGATCGGGGCCTCTGGCCCTGGTCTTCCCACGGGCATGCGGCAATAGCCGTGTTTCTGCGGCTTGATCAGGGCCAGAGGCCCTGATCTTTTTCTAGCTGTCTCGTCTAGCATCTACATGCTTCTATATATACTTTGTTTTGCGTGAATTGAATCCGTATTTCTTCATATACGACTTTAATATAGGAATCTAATGTGTTCTTCTAGAAGCTTTTTGTCTTGGCATCCAAGAAATCCAGATTAATTACATAAAATGAGTTTAATTAAGCTCTTATTATAACTTTGCCCCTATTGCTTGTAATCTGCATAACAGAACAAAAAACGGGTGCCGACAGGAAAATGCGATAATAAAATGCAGAATTAATGACTAATCATTTACATGCCACATGTGCCAAAAAGGGAGTGGTTCAGTAATTATAAGCCTTATGATGAAGGCTCTGTCCTGATTGATAACAACGTCGTGTACAAGATGGTTGGCATTGGTAACATTTGTATGAGAATATTTGATAGATAAGTTCAAACCTTTACGAATGTAAGTCACATTCCAAACTTAAGAAAGAGTCTTCTCTCGCTGGGAACATTGAAAGCTCAAAGGTGCAAGTTTTCAGGTGCAGATGGAGGTATAAAAGTTACCAAAACACTTCTCAGATTCAGATGGATACGAACATGAGGCTACTCAAGAGCAAGTTTTTAGGTACAGATGGAGGTATAAAAGTTACCAAAAGACTTCTCAGATTCAAATGGATATGAACAGGAGGCTACTCAAGAGCAACCTAAACTGTTGAGGTGGTCAGTCAGAGTTACAGTGCCTCCAACAAGATATGGCTGTGAAGATGAGCATGACTCCACACATTAGTAACAGAAACTGGGGATCCCGGTAGTTACAGGGAAGCAATCGAGGCAGATGACCAAGGCAAGTGGATTACAACCATGGAGCAGGAGATGAAGTTTTTGGATAGAAATCAAACATGAAAAATTAGTAGATCTTTCAAAAGACTCCAAGGTAATAGGTTGCAGATAGATCTTTCGCAAGAAGAATAATGAGAAGTACAAGGTAAAGTTAGTTAAGTGATATGCTCAAAAGGAGAATATTAACTACAATGAGATCTTCTCTTCTATAGTCAAGCATACATCTATTCAAATGTTATTGGCGACAATTGCTCAGTTTGATCTAGAATGGAGCAGATGGATGTCAAAACAACATTTCTGCACGGTGAGCTGGAGGAGGAGATATACATGAAGCAACCTGAAGGTTATATTCATGTAGGTTAAGAAAATAAGATAAGTCTTCTACCTAAGTTCCTCAATAGACTTAAGCAGTCTTCTAGGCAGTGGTACAAGCGGTTCAACTCTTTTATGATCAAGACTTGATACAACCGATGTGAGTATGACAGTTGTGTCTATTTCAAGCAGAATGATAATCCAACATATTTTTTGTTATATGTGAATGACATACTGATTGCTGCAAGAAATAAGGTACATATTCAGAAGCTTAAAACTCAACTAAAGAAGAAATTTGACATGAAAGATTTGGGAGAAGTCAAGAAGATCTTAGGTATGGAGATCACTCGAGACAAAGGCTAAGGCAAACTTTGGCTATCCCAAGAGAACTATATTCTTAAGATGTTGTAAAGATTCAACATGACCGAAGTAAGACCAGTCACCACTCTTTTGACAGGTCACTTTAAATTATCCTTCAAGCAGTGTCCACAACACCGGAAGAGGAGGAGAAGATGTCTTAAGTACCATATGCTAGTATGATGGGATCATTCATGTATACTATATTCTGCACAAGGACTAACTAAGCCTATGCAGTTAGTACAGTAAGTTGATTCATGTCAAATCTAGAAAAGCAACATTAAAAGTAGTGAAGTAGGTACTACGATATCTATGAGGGACTACGAGACTAGGCTTGGTGTTTCAGAAATTGAAAACGGCAAAGCTTAGGGAATTACAAGGCTATGTTGATGTAGATTATACAGGGGATCTTGATCAATGAAGATCTACGATGGGGTATGTGTTACGATAACTGAGTGTGTCATTAGTTAGAAGACAGAGTTGCAAAATACGATTGCTCTTTTAATGACAGAGGCAGAGTACATGGCTGCAGTTGAGACATCAAAGGAAGCTTTATAGTTAAGTTGATTGGTCACGATTTTTGGTATAATGCAGGATTCAATTCAGGTTCATTGCGACAGTCAGAGCGTTATTCATCTTGCAAAGGATCACATGCATCACAAAGGACTAAACGTATTGATGTGAGGTATCATAAGATACATCAGTGGATCGTAGATGACAAGGTGATCGATCTGGTGAAGATCAGCACGAAGAAGAATCCAGCAGACATGATGACGAAGAGTATCCCGGTGAAGTTTAGAGCATCTCTGAACTTCATTGAGGTTCTTCAAAGATAAGGTGGAGAATGAGCTCTTAGGAGGGAGCCATGTAAAGTCACAAAAGGAGGGAGAAAGTACAGTAAATGAAGCAGATGTCAATTTTTACGAAGGGACTAAATGAACAATGAGTCAAGGTGGAGACTATTAGTATTTTGAGTGCCTTATATTTATTGGAGAAAAATCAAGGATGAAGTGGAGGTGTCACAAGCTTCAAAGATCATGCACAAACATGTATAGGCTTTATGCATGTTATTAGTCGACTAATAGCTTTTATTAGTCAAGTAGGTTCTACGCTAATCGGCTAATACTTGGGCGTAGTCGATTAGGTCTGCAACAAAAAGTTAAGAGTTTCGGATTTTGTCAGAATAGTCGACTAATTATTTGGTATAGTCGACTAATACTTGGTATTAGTCGACTATTACTTGGCCCTAATCGACTAATTCTGAGATCTGTAGTTTTGTTTTACGGTTCTGATTCCAGTTTGAATTAGATAGGGATTTTCTTCTTTCTCTGAGGCGGTGCTGATTAGATTGTTAGTTTGAGTTGGAATAGGATCATTCCAGGGTCTATATAAACCTATTGGGGTTTGCCTTTTAAAGGTGTGTCAAGAATCAAAGAGATTTTCACTATTGAGAGTTGTAAGAGAGGATATTCTTGTAACTCTTGTATGTTCTTCTCTATTTTTAATATGAGGCTATACAAAGTATAAGTCGACTATACTGCATGCATATCCGATCTCGAACTCTGAAGTTTGTAACTCGTCCGCTTGAACCTGATTTCTTCTTCAATGAATATGAGACACTCAAAATGCTAACACATACAATATCACAAAACGCGGATCAAGGAGGGATCATACAACTACTGATTGAAGCAATAGGTGCGGGTAGTATATGATCCTTGATCTGCTACTTCTGTTTTTGTCATCTCACCATAATAATCTCATCTCTGTCCCTTTAAACTTGACCAAATAATCATATTAATTACCTTGGCTTTAACACAGATTTTTTTTGTGGGAACTGATTAGCTTACTTTTGGAACGGGTTGTATGTCATGTTTGCTACACCAAGCAGAGCAAAGCAAGGGAAACGATGGCCTGTTGCTGCAGCATCCAGTATCTTTGAGCTATTCAACCTCCAGATCAGACTCAGGATTTTCAATATCAAATGGATATCAATAGATGAAGACGAGCCCCAATGAAAGAGCTTTATTTTCAATAAATCTCACAATTTGTAGTATAATATCCTTTTCAGTGGCTCTCAGATAGCATGGGGATGCACTCAATATTGCAGGCCAAATAAAAAATCAGTCATGCAATCATGCTGATACTTCAGACAGGGGTGATGGAAAAGATTAAGACCGTCTCTAATGAGCAGCCTTGACCTGGCTTGCTTTGCTGGGCTGTGCTAGTCTTTTCAGCTTGTGTATTCCTCCTCTCCAAGCTCACAGTCAGAGTTCAGTTAAACAAAAGTACATGTGCACAATACCCATAGCACAACTAGAATTATACAGACTTGATTCGATTTCTCTTTCACCAAATGATATTCATATGTTAGTTCAACTACAGTGATATGTCCTTAAGATCAAAGTTTTGTTAGCAAAGTATCATATCATGGAGCATAAAGCTTCTTCATTGTAAATATAGAAGAAAAGGTGACAGAGCAAACTAAGTAGATATGCTTTATTTTTCACTGTAACTATTGGGCAGCCAATTATAGTGGTTCTGTTGTTATGACAATTTTCAAGGGACTTTTTTGGTAATACTAACAAAACAAAAACCAGGGAAAAGAAGCTTGTGACAATGAATTGCAAGAAGAAAAATACATATTTATTCCAACTGCTATTCAAATCTAGCTATCCTTTTGCCAATGCCTGTCATGCTTTTGTTCCCTTAGCTTCTTGGTAGAGTTCATCAATATGTTCCTGCAATCATCATTTTTCCGTTACATGTAGATATGGAGCACAGAGTAGTATGAAGCAATAATATTTTTGAAGTTTGGACAGTTTTTTCTTTCTTTTTCCCTCCATTTTGGAGGTAGTATATATAAATAAGTTAATGTTGTATCTGAGTTTTCTACTGAACTTTTCTTATGGATAAGGTATTTTTATTTTTTTTCTATTTGTGGCTGCCCCGTTAGGGCATCCACCCATGATGATCAAAATAAAAAGAAAGACACTCTTAGCAGAGAAATTACTCCTGTGAAAGAAATAAAAACACATGAAAAAGAAAGTGTTTTACTACCTTGTAGTATTTGAGCAGCTGCGACCTTTTCAACTTGAAGGTTGGAGTAATAAGATCCCTCTCCATGTCAAATGGTACCGGTTCAAGATGAATTGCTCTCAACATCTCAAAGCCTCTCAACTGTGGAGCAGAGTTCAAACTATAGTTAAAAATTTTCCATTATCACATGCTTCTAGAAATATACATATCTAGTAACATACTTGTTGCGTTCGACCCGTGTTATTTAATTCATCAAGAATGTACTTCCTTGCTTTTGGATGCTTGCACAGCTCCTCAAAGTTCGCAGTTACATTGTTGGCTGCTGCCCAATCTTCAAGTGGCTTTCTTTCAGGAACAGCTACTCCCACGAGAAATGACTCAAAACTATTTCCATAGACCCAAACCTATGCGTATAATAATAAAAAAAAATAATAAGAGAGGAGAAAGAAAGAAAATATGTAGGAGAGCAGCATGTACTTCCTATATCAGATACATCTAGTTATGCTTTTCTGTCACATACCGTTGTGATGAGAGGGCACTGAGTATAGGCACTTTCAATGTTCTCTACAGCAATATATTCGCCTTGTGACAATTTGAAAATGTTCTTTTTCCTGTCTATAATCTTCATTGCACCATTTGGCAGCCATTCTCCAATGTCACCTGCATTAACCAAAGTTGCTTTTATGCATACAATGACGAGCTCACTTAAAGTGATCGCAGGTTGTCTATTAACTGGAAAGATACTGGTCTAACAGACTTCCTCTTGTTGGAATTGAAGAATATAAGTATGAATCTTCGAGTTGAATTATGGCGAGATCCGTTGATCGAATCAATTGGATGATGGTTGGAGTGTGTTCTCCTTCCATTGGGGATGAACGTGGTATATTCACATGTTCAATTCCGACTTCGAATGAATGAGATATTCAAGTCTAAAGATTGCCTAATTCAAAGTCAAAACGGGACTAAAGGTAGCTAAAAGCATTTAGTCCCACATTGGCTATGGGATGGAAGTTTGTGGTGTATAAATAGAGAAAATTGAGAACAAAGGGCGTACCCTTTGGGTACTTGGAGTTTTCGCGCGCGATTGGGACGAAACTATGCCCGCCCCCACATGTGTGCATGCGCGCGCACGCCGCCGCTGGTAGCGGCCGGCGCCGGGCCGAGCTCGGGCTCAGGTTCCCTACCTGGCCTGGTTCTTTTTGAATCGGGTCTCAAGGGTATGGCTCCGCTACCCAAACCAGACCCGCTCCGCTCCGCCCTGCCAACAGACCCGCTCCGCTATCAGGATCTGAACCGATCCGTCAAAAGTTGCGAACCAGTTTGGACTACCAACGGTTGTGAACCAGTTGGACGGCCAAAGGTTGCAACAGTTCAGATCGAACCGTTGCATCCTTTCGTTGGGTTCGAACCTGTTGGTCCCTCCTGGAGCGCTCCCATCTCTCAATTGAAACACACACCAAGTAAACAACTCTCTCTCTTTCTATCTGAGTTCTGAAGCAGAAGCAAGCCTGCGTTCTGAATTGGAAAGTAGAGTTCCAAAGCGACTTCCAGCTGAAGCAGAAGCAAGCCTGCGTTCTGAACTGGGAAGTAGAGTTCAAAAGCGACTTCCAGCGAGAAGTGGGAAATCCGTAACTCGGTTTTCAAAGCGACTTCCAAAAAAGATTCTGCAAAATTCGTTCTGAAAGAGAGCTTAGAAAATTCAACAAATTCTTTTATAGAATTGTTATCTGAATCTAAGACTTCTGAAGAAGAATATTCTTCAACCTTCCTTCGTCCTCAACAGTGGGTGCTACTCCAAAGTAGACACAAATATTCATCCGAAATTTGTCCTTGTACTGCTGCTTCAACGATCCTGTGAAGGTACTGGTTGACTACGGTTCGACCGTACGGTGATTTGGTAGTGCTATCCAAATACCGTGAAGGAGTGTTGTATCTTGGGAGACCAGCGTCCATTATCCCGTTAGCACCAGTACGGGGGACGTAATTGTCTTAAGGAGATTCGCTCTAAGCGTACCTCACTCCAAATACTGTATAAGTGGATTAAGTCCTTTATATAGGGGATATACTTTACAGTATATCGAGACTGATTTAAATTCAGTCTAATTGGTGTTTAATTAAGGAAGGAAATTGAAAGGTGGTTCTTAAATTAAGGAACGTTCTATTGAACGGAAACCTCCCACCTGATATTTGCCGACCTGGCCAATTAGATTGTTGATATCTCAGTGATCTTGATTAGTTGTCAGATTGATTCCTGTTAAGCAGTAACCAACAATCTTAAGACAATTATCGTTTCTTACTTCTGTTCTGCTTGAACTTGCAGAAAATGTCTGAGACTAATCAAGATAGCTCAAGTAAAGCACCATATATTCCTCAGCAAAATGAAATTGCTGAACGGAAGGACAGAACTTTAAAGGAGATGGTAAATTCCATGCTCATAAGTTCTGGAGCTCCACAGAACTTGGGGGGAAAGCTCTATTAACTGCAAATTATATTCTAAATAGAGTACCCCACAAGAAACTTGGTCTTATACCATTTGAGTTATGGCATGGAAGGACACCTTCCTACCATTACCTCAAAATGTGGGGGTGCCTTGCAAAGGTGCTGGCACTATTACCTAAAAAGACTAAGTTGGGAGCAAAAACTATGGACTGCATATTCATAGGCTATACCTTGAATAGTAGTGCCTACAGATTTCTGGTTCATAAATCAGAAATACAAGATATTCATGTAAACATGATTATCGAATCTAGAGATGCTGTGTTCTTTGAAGATATTTTTCCATATAAACGGAAAGCAGATAAGACTTCTGGGAAAAGAACACACGAGATGGCGTTCAGGGACGAAAGCCCCGAGGAACCGATTGTTAATGCGGAAATTGAACCAAGAAGAAGTCAGAGATCTAGAATCTCAAAATCTTTTGGTTCAGATTTCATAGCATACGCTATTGAGAGCGAGCCTCAAACATTTAAAGAGGCTATGTCAACCCCAGAAGCACAAATGTGGAAAGAAGCTATAAATAGCGAAATAGAATCCATACTAAGTAATCATACTTGGGAATTGGTAAACTTGCCTCATGGCAGTAAACCAATTGGGTGTAAGTGGATTTTCAAACGAAAATTAAAACCCGATGGATCTATCGATAGTACAAGGCTAGATTAGTAGCCAAGGGTTATCGACAAAAAGAAGGACTTGACTACTTCGATACTTATTCACCAGTAACAAGAATAACGTCCATTCGGATGTTGATTGCAATAGCAGTATTGCATAACTTAGATATCCATCAAATGGATTTCAAGACTGCATTCTTAAATGGTGAATTAAATGAAGAGATATATATGGAGCAACCTAAAGGATTTAAAGTCAAGGGCCAAGAACACAAGGTGTGTAAATTGGTAAATCCTTATACGGTTTAAAGCAGGCTCCAAAATAATGGCATGAGAAATTTGATAGTGTCATGATCAAAGATGGATTCACTATCAATGAATGCGATAAGTGTGTGTACACTAAAACAGTTGAAAATGCATGTATCATTGTTTGTCTTTATGTAGACGACATGTTGATACTTGGGACTAATATTGAGATTATTAAGTCCACTAAACGAATGTTATCCAACATTTTTGACATGAAGGATCTGGGGGTTGCTGATGTAATTTTAGGAATTAAAATCACCAGAACACCAGATGGAATCAGTCTATCTCAATCTCACTACGTGGAAAAGATGATAGAAAGATTCAAGGATCATGGGACAAAGAAAAATACAAATCCTTTTCACCCACACATCCACCTTCATAAGAATACAGGAACTGGAATACGCCAGTTGGAGTATTCTCAGATCATCGGAAGTCTAATGTATTTGATGAATTGCACTAGACCCGATATTGCTTACGCTGTAAGCAAGTTAAGTAGATACACTAGCAATCCTAGTGATCTACATTCGACCGCTCTACTACGAGTATTGGGTTACGCATCACATACCAAGGAATATGCCTTGAGATATGGACAGTATCCACCTGTACTGGAAGGATACAGTGATGCTAATTGGATTGCAAATTCTGAGGAATCAAAATCAACTAGCGGATACGTATTTACTCTAGCAGGAGCAGCGGTATCATGGAAGTCTTCTAAGCAAACATGTATTGCCCGTTCCACTATGGAATCGGAATTCATAGCCTTAGATAAGGCTGGAGAAGAAGCAGAATGGCTTCGACAATTCTTAGAAGATATACCATTATGGCAAAAGCCAGTGCCCGCTATATGTATATACTGCGATAATCAAGCAGCTATATCTAGGGCACAAAATGTTATATACAACGGTAAGTCTAGACATATTCGTCGTAGACATAATACCGTGAAGCAGTTGCTCTCAAATGGAATTATCTCTATTGACTTTGTATCGTCAAAGGATAATTTAGCGGATCCGCTTACTAAAGGTTTAAGTGGAGAGCGTATAAACTGCGCATCGAGGGGAATGGGTCTAAAAGCTTAACCTTACCGAGTCAGCTTAATGGAAACCTCACTTAGCGACTAGAGATCCCACGGACTAAGTTCAAGAGGAAAAACTAGTTATGATTGACTCAGCAAGTAAGCACTTAGGAGCTTGACTCCAATCCATTCCTAAGGTGCACATAAGTGTTTTTCTACAAGTGGATTAAGGATATGCTTAACGCTTTTAATGATGTCTATATCTTGTTACTAAACAAGTGGAGTAGAGTAGACTACTCTTAATAGGTCCATCACCTATGTGAGTATAGAGTTGGGTCGGCTCTTTGGAAATTTCTATGGAGACTGTTATTCCCTAAAGATACTCTCTGAAACCAAGAATGTTCAGGGCCAAAACGGACACAACCGAGAACCAAAGTTAATTTGGAAAGTCACTGTGTGAAGCTTGTTGACTTGGCTTACACTAACGGCTAACAGTTCAAGACCTAGTTCACTAATTAGCCAGTAAGTCCGATAAAGTTTTCGCTATGGAAGGTTCAAGACCTAGTTCACCTATCCTTATGCAGTTTCTTTTCTCAAGTACCTTTCACAATAGAGTCAGTCTTTTTGTGTGTCATTTCCTTGAATCTCCATTCATTGTGGGAGATTGTTGGAATTGAAGAATATAAGTATGAATCTTCGAGTTGAATTATGGCGAGATCCGTTGATCGAATCAATTGGATGATGGTTGGAGTGTGTTCTCCTTCCATTGGGATGAACGTGGTATATTCGCATGTTCAATTCTGACTTCGAATGAATGAGATATTCAAGTCTAAAGATTGCCTAATTTAAAGCCAAAACGGGACTAAAGGTAGTTAAAAGCATTTAGTCCCACATTGGCCATGGGATGGAAGTTTGTGGTGTATAAATAGAGAAAATTGAGAACAAAGGGCGTGCCCTTTGGGTACTTGGAGTTTTCGCGCGCGATTGGGAGGGATCTATGCCCGCCCGCACATGTGTGCATGCGCGCGCGCGCCGCCGCTGGTGGCAGCCGGCCGGCCGGTGCCGGTGCCGGGCTCGGGCTCGGGCTCGGGCTCGGGTTCTGGTTTTGGTTCTGATTAGCCAGTAAGTCCGATAAAGTATTCACTATGGAAGGTTCAAGACCTAGTTCACCTATCCTTATGCAGTTTCTTTTCTCAAGTACCTTTCACAATAGAGTCAGTCTCTTTGTGTGTCATTTCCTTGAATCTCCATTCATTGTGGGGGATTGTTGGAATTGAAGAATATAAGTTTGAATCTTCGAGTTGAATTATGGCGAGATCCGTTGATCGAATCAATTGGATGATGGTTGGAGTGTGTTCTCCTTCCATTGGGGATGAACGTGGTATATTCGCATGTTCAATTCCGACTTCGAATGAATGAGATATTCAAGTCTAAAGATTGTCTAATTCAAAGCCAAAACGGGACTAAAGGTAGCTAAAAGCATTTAGTCCCACATTGACCATGGGATGGAAGTTTGTGGTGGATAAATAGAGAAAATTGAGAACAAAGGGCGTGCCCTTTGGGTACTTGGAGTTTTCCCGCGCGATTGGGAGGGATCTATGCTCGCCCGCACATGTGTGCATGCGCGCGCGCGCCGCCGCTGGCGGCGGCCTGCGCCGATGCCGGGCCGGGCTCGGGCTCGGGTTCTGGTTCTGGTTTGGGTTCAGGTTCCCTACCTAGCCTGGTTCTTTTTGAATCGGGTCTCAAGGGTATGGCTCCGCTACCCGAACCAGACCCGCTCCGCTCCGCCCCGCCAACAGACCCGCTCTGCTATCAGGATCTGAACCGATCCGCCAAAGGTTGCGAACCAGTTTGGACTACCAACGGTTGTGAACCAGTTGGACGGCCAAAGGTTGCGAACCAATTGGACGGCCAAAGGTTGCAACAGTTCAGATCGAACGTTGCATCCTTTCGTTGGGTTCGAACCTGTTGGTCCCTCCTGGAGCGCCATATAAAGCGCTCCCATCTCTCAATTGAAACACACACCAAGTAAATAACTCTCTCTCTCTTTCTATCTGAGTTCTGAAGCAGAAGCAAGCATGCGTTCTGAACTGGGAAGTAGAGTTCCAAAGCGACTTCCAGCTGAAGCAGAAGCAGAAGCAAGCCTGCGTTCTGAACTGGGAAGTAGAGTTCCAAAGTGACTTCCAGCGAGAAGTGAGAAATCCGTAACTCGGTTTCCGAAGCGACTTCTAAAGAAGATTCTGCAAAATTCATTCTGAAAGAGGGCTTAGAAAATTCAACAAATTCTTTTATAGAATTGTTGTCTGAATCTAAGACTTCTGAAGAAGAATATTCTTCAACCTTCCTTCGTCCTCAACAGTGGGTGCTACTCCAAAGTAGAGGCAAATATTCATCCGAAATTTGTCCTTGTACCGCTGCTTCAACGATCCTGTGAAGGTACTGGTTGACTACGGTTCGACCGTACGGTGATTTGGTAGTGCTATCCAAATACCGTGAAGGAGTGTTGTATCTTGGGAGACCAGCGTCCATTATCCCGTTAGCACCAGTGCGGGGGACGTAATTATCTTAAGGAGATTCTCTCTAAGCGTACCTCACTCCAAATACTGTATAAGTAGATTAAGTCCTTTATACAGGGGATATACTTTACAGTATATCGAGACTGATTTAGATTCAGTCTAATTGGTGTTTAACCAAGGAAGAAAATTGAAAGGTGGTTCTTAAATTAAGGAACGTTCTATTGAACGGAAAACCTCCCACCTGATATTTGCCGACCTGGCCAATTAGATTGTTGATATCTCAGTGATCTTGATTAGTTGTCAGATTGATTCCTGTTAAGCAGTAACCAACAATCTTAAGACAATTATCGTTTCTTACTTCTGTTCTGCTTGAACTTGCAGAAATGTCTGAGACTAATCAAGATAGCTCAAGTAAAGCACCATATATTCCTCAGCAAAATGGAATTGCTGAACGGAAGAACAGAACTTTGAAGGAGATGGTAAATTCCATGCTCGTAAGTTCTGGAGCTCTGCAGAACTTGTGGGGGAAGCTCTATTAACTGCAAATTATATTCTAAATAGAGTACCCCACAAGAAACTTGGTCTTATACCATTTGAGTTATGGCATGGAAGGACACCTTCCTACTATTACCTCAAAATGTGGGGGTGCCTTGCAAAGGTGCTGGCACCATTACCTAAAAAGACTAAGTTGGGAGCAAAAATTATGGACTGCATATTCATAGGCTATGCCTTGAATAGTAGTGCCTACAGATTTCTGGTTCATAAATTAGAAATACCAGATATTCATGTAAACATGATTATCGAATCTAGAGATGCTGTGTTCTTTGAAGATATTTTTCCATATAAACGGAAAGCAGATAAGACTTCTGGGAAAAGAACACACGAGATGGCGTTCAGGGACGAAAGCCCCGAGGAACCGATTGTTAATGCGGAAATTGAACCAAGAAGAAGTCAGAGATCTAGAATCTCAAAATCTTTTGGTCCAGATTTCATAGCATACGCTATTGAGAGCGAGCCTCAAACATTTAAAGAGGCTATCTTAACCCCAGAAGCACAAATGTGGAAAGAAGCTATAAATAGCGAAATAGAATCCATACTAAGTAATCATACTTGGGAATTGGTAAAATTGCCTCATGGCAGTAAACCAATTGGGTGTAAGTGGATTTTCAAACGAAAATTAAAACCCGATGAATCTACCGATAAGTACAAGGCTAGATTAGTAGCCAAGGGTTATCGACAAAAATAAGGACTTGACTACTTCGATACATATTCACTAGTAAAAAGAATAACGTCCATTCGGATGTTGATTGCAATAGCAGTATTGCATACTTAGATATCCATCAAATGGATGTCAAGACTGCATTCTTAAATGGTGAATTAAATGAAGAGATATATATGGAGCAACCTGAAGGATTTAAAGTCAAGGGCTAAGAGCACAAGGTGTGTAAATTGGTAAAATCCTTATACGGTTTAAAGCAGGCTCCAAAACAATGGCATGAGAAATTTGATAGTGTCATGATCAAAGATAGATTCACTATCAATGAATGCGATAAGTGTGTGTACACTAAAACAGTTGGAAATGCATGTATCATTTTTTATCTTTATGTAGACGACATGTTGTTACTTGGGACTAATATTGAGATTATTAAGTCCACTAAACGAATGTTATCCAACAGTTTTGACATGAAAGATCTGGGGGTTGCTGATGTAATTTTAGGAATTAAAATCACCAGAACACCAGATGGAATCAGTCTATCTCAATCTCACTACGTGGATAAGATGATAGAAAGATTTAAGGATCATGGGATAAAGGAAAATACAAATCCTTTTCTCCCAACATCCACCTTCATAAGAATACAGGAACTGGAATACGCCAGTTGGAGTATTCTCAGATTATTGGAAGTCTAATGTATTTGATGAATTGCTCTAGACCCGATATTGCTTACGTTGTAAGTAACTTAAGTAGATACACTAGCAATCCTAGTGATCTACATTCGACCGCTTTACTACGAGTATTGGGTTACGTATCACATACCAAGGATTATGCCTTGAGATATGGACAGTATCCACCTGTACTGGAAGGATACAGTGATGCTAATTGGATTACAGATTCTGAGAAATCAAAATCAACTAGCGGATACGTATTTACTCTAGCAGGAGCAGCGGTATCATGGAAGTCTTCTAAGCAAACATGTATTGCCCGTTCCACTATGGAATCGGAATTCATAGCCTTAGATAAGGCTGGAGAAGAAGCAGAATGGCTTCGACAATTCTTAGAAGATATATCATTACGGCAAAAGCCAGTGCCCGCTATATGTATACACTGCGATATTCAAGCAGCTATATCTAGGGCACAAAATGTTATATACAACGGTAAGTTTAGACATATTCGTCGTAGACATAATACCGTGAAGCAGTTGCTCTCAAATGGAATTATCTCTATTGACTTTGTATCGTCAAAGGATAATTTAGCGGATCCGCTTACTAAAGGTTTAAGTAGAGAGCGTATAAACTGCGCATCGAGGGGAATGGGTCTAAAAGCCTAACCTTACCGAGTCAGCTTAATGGAAACCTCACTTAGCGATTGGAGATCCCTGATTGGTAGTGAAAAGTGCATTTTTATTATCATATTTACCATCACATTTTCATATTTATTCATTTAATTCTGCACATTTATTAATATTTTGTAATTTATTGTGTGCAGGCCTCGAATTCTTATTTTTATAATAAATAAAGCTTAAAGAGCCCAAAAGCCCAGATCCAAGCCCATATTTGAAGCCCAAGAGTTAAAGTGCAAATATCAGATTGTCAAAGTGCAAATATACAAGGGCTAAAGTTGCAATTATTAAAGTTTAGGGAAGGATAGAATTCTACCCAACCCTAAACTCTTGCAGGATGTGCATAAAAGCCAAAGATAAGAAGGGAATTCGTAGATAAAAGATTTGAGATACTTGAGATCAAGGTAACTTGATTACTAAGTTATCTCGAAATCCCAAGATGGAGAGCCAGGATCACGCTTCCAGAAGCAAAAGCCCACATGGACGGACCAGGAGAGGCCACGCGCCAAAGCGCGTGGCCAGAAGAGCCAACTTTGCCGCAAATTTGCGGCAAAACTCTGGTTTTTGCGGCAAAATAGATGAGATCAAATCCCAGATTTCGTGGGTAACTTCATCCTGAACTCCTCGGCCTTCTGCACCTATAAATATCACCTGCAGTGCAACGTACAGAGCGTCCAGCGTCCAGCAAAGGGCCAAAAGCTAGGGTTTAGGTTCTAGGTTAGATTTTATTTTCATTTTGTAAATTTTGTAACTGAGAGTGGAGATGCTTTCATGGAGGAAGGAATCATACTTGTACTGAGGTGACATCGGTGTAAGTTTTTATTTTTCCCCCATTGTTAATAAAATCTGCTCGAGGTTGGTTTGTTTTTATTCTTGTTTCATTGTTTCTTTATTCTCGCTTTATCTTTGTTTTTCTAATCTTGTTCTATGTCATTGTTTCTCTCTGATGACTTGCAATCCGTGAGATCCGATTGCTTCGAGACTGCCTAGCCAACGAAGATCCCTTGATGGCTTATGGCGACGAACATCCTATACGCCATACTTGCAAATCTTCTGAGAAAAAGTAAGTCGTCGCAAAAGGATCGAAGGTAAGTAGGACTGAAGAGGTAGGTGTGTATTTTATAGTCTTTTCCTTTTCTTTTCTTTTCTTTTTTGTAGATTAAATCCACATCTTCCACAATTCTTTTCTTCACTTCATTGTAAATACCATCCATTGTAAATACCACTACTAATATAAAAAGATAAAAAAAAAAGAGATAACTTGCTTAACGCTTCCATCGCGTCCCTCCCTGAGGATCACGACCCGCATAGCCTTGCTACCGCGGATTAGTATTGAGCACCTCGCACACCTTTAATTCTCAGATCTAATATTCATATTTTGTGTGTAGGAAAACTCAGTCAACAAATTAGCGCCGTTGCCGGGGAGGGACGGTAAGTTTATATCTAAAACAAAAATTTAATTTTTAACTAATTCTTTATTCTTTTCTGTTTGCAGGTTTGGAGAACAGGAAACAGAAATACAGCAGCAGCAGTGGACATATAGCTCCTCTGTGCCTCTGCCCTCGAAGGCAGAGCATCAGAGACTACTGTATTGCCGCGGATCTGCGGCCATAGCCGCGAAAACGCGGCAACAGTAGAGGATTACTCACTGAAATTTTTGCAGGATTCTGCAAATTGCAAATACTGTTTTCTGCTCTGTTCGGTTTGTTCTGTGATAAACCTGTATACTGCTAATTAATTCAACAGTAAATTATTTGTTGTTAAAGATAAAATTGATTAGACGTTTGCATATTAGGCACGTGTCTTTTCAATTCCTTTATTTTTACTGTTGAAGAGTGCTGGAGAAGCAAGGTACGTACGCATTGCATGTAGAATAGGACTCATCTCTTGGTTGATTTTCTGCTTTGAGTGAATCTTATCTACTTATCTTGTACACTTGCACTAATTCATCTTAAGGGCATAACCCATTAACAAGATAAGGTGGGGATTTCATCACCCTTCCTTAGCCCAAAAATCATATCCCGAGCACTCACTAACCCAAGCCTAACTTAAAAATTAGTAGACGTTGGCCCTAGGGACACTCGGACTCAATTAGGAGATTATCCTAAGGGGGAACGGTGTTGGAAGTTGACTCCTGCCAAATCAGTGTCTAGGAAGGGGATTGAGGGCCGAAAGCCCGAAGTGTGGTGGTTATTTAATTAAGGAACGTCTTTGACGGAAAACCTCCCACCACTCTTGCCCCGACCTGGCTGATTAACTTGTGGTCAAAGTCTACACCCTACCTCCCGTGGACAGTCTAACCAGTTAGGAGTCGTCTAGGTCTAGGTCTACCCTAACTTAGGTTAGAAATTTTTCTTTTTTGTTTGTTTTTTTTCTTTTGTTTGCTTTGTGTGATATGGCCTATAACAATAATTTTTTCAATTTTAATGAGGATCCATATTATACACCAACCTCTTTTTCGGATATTACCAACCCGGCATATCATAACTCTAACCAACCTAGTGTGCCAGATTGGTCTTATCCGAATCATTACATGCCCCAGTCCCAATACTATGAACAAGATTGGAATAATCATCACTACTCTTCACAGAGTCAATGGGGATTCAACACCCCTGAGCCATATGGTCAACCACCTGTTCAACCATTATCTTCATATACGTCTTTTCCCACATCACCAAGGTTTCAGTCCTCCATTGATCTATTCGATGGGTTAGAAAAAAAGTGGATCGGTTGCAAGATACGATGAATGATCAAATTTCTAGACTTTCAAACATTCTTGAGCATCTTGATAGGAACCAAGAATCATTCTGTTTAGAAGACCTTGATCAAAATTCAATTTCATCACATCAATATGAACTTGCTCAATCTCAATCCTTGGACAAATTGGCTAGTTTTAATTTCAATGAGATTGAATTAGATTATGAATGTGAACCCGATCCCCAACTTTGCGATTCAGTTTCCATCTTCGAATCTATGTTGACTCCAGTATCCTTACCCAATTTGGACCAATTTTTTGAGCCAACATTTATTCCCATACCCATAGATCATGAAATTGAATCACCCATTTTTGATGATCATATTGAACTTGACCAATTGTGCAATTTTGAAAGTCTCATGGAAAAATTGGCAAGTTCCCATTTTTATGAGATTGAAACTAATGAGATATGTGACCTAGATTCCCAAATCTATGATCAAGTTCAAATTCCCGAATCATTATTGACTCCTGTTTTTGTTACCCAACTTAGGTAATATTTTAAAGTCAGTTTTGATTCCCACACCTATCATTCCTGAACTTGAATCACCAACATTGAGTCACATTCCATTGTGGGAAAATGATTGTAGACTTGAGTTTCAATTTCTTGACTTGGACCCACCTCTTGATCCTAGCCCGACTCCTGAACCTTTATTTGATTTGAGTTTCTTTCCTGAGTCGGTATTAGATCCTGAACCTATCATTCTTGAGTCCAAGTCAACCATTTTACCAAGTCACATTCTTTTGTTGGACATAGGTATAGACCATGACTCTGTGATGATTTTTCAGGACTGGTCATGTAAAGGGAGTAAGTTTCACGAGAGGATCTTCCATGATCCTATTCATTCTGGGGACTGTAAATATGTAAATAAAAAAGAGGTCAATAAAGGTAGGTCCCGTGAACTACCACGTTATCTTGTTTGGGCCGCATTTCGTGGACCAATTAGACCACCACCGGAACCACCCCCTAAGGTAATTTTCCGCCTTCCCTTGTTCTTTTTCATGCATATATGCATTCATTTCATACATTGAGGACAATGCATGAGGTAAGTGTGGGGGTGGGCTTTACTAACATACTAACATAGGTAGAAACTAACAAAAAATTTGTTTATTAAAAAAAAATGTTATAAAAAGGAAATATTTTGACTTATTTTTTGAAAGAAATCTAAGTTAATCTTAAGAATTAGGAAAATCATGATTAGGATTTCTAAAAACTTGGTCAAAATAAATAAATTGTTTAATTTTTAGGTATAGGAGAAGAAATTGAATAATTAGTTAGTCTTAATTTTACCTTAATGAAATTTGCATACCTAATGCATATCTAGGATTCTAAGACAAAGACCTTGTGCCTCATAAAAAAAAAACGAAAAAAAAAATCACCAATTAAGCTGATACATGTGCCTCAAGAAGCATAAGTATTCACGCCTAAGGTGAGTTCTAAATAAAAATAAAGTCCTTAGTTTTGTGGCCTAGTTCACTCGAATTTGAGTCCGCGGGGTATTTTCTCACCTGGTGCCCTAAAGCCGACCGGTTTGGGAGCCACCGACTTTAAGTTCGCTACATGGGTGGATTATAAAGCCTAAGAAAACTGAGAAATATTATACATGTATTAACACATCTATTAGTCAATTAGTTAGGTATGAGGGCCTCAAGAAGCCTTGATACTTATACGAAAGAAAATTAGATGAGTTATACATGCCAAAAAAAAAATATTATATTAACACATCTAATAGTCAATTAGTTAGGTATGAGGGCCTCAAGAAGCCTTGATACTTACACGAAAGAAAATTAGATGATGTTATAAAAATACTAAAGAGGCATGAGAGTCCAAGTTAAGGAATTCCTAGTATAAATTCATAAGGATGCATATGATTTTGGTAACGAAAAAGACTATATTAGAAGTTCAATTTTGACCCTTACCTAAAATGAAAACAATTTACTTTATAAAGACTAAGTCTAAAAATGAATAAAAATGAGGATCCTAAAACTTATAGACTACTTAGTCTCTTCAAATAATAATTCAAATATTTTCCTTTTTATGGATTTTGTGGGTGTAATCCGCTGAAAACCCTCACGAGACAACACTCGTCCTCTAGGGTAACCTAGAGGTTTAACGGCTTGTTGCACGTGCTAAGTGCAATCGTGATTCCTACGAAAGTGAGTTAGGTTAGATTAACTTTTTATTTCTTTTTCTTTTTCTTTATTTTTACTCGAGGACGAGCAAAAAGATAAGTGTGGGGGTGTGATTGGTAGTGAAAAGTGCATTTTTATTATCATATTTACCATCACATTTTCATATTTATTCATTTAATTCTGCACATTTATTAATATTTTATAATTTATTGTGTGCAGGCCTCGAATTCTTATTTTTATAATAAATAAAGCTTAAAGAGCCCAAAAGCCCAGATCCAAGCCCATATTTGAAGCCCAAGAGTCAAAGTGCAAATATCAGATTGTCAAAGTGCAAATATACAAGGGCTAAAGTTGCAATTATTAAAGTTTAGGGAAGGATAGAATTCTACCCAACCCTAAACTCTTGCAGGATGTGCATAAAAGCCAAAGATAAGAAGGGAATTCGTAGATAAAAGATTTGAGATACTTGAGATCAAGGTAACTTGATTACTAAGTTATCTCGAAATCCCAAGATGGAGAGCCAGGATCACGCTTCCAGAAGCAAAAGCCCACATGGACGGACCAGGAGAGGCCACGCGCCAAAGCGCGTGGCCAGAAGAGCCAACTTTGCCGCAAATTTGCGGCAAAACTCTGGTTTTTGCGGCAAAATAGATGAGATCAAATCCCAGATTTCGTGGGTAACTTCATCCTGGACTCCTCGGCCTTCTGCACTTATAAATATCACCTGCAGTGCAACGTACAGAGCGTCCAGCGTCCAGCAAAGGGCCAAAAGCTAGGGTTTAGGTTTTAGGTTAGATTTTATTTTCATTTTGTAAATTTTGTAACTGAGAGTGGAGATGCTTTCATGGAGGAAGGAATCATACTTGTACTGAGGTGACATCGGTGTAAGTTTTTATTTTTTCCCCCATTGTTAATAAAAATCTGCTCGAGGTTGGTTTGTTTTTATTCTTGTTTCATTGTTTCTTTATTCTCGCTTTATCTTTGTTTTTCTAATCTTGTTCTATGTCATTGTTTCTCTCTGATGACTTGCAATCCGTGAGATCCGATTGCTTCGAGACTGCCTAGCCAACGAAGATCCCTTGATGGCTTATGGCGACGAACATCCTATACGCCATACTTGCAAATCTTCTGAGAAAAAGTAAGTCGTCGCAAAAGGATCGAAGGTAAGTAGGACTGAAGAGGTAGGTGTGTATTTTATAGTCTTTTCCTTTTCTTTTCTTTTCTTTTTGTAGATTAAATCCACATCTTCCACAATTCTTTTCTTCACTTCATTGTAAATACCATCCATTGTAAATACCACTACTAATAATAAAAAGATAAAAAAAAAGAGATAACTTGCTTAACGCTTCCATCGCAGTCCCTCCCTGAGGATCACGACCCGCATAGCCCTGCTACCGCGGATTAGAACTGAAACTTGCACATCTATTTTTAAAACTAAAATACCATCTTTTGTGTGCAGGAAATTTCAGTCAAACAATCCCACGGACTAAGTTCAAGAGGAAAAACTAGTTATGATTGACTCAGCAAGTAAGCACTTGGGAGCTTGACTCCAATCCATTCCTAAGGTGCACATAAGTGCTTTTCTACAAGTGGATTAAGGATAAGCTTAACGCTTTTAATGATGCCTATATCTTGTTACTAAACAAGTGGAGTAGAGTAGACTACTCTTAATAGGTCCATCACCTATGTGGGTATAGAGTTGGGTCGGCTCTTTGGGAATTTCTATGCAGGCTGTTATTCCCTAAAGATACTCTCTGAAACCAAGAATGTCCAGGGCCAAAACGTACACAACCGAGAACCAAAGTTAATTTGGAAAGTCACTGTGTGAAGCTTGTTGACTTGGCTTACACTAACGACTAATAGTTCAAACCTAGTTCACTGATTAACCAGTAAGTCCGATAAAACTTTCGCTATGGAAGGTTCAAGACCTAGTTCACCTATCCTTATGCAGTTTCTTTTCTCAAGTACCTTTCACAATAGAGTCAGTCTCTTTGTGTGTCATTTCCTTGAATCTCCATTCATTGTGGGGGATTGTTGGAATTGAAGAATATAAGTATGAATCTTCGAGTTGAATTATGGAGAGATACGTTGATCGAATCAATTGGATGATGGTTGGAATGTGTTCTCCTTCCATTGGGGATGAACGTGGTATATTCACATGTTCAATTCTGACTTCGAATGAATGAGATATTCAAGTCTAAAGATTGCCTAATTCAAAGCCAAAACGGGACTAAAGGTAGCTAAAAGCATTTAGTACCACATTGGCCATGGGATGGAAGATTGTGGTATATAAATAGAGAAAATTGAGAACAAAGGGCGTGCCCTTTGGGTACTTGGAGTTTTCGCGCGCGATTGGGAGGGATCTATGCCCGCCCGCACATGTGTGCATGCACGCGCGCGCCGCCGCTGGCGGGGGCCGGCCGGCCGGCGCCGGGCCGGGCTCGGGTTCTGATTCTGGTTCTGGTTTGGGTTTGGGTTCAGGTTCCCTACCTGGCCTGGTTCTTTTTGAATCGGGTCTCAAGGGTATGGCTCCGCTACCCGAACCAGACCCGCTCCACTCCACCCTGCCAACAGACCCGCTCCGCTGTCAGGATCTGAACCGATCCGCCAAAGGTTGTGAACCAGTTGGACGGCCAAAGATTGCGAACCAGTTGGACGGCCAAAGGTTGCGAACCAATTGGACGGCCAAAGGTTGCAACAGTTCAGATCGAACCGTTGCATCCTTTCGTTGGGTTCGAACCTATTGGTCCCTCCTGGAGCGCTATATAAAGCGCTCCCATCTCTCAATTAAAACACACACCAAGTAAACAACTCTCTCTTTCTATCTGAGTTCTGAAGCAGAAGCAAGCCTGCGGTCTGAACTGGGAAGTAGAGTTCCAAAGCGACTTCCAGCTGAAGCAGAAGCAAGCCTGCGTTCTGAACTTGGAAGTAGAGTTCCAAAGCGACTTCCAGCGAGTAGTGGGAAATCCGTAACTCGGTTTCCGAAGCGACTTCCAAAGAAGATTCTGCAAAATTCGTTCTGAAAGAGGGCTTAGAAAATTCAACAAATTCTTTTATAGAATTGTTGTCTGAATTTAAGACTTCTGAAGAAGAATATTCTTCAACCTTCCTTCGTCCTCAACAGTGGGTGCTACTCCAAAGTAGAGGCAAATATTCATCCGAAATTTGTCCTTGTACCGCTGCTTCAACGATCCTGTGAAGGTACTGGTTGACTACGGTTCGACCGTACGGTGATTTGGTAGTGCTATCCAAATACCGTGAAGGAGTGTTGTATCTTGGGATACCAGTATCCATTATCCCGTTAGCACCAGTGCGGGGGACGTAATTGTCTTAAGGATATTCGCTCTAAGCGTACCTCACTCCAAATAATGTATAAGTGGATTAAGTCCTTTATACAGGGATATACTTTACAGTATATCGAGACTGATTTAGATTCAGTCTAATTGGTGTTTAACCAAGGAAGGAAATTGAAAGGTGGTTCTTAAATTAAGTAACGTTCTATTGGACGGAAAACCTCCCACCTGATATTTGCCGACCTGGCCAATTAGATTGTTGATATCTCAGTGATCTTGATTAGTTGTCAGATTGATTCCTATTAAGCAGTAACCAACAATCTTAAGACAATTATCGTTTCTTACTTCTGTTCTGCTTGAACTTGCAGAAATGTCTGAGACTAATCAAGATAGCTTAAGTAAAGCACCATATATTCCTCAGCAAAATGGAATTGCTGAACGGAAGAACAGAACTTTGAAGGAGATGGTAAATTTCATGCTCGTAAGTTCTGGAGCTCCGTAGAACTTGTGGGGGAAAGCTCTATTAACTGCAAATTATATTCTAAATAGAGTACCCCACAAGAAATTTGGTCTTATACCATTTGAGTTATGGCATGGAAGGACACCTTCCTACCATTACCTCAAAATGTGGGGGTGCCTTGCAAAGGTGCTGGCACCATTACCTAAAAAGACTAAGTTGGGAGCAAAAACTATGGACTGCATATTCATAGGCTATGCCTCAGCAAAAAATGGAATTGCTGAACGGAAGAACAGAACTTTGAAGGAGATGGTAAATTTCATGCTCGTAAGTTCTGGAGCCCCGTAGAACTTGTGGGGGGAAGCTCTATTAACTGCAAATTATATTCTAAATAGAGTACCCCACAAGAAACTTGGTCTTATACTATTTGAGTTATGGCATGGAAGGACACCTTCCTACCATTACCTCAAAATGTGGGGGTGCCTTGCAAAGGTGCTGGCACCATTACCTAAAAAGACTAAGTTGGGAGCAAAAACTATGGACTGCATATTCATAGGCTATGCCTTAAATAGTAGTGCCTACAGATTTTTGGTTCATAAATCAGAAATACCAGATATTCATGTAAACATGATTATCGAATCTAGAGATTCTGTGTTCTTTGAAGATATTTTTCCATATAAACGGGAAGCAGAAAAGACTTCTGGGAAAAGAACACACGAGATGGCGTTCAGGGACAAAAGCCCCGAGGAACTGATTGTTAATGCGGAAATTGAACCAAGAAGAAGTCAGAGATCTAGAATCTCAAAATCTTTTGGTCCAGATTTCATAGCATACGCTATTGAGAGCGCGCCTCAAACATTTAAAGAGGCTATGTCAACCCCAGAAGCACAAATGTGGAAAGAAGGTATAAATAGCGAAATAGAATCCATACTAAGTAATCATACTTGAAAATTGTTAAACTTGCCTCATGGCAGTAAACCAATTGGGTGTAAGTGGATTTTCAAACGAAAATTAAAACCCGATGGATCTATCGATAAGTACAAGGCTAGATTAGTAGCCAAGGGTTATCGACAAAAAGGACTTGACTGCTTCGATACTTATGTTGGCCCATAGGTTACACTCTCCATTTGTTTAGAGTTTTGATGATAACAAAACAAATAAGAGCTATTTGGTACTAATTAGTTTGTTTAAGATAAGTTTCAGGTTAGTACCATATTTGGAGGCCTTTGCTTAGCTATTGCAAGAACTTCTAGGTTCATGAAGCAAAGAAGGCTTTTTGCACATCAAGGAAGGAACATAGAAGAGAAGGCTCTAGCAAGGCATTACATTGCTCAAGACTTCAAGATTGCTCAAGATAATTTATTAGATTTATTTTTAGTTTAGAGTTTTGTTAAAGAATAGTGAATAGGTTTGAAGCTCTATCACACACGTTTTTTCGCACATCTTGTTTCCAAACATATTTCCTTATAATATGTACAAAAATAGTTTGTATACAATCTTCAGCCTACAAACTCATTTTTTATCCATTATATATATCCATATTCAAAACTATTTTGTTAAAAATAGATTTCTCCTCCAAAATTCCGTTTTTGTTTTGGCTTTTGACCTGAGCCGGTCGACCGCCAGGGTCGACCACCCTATGTCAGGTCAAGCCGGTCAGCCGACCCAGTCGACCGGAGTTCTGGCAGCTGTGCGTATCAGTGTGCACGTTTCACGGTCGACCCGGACGGTCGACCGCGACATGCCTGACTGCAAGACTTCTGCTCTCTGTATTTTTGGGTCGACCGGGCGTCAACCGCAGCCTGCAACGGCTATTTTTTTGAACTAGCGGTCGACCGGGCCGGTCGACCGAGGTAGCCGTTTGAACAGTAACGGCTATTTCCTGAGCTGGTTTATTTTTGTCCTTTCTCACTTAAGTGTGTTTAAATGACATATTTTGGTTTTAATACTTTCTGATTAGCCTTAAATATGTTTTATCTCTAAACCCTAGCCCTCTCCTATAAATAGGGGTGTTTAGGGAGCGATTGGTTACTAGAAAAATTATCAAAATTTCCACAAGTTTAAGGCACTCAAAAGAGCTTTGTTTCTTGGTTTTTGTGCTGAAATTCTCTCTCATTTTCTGAAGTGTTTTCAAGAACTCTCTGATTTCTTTTTCTTTTCTCCTTACACACAAGAGCTTCATTCCTACTCATTGTTCCCTAAGGACCTTTGTAAGGGAAGAGAATTTTTCAAAGAGAGAGTTTGTGGTCTTTTGACTACTAAGAGATTGCTTGTACTTGAGATTGTGGAGTTGGGTACTCCGGTGTATTTGTGACATCTTTGTGATAGTGGAAGTGGTTGGAATCCTTCTGGGGAAGGCGGGGAAGTAGAGCTGGGTGCTCAAACCTCGATAACAATTCTCGGTGTTTGCGTTTGGTTTACTTGCTCTTATTTCTTGCTCTATTTTCATTGCTCTTATTACTTGCTCTCTACATTCATTGCTATATTCATTTGCTTTGTGAGATTGTTGCATCATAAATTTTAAATTGTGCATTGATTAGCATTATCACCTATTCACCCCCCCTCTAGGTGATTTTCAACTTATTCACCAATAACAAGAATAACGTCCATTCGGATGTTGATTGTAATAGCAGTATTGCATAACTTAGATATCCATCAAATGGATGTCAAGACTGCATTCTTAAATGGTGAATTAAATGAAGAGATATATATAGAGCAACCTGAAGGATTTAAAGTCAAGGGCTAAGAACACAAGGTGTGTAAATTGGTAAAATCCTTATACGGTTTAAAGCAGGCTCCAAAACAATGGCATCAGAAATTTGATAGTGTCATGATAAAAAATGGATTCACTATCAATGAATGCGATAAGTGTGTGTACACTAAAACAGTTGAAAATGCATGTATCATTGTTTGTCTTTATGTAGACGACATGTTGATACTTGGGACTAATATTGAGATTATTAAGTCCACTAAACGAATGTTATCCAACAGTTTTGACATGAAGGATCTGGGGGTTGCTGATGTAATTTTAGGAATTAAAATCACCAGAACACCAGATGGAATCAGTCTATCTCAATCTCACTACGTAGATAAGATGATAGAAAGATTTAAGGATCATGGGATAAAGGAAAATACAAATCCTTTTCTCCCACACATCCACCTTCATAAGAATACAGGAACTGGAATACGCCAGTTGGAGTATTCTCAGATTATCGAAAGTCTAATGTATTTGATGAATTGCTCTAGACCCGATATTGCTTACGCTGTAAGCAAGTTAAGTAGATACACTAGCAATCCTAGTGATCTACATTGGACCGCTCTACTACGAGTATTGGGTTACGTATCACATACCAAGGAATATGCCTTGAGATATGGACAGTATCCACCTGTACTGGAAGGATACAGTGATGCTAATTGGATTGCAAATTCTGAGGAATCAAAATCAACTAGCGGATACGTATTTACTCTAGCAGGAGCAGCGGTATCATGGAAGTCTTCTTCTAAGCAAACATGTATTGCCCGTTCCACTGTGGAATCGGAATTCATAGCCTTAGATAAGGTTGGAGAAGAAGCAGAATGGCTTCGACAATTCTTAGAAGATATACCATTATGGCAAAAGCCAGTGCCCACTATATGTATACACTGCGATAATCAAGCAGCTATATCTAGGGCATAAAATGTTATATACAACAGTAAGTCTAGACATATTCGTCGTAGACATAATACCGTGAAGCAGTTGCTCTCAAATAGAATTATCTCTATTGACTTTTTATCGTCAAAGGATAATTTAGCGGATCCGCTTACTAAAGGTTTAAGTGGAGAGCGTATAAACTGCGCATCGAGGGGAATGGGTCTAAAAGCCTAACCTTACCGAGTCAGCTTAATGGAAACCTCACTTAGCGACTGGAGATCCCACGGACTAAGTTCAAGAGGAAAAACTAGTTATAATTGACTCAGCAAGTAAGCACTTGGGAGCTTGACTCCAATCCATTCCTAAGGTGCACATAAGTGCTTTTGTATAAGTGGATTAAGGATAAGCTTAACGCTTTTAATGATGTCTATATCTTGTTACTAAACAAATGAAGTAGAGTAGACTATTCTTAATAGGTCCATCACCTATGTGAGTATAGAGTTGGGTCGGCTCTTTGGGAATTTCTATGGAGGCTATTATTCCCTAAAGATACTCTCTGAAACCAAGAATGTCCAGGGCCAAAACGGACACAACCGAGAACCAAAGTTAATTTGGAAAGTCACTGTGTGAAGCTTGTTGACTTGGCTTACACTAACGGCTAACAGTTCAAGACCTAGTTCACTGATTAGCCAGTAAGTCCAATAAAGTTTTCGCTATGGAAGGTTCAAGACCTAGTTCACCTATACTTATACAGTTTCTTTTCTTAAGTACCTTTCACAATAGAGTCAGTCTCTTTGTGTGTCATTTCCTTGAATCTCCATTCATTGTGGGGGATTGTTAGAATTGAAGAATATAAGTATGAATCTTCGAGTTGAATTATGGCGAGATCCGTTGATCGAATCAATTGGATGATGGTTGGAGTGTGTTCTCCTTCCATTGGGGATGAACGTAGTATATTCACATGTTCAATTCCGACTTCGAATGAATGAGATATTCAAGTCTAAAGATTGCCTAATTCAAAGCCAAAACGGGACTAAAGGTAGCTAAAAGCATTTAGTCCCACATTGGCCATGGGATGAAAGATTGTGGTGTATAAATAGAGAAAATTGAGAACAAAGGGCATGCCCTTTGGGTACTTGGAGTTTTTGCGCGCGATTGGGAGGGATCTATGCCCGCCGCACATGTGTGCATGCGCGCGCGCCGCCGCCGGCGGCGGCTGGCGCCGGGCCGGGCTTGGGTTCTGATTCTGGTTCTGGTTTGGGTTTGGGTTTGGGTTCCCTACCTGGCCTGATTTTTTTGAATCGGGTCTCAAGGGTATGGCTCCGCTACCCGAACCAGACCCACTCTGCTCCGCCCCGCCAACAGATCCGCTCCGCTGTCAGGATCTGAACCGATCCGCCAAAGGTTGCGAACCAGTTTGGACTACCAACGGTTGTGAACCAGTTGGACGGCCAAAGATTGCGAACCAATTGGACGGCCAAAGGTTGCAACAGTTCAGATCGAACCGTTTGCATCCTTTCGTTGGGTTCAAACCTGTTGGTCCCTCCTGGAGCGCTATATAAAGCGCTCCCATCTCTCAATTGAAACACACACCAAGTAAACAACTCTCTCTCTTTCTATCTGAGTTCTGAAGCAGAAGCAAGCCTGCGGTCTGAACTGGGAAGTAGAGTTCCAAAGCGACTTCCAGCTGAAGCAGAAGCAAGCCTGCGTTCTGAACTGGGAAGTAGAGTTCCAAAGCGACTTCCAGCGAGAAGTGAGAAATCTGTAACTCGGTTTCCGAAGCGAATTCCAAAGAAGATTCTGCAAAATTCATTCTGAAAGAGGGCTTAGAAATTCAACAAATTCTTTTATAGAATTGTTGTCTGAATCTAAGACTTCTGAAGAAGAATATTCTTCAACCTTCCTTCGTCTTCAACAGTGGGTGCTACTCCAAAGTATAGGCAAATATTCATCCAAAATTTGTCCTTGTACCGCTGCTTCAACGATCCTGTGAAGGTACTAGTTGACTACAGTTCAACCGTACGGTGATTTGGTAGTGCTATCCAAATACCGTGAAGGAGTGTTGTATCTTGGGAGACCAACGTCCATTATCCCGTTAGCACCAGTGCGGGGGACGTAATTGTCTTAAGGAGATTCGCTCTAAGCGTACCTCACTCCAAATACTGTATAAGTGGATTAAGTCTTTTATACAGGGGATATACTTTACAGTATATCGAGACTGATTTAGATTCAGTCTAATTGGTGTTTAACCAAGGAAGGAAATTGAAAGGTGGTTCTTAAATTAAGGAACGTTCTATTGAACGGAAAACCTCCCACCTAATATTTGCCGACCTGGCCAATTAGATTGTTGATATCTCAGTGATCTTGATTAGTTATCAGGTTGATTCCTGTTAAGCAGTAACCAACACCTCTAGCATAAGATGCTAAACCTAAGACAGGAACTAGGAAGTTTTTAGCCACTAAACTCATTTATTGAACATAAAGAACAAGAACCGAAAATGCGAAGCATTATATATTACGTCCAATTATGCAATTCAATGACTATCTAAGCTTCCATGAAACTGTATGCAGAGTGTGAAGTATGTGATTAGACCACCTGTATGAAACCACCCATCTACAAGAACTTCATCAGTGAGGTCTTGGCGCTTGTGGTAGCCAGAGAATAAGGTTTTTCCTCTCAAACAAATCTCTCCACGAGGTACAGAAGAGAGTGCATCATAACCCATGTCCGCTACTGACTCCAGTCTTGCCTCTATTGTTGTAACTGGAACACCACTGTTCCCATCATTGGGAATACGTTCGCGATTGATGTAAAGCACCCAGCGCAACTTTCTGTAAGACCTGCATGTCAATTGATGGTCATAAGCATTGGCAGGTATAGTCATCAGTGAAACAGAATCCAAAGACCCAAACACTACTTTTTTATGGCATTTTTAACCAACTGGTTTACAAGGCTCGTGTGGAACTGAACTACATTAATGGATTACCATATCCTTGTATTAGAATGCTGCAGCTTGTGACTCTCAAAAACTCCTCCACATGACTAGGTAATGGTGCAGCTCCTGATAACATTATCCTTACACGGCCTCCAAGTCCTTGTTTGATCTATAATGATAATCAATCGAGAAAAATTTAAATATGCATTAACACAGGATTATTGAAGACAGAAATATGGTTGTACTTACTTTGTTGAATACTAATAAGTCGAAAAGAGGAGATGCTTTGTCTTGTTTCATCTGTTTCTTTAAATTCTTCAATTTGCTGATAGAATGAACCAATAAATAAAACTCAGTGGAATATAGATGATGATGATGATGACAAATAGCTAACAAAAGTGGAACTATGACAAGAAAGATTGCACTAGGAATGTAGAACATACTGGTCATAAGCATACTGAAATAACTTTTTTGTTACCGCTCCTCCAGATGCAATTTTATGCTTAATACCTTCAATAAAAAGCAAACCCATAATAAGAAATTAAGTAGTGTCAGAAACATAAAAGTTGATAAAAATACTAATGAAATAAAGGCAAAACCTGCATATATTCGCTCGTATACTCGAGGGACAGCACAAAATAGAGTTGGTTTCAGTTCTTGAATGTCCTCCATTAGATATCGGACATCCTGTAAGCAAAATTGGAGATGGAATCTGTTACTGCCAAGTTACAAACAAGAGACAAGTGAAAGTTCATGAGGTAGAGATGTGTAGCTGGAATACAAAGGACATACCCCTCTCCAAAATCCTATAGATGCTCCCTTGTAGATGCAGTAGTTCTCAACTATTTGATCAAATATATGGGCTAATGGAAGGAATGAGAAGTACGAGTCATCTTCAGTCATCTGTAAGCAGATTATATATCATATCTGATCTGGTGGCAGACAAAAGATATAACTTGGAAAACACATAAGCTCTAAGAAAACTTATACACACTTCAAAGTTTGCTTTTGTGCTTCATGACCCAAGTTGTGCATAATGAGCCTACAGAAGCTCATGCCTACATCTTAATTCAAAATTTCCCTTTCCACTGCAAATGGGAAAATTTGAACCCACACAAGTGGAGATGTAATATCACCTGAGCTAAGCTCGTTTGGTATGCTTATTCGTTAATGATTTGTAGAAGCTGCAATATGTGGGATACTTCTGTCTAGTCCCTGCTATAGAAGTTGGTAAGTCCATCCATGTCGCATACATTTCTAGTACTTATGGATTCATTCAGATTGGTTCACGAGGAAAGATAAGTGCAAGATGAAGTATATTGATTGCATCTCCCTCAAAAAACAAAGGTATGTTGACTGACATTTTACATTAATCAAGAGAGAAGATATACCATCTTTTCTATTGTTAACTTTCTTTGAGGATTCATGCACCCACCATTATTTAATACTCAACTCACATAAAAGAGAAACTCGTATAACATGATTTTAGAGGAATTCTATGGGGGAGAATGTACTATCTCTTACTATTAGAAGTTCAACATAAACTCTCTACTCCAAGTTATGAATTATTATGTTCAATGTTTTATATTTTCAGGTTCTTACTGTGGGAGAAGATCTAAACTAGATGGTAGGTTTTTTTAAACCCATTGGGGCAGCAACAGCAAAAGAAAAAAGAGCATTTGAAGGCCGCTGTCAATAGGCTCTTGGAGCTGTTGATAGTGGATATTTGGATACGACAAATAGACTGTGCATTAGACAGTCTGTCAACAACCATTAGATGCATGTCGACAGTTGTGGCTAAGTTGGTCTACATGTGTAGCTTAAGCTATCAATAGTGGTTCAATTTGAGAGTTGGATTTTTTCAGTCTGTCAGGCCCATTGGGAGTTGTCTACAGTCATGAGTTCTGACAGTTTCCTGATTGAATTTTGATTTTGTTCTGATCTGATTTCAGAGTTGTTGGTTTCATTTTCTTCATGGGCTTTCTGCTTATAAATTGAGGGTTGTTGTAACCTTGAGAATAACCTTGAGAGGTGAATTGTATTGAAAGTTTTAGGGTTAGTTTGTTTGTGAGATTTCTTTGGCCTATTGTGTAGTTTCTCTAGTTGAATCTTCGGATCATCTTTGTAACCTTTGTAACTCTGTTGGTTGGTTGAATAAGATCTTCTTCCTTCTGTCTCGAGGATATATGCAAGTTGTCGAACCTCGTTAAATTAGTTGTTCTCACTTGCTCTTTTGTATTTTGTGCTCATGCTAATTGATTCGTGATTGACTTGGCGTTGGAATGGTGATCTTGGTGATTGGCGTGTCATTTGGAACTTCTCCGTAGGGCGCAATAAGTGGTATCAAAGCTTTCCAAGTTCAGCTAAGGATCGTGTGTCAATCTCAAGATCATGGTCTATTCGGCATAAATCGTGTGTCAATGTTGGAGCGATGTTGGACTATTCATGGGATCGTGTGTCGATCTCAGAAAAATATTGGATTGTTCATTGGGATCGAATTTGGTGGAATAGATTGCTCAAAGACTCATCTAGGATTTTACTTTGACGTAAAATTTTGAACTTTATCTATTTGGATCTATCTGTTTGATTTTTTGAATTGTTATTGACATTTTCTGGAGGAGATATTGCCAAGGTTAATCGATTCATGGTGAAGACCGTAAATATTCACCAGTCGAAGATTGATGTGGTAAAGTTTGACGGCACAAAAAACTTTAGTATGTGGAGATGCGAAGAGATGGATGCGCTGAATGCGCTGAATTTGAAAGACACACTACTTTTGTAAGAGAAACCAGTGAAGAATTCAGAGAAAAATTAGAATAGGTCTTCTTTGATACATGACATTAAGTATCATGTGATGAATGAAACTTCTGCAAGAAAGATTTTAGAGATCTTTAAAAGTAAGTATCTGACGAAGAGCATCGAGAATCGGTTACATCTGAAGAGGAGGCTTTATAAATTTCAGTTGAAGAAAAAAATTTCTATTAGCGATCATATGAATAACTACACAAAGATTCTTGCAGACCTAACTAACGTGGATGAGATAATTGAGGACGAGGATAAGGTATTGATTCTTTTGAGCTCTCTTTTAGATAAAGAGTATGAGAGTTTCGTCCTAACCTTGATTAATGATAAAGTTTCACTTAGTTATAATGATGTGTCGGCTGCTCTTGTGAATCATGAGGTGAGAAGAAAGGAAGAAAGGACAAAAAGTCTTCTTCTAGTAGCACAACACAAGCATTGACTGTAAGAGGAATTTGTTCCAATCATCAGAAATGCAAGAGAGATATTGATAAGTCCACAACTAGAAATCACAAATTGAGAAAGAACCAGTGTGCTTTCAGTAAAGGACATTGAAAGATTAATTATCCAAGACTCAAGAAGGAGAAGGGACAGAATCAAAGGCCAATGTCGCAATGATAAATTATACTAATTCTGACATATCTGTATTTTCGCTTTCTTTCACCCTTATTGTTTGCTATTCAGAGAAATCTGAGTGAATTTTAAATACAGGTGCTGCCTATCATGTTTGTCCCAAGCGGGAGAAAAGTTTGCTAGTTTTGAAAACTAGATAGAGGTTTGGTGTCACTCAAAAATGGACACACATGCCAGATTGAAGGAATATGTACAGTTCACATCAAGCTATTTGATGAGATGGTGAGAGAGTTGAAGGATGTGAGATATATTCCTCAATTGAAGAAGAACCTTATCTCAGTTGGAGTTTTGGAGGCGCAGGACTGAGAGGGACTCTTGGAGAAGGTGTTTTCAAGATGTCTAGTGGCTCGTTGGTGGTTCTGAAGGGCATTCGATGCAATAACTTATATTACTTGAAAAGTTGTGTAGTTACTAAAAATTTGACAGCTCCAAAATATTTGGAAGGTGATTCTACCAGGTTATGGCAAATAAGGCTCAATAATGTTAATTTGAATTCTTTGTAAGCATTGGCTAAGAAAGGATTATTGGAAGGTGTGTTGACCTGCAATTTAAAATTTGGTGAACATTGTGTTCTGGACAAGAAGACGCAGGTGAAATTTGGCACCATTATTAACTGCTCGGCAGATCTTCTTGATTGTATTCACGTTGATGTTTGGGGACCTATCAAGACTGCATCACTTAGAGGTCATCGATACTTTGTCTCTTTTTCTATAATTCGTTAGGCGTTGTAAGGTATACCCTATGAGGCAAATATTTGAAGTCTTAAATTTGTTCGTGAAGTGAAAGAAGTTGATGGAGAAATATTTTAGTAGGAAGATTAAAGTACTCTAATTTGATCATGTTGGGGAGTGCAAGGATCGATTTTTACGATTTGATCAGAACAATGGTAATGGTATTCACTTCACAGTTGGCAAACATGGGAGTCTAAAGAGATGAACCATTTCTTATTAGAGAAGGTTCAGTATTTATTGTCTAATACATTATTAGACAAATTATTTTGGGCTAAGCATTATTGTATTCCAGCCATCTCATGAATTGATTATCATCGACTACGATAGGAGGTAAAACTCTATTGGATATTTGGTCAGGTGGAGCTACTCAAAACTATGATTTGCTGTGAGTATTTAGATGTCCGGCCTACTTCAGTGTCAAAGATGAAAAGTTGAATCCGTGAGCAAAAAGATTTGTGTTTTTAAGAGTTAAAAGAAACTTGAAAGGTTAAAAGTTATGAGACTCTAAAAATAAAAAGATCGTGTTGAGTAGATATGTCATATTTGATGAGACTTCATTGTTGAAGTCTACCATCTCTCAGCAAGTGAAAACGATAAAGATCAAAGATGTATCACAGCATGTAGATGTTGATGCTACTCCACCATGTCCAATTGGTTCAGTATTAGTTGGGATCTCACTAGAAATCATGTAACCATTTTGGATGTTGAACAGGTTGAAAAAGATGTTAAATTATTTGTAGCTATAAGAATCAAGTTGAATCTACGAAAGTGAGTGAAGAAACATGAATCTCAAGTTGATGAACTAGATTAGCTCAATCTGAAGACCGATGTTCTCCATGACGATCAAGATGAAGAGATTCATATGACTTAACTAGTTAGGTTCGTTGCTGCAGAATCGGTTTCAGTTGGTTCAGCTCGGTGGAGCTCATTTGGATGAATTACATAAGGTTTGATCCCTTCGACGAGAGATACGTAGGCAGGCTTAATGGCACATCCAGTTTTGAGCTGAAGTCGACGATTCATTGGTATTCGGCTCAAATTTAAGAAATCTTCACCGAGGTGGAGGATTGTGTGGAGAAGATCTAAAATAGATGATAGGATTTTTTAAACCTACTGGAGTATCAACAATAGAAGAAATAAGAGCAATTGAAGGTCATTGTCGATAGGCTCTTGGAGCTATCGACAACGAATATATGGATACACCAAATAGATTGTACATTAGATAGTCTGTCGACAGCCATTAGAGGTCTGCCGATAACTATGGCTCAGTCTATCGACAGGTACAGCTCAGATTGTTGACAGTGGTTTAACCCTAGAGTTGGGTTTGTTTAGTCTATTGACATGTTCATTGGGAGTTGTCGACAATCACGAGTTCTGATAGTTTTCGGATTGGATTCTGATTTCATTTATGATCCGATTTCAGAGTTGTTTTCTTTTCTTCATGAGCTCTTTACTTATAAATTGTGGGGTATTGTAAATTTGAGAGTAACCTTGAGGAGTGAATTGTATTGGGACTTCTAGGGTTAGTTTGTTCGTGAGATTTCTACGGCCTAATGCGTAGTTTCTCTAGTTGGATCTTCGAATCATCTTTGTAACCCATATAACTCTGTTGGTTGAATAAGATCTACTCCTTTCTGTTCCAAGAATGTAGACAAGTTGTTGAACCTCGTTAAATTGGTTGTTCTTACTTTCTCTTTTGTATTTTGTGTTCGTGCTAATTGGTTTGTGATTGACTCATTGGAATGTTGATCTTGGTGATTGGCTTGTCTTTTGGAACTCGTTCAGAGAGCGCAACACTTACCTGTACAAACACAAACTTATACGCGTACTGTTGTGCTCGGAGACAACAACCCTTAGAAGATCCAACCTGATCTCAATCACCAAGAACAATGGAAACAAACTAGAAGAACAGCCAATCGCAAAAACCAGATCTAACGAGGTTCGGCCAACTTGCCTACGTCCTCGGGGCAATTCACGGAGAGAGTTTTCTTTATGGAAGATGGATTACAATAGCTCTGAATCTCTATCAACACAAGAGAGTCCGCAGCTATATTTTTCTCAGCACTCTTAACCCTAGAAAATTACAACCAGGGCTTAAATACATAACTTTCCGAAACAACAGATTTCGCCCAAAACCCGACTGTCGGTCGACCGGCCGGTCGACCGACTCCCTCTTCCGGTCGACCGAGCCGGTCGACCGAAACAAACAGAGAGTTGGGTTGCTTACAGAGACTCTCTCCGGTCGACGGTCCGGTCGACCGAAGCAACCAAGACCCTCTTCGGTCGACCGGTCCGGTCGACCGAAGCAACCTGGGAGCACCTGTGCACTTCGTGCACGTCGGTCGACCGGTCCGGTCGACCGACCACTGTCTTTTCTGCTGCTGCTTCGTTTTTCCTGCCTGCTGTTTGTTGGCCCAAAGGCCATTATCCCGGTTATTTTGATGATAGCAAACATATTTAGTTATGTGTTTAATAATCATGATTTTAAAGTATTTCAGGTTCAAGAAACAGATTTTGACGACTCCGCTAAAAGACTCACATATTTGGAGCTCGCCCAAGATTTGCACTCCCAAGCTAAAGCACATAGGAAGCTTCGGGAATTTGCGTTGAAGAATAGATCAAGAAAAAGATCAAGAATCCAAGATTTGTATTTTGTCTATTTTTGTTTTAGATATTTTGTCAAAACTAAATAGTAGAAGTAGAGATATGGGATATCACACACACACATTTTCTAGAGTGTTTTATGGCTTCAAAAAGACTTTCTATTTCCATTTCCAAACTTAGTTTTTAAATGAACATATTTATTTTGGAAATACGATTTTAGAAAGACTAGTTTTGGAAAAACATTTTATGGAAAATCAAGTTTTATCAAAAGATTTTTTATCAAAGTATTTTACCTTGATAGTAGTATGACACATGCTCATACTCTATGATTTTTCAAGACCAAAGTATTTAACCCAAGACCCAAAAACCAAAATCCAAATTTTTCTAGGTCTGTAAATTCTGTTTTTACAGAACTCACAGTGCCCGGTCGACCGGCAGTCGACCGGCACTCGACCGACATGCACAACTGTGCATGTGCGTATCAGTCGGACCGGCAGTCGACCGATACTCGACCGGCCCAAACCCTTTGTTCTCTGGAAATTGCCAGTCGACCGACCCGGTCGAACGGTGAGCCCCAACGGTCGGATTTTTGACCGTTGGCGGTCGACCGACCCGGTCGACCGGGACTCTGTCAAAAGTTCTGACAGACTCAACAGCTATATTTTCTGACTCTTTGACTTTAGGGATTTGTCTCCAACGAATCTCTTGAGCAGTTTTTGACCCCTATAAATAGGTAGTCACTTCAAGTGACATAACTAACAATTTTAAAAAGAATATCAAGAGTTTTTACAAGAGTTTTCAAGATTTCCAAAGTTTAAGTTTAGAAAAGATTTTTCTCTCCAAAGCCAAAATTCCATACACCTTACTTGGAGCCTATTCCTCTACTTCTCTCTTGTTTTGCACTACACAATCCCATACTCTAAGTCTCCTATTTGGTTCTAGGATTGTGCTTAGTGAGCTCTTTTGTAAAGTGATCAAGTGTGATCACTTCCATTGTAATTGAGTGAAGTTGTAGAGGCATCGGCCTCAAGGCGAGCTAGTGTGCTCAAGGTGGTGAAGTGTCATCACGGGAGACGGACAAGTGTTGTCCTTGTATTGTTGATCCGGTGGGATCCTCAATAGTGGAAATCCTTCAAGTGTGAAGGCGGGACGTAGAGCGTGGCTCGAACCTCGGAAACATATCGGCGTGTTTGCGTTTGCTCAAATTCTTCTAACTCTATCTCTTTTATTACTTGCAATTTTACATTGTCTTTTACTTGCAAGAAATATTGTATTGTGCTAATTGTTTAGAGTTAAATTTTTAAATCCGCATAATTGCCATTATCATATAGCCATCACCTATTCACCCCCCCTCTAGGTGATTTCACTGTTCCGTCGCCTTTCGTCATAGACTCCTTGGCAGTCTTCAACAGCACCTGGCATGACTTCACTTCCTCTACTGTACTCTCTCCTCCAACAATTCTCCACCTCGGTGAAGATTGTTAAATCTGAGCCGAACACCGACTCGAAAACCAGCTGCACCAATCTGGTTGCCTACGTACCCCTTGCCCAAGGGATCAAGCCATCCGTAGTTCATCCACATGAGCTTCAGCAAGCTCAATTCACCTGAAGAATCTGGAGCAAGTCTTTGCAGTGTGCAAACTTTACTCCCGACACCACCTTTGTAAGCATATCGGCCGGATTCTCCGAAGTATGAATCTTCAATAAATTGATGTCATCTTCCTCCAGAATCTCCCGAACAAAGTGATACCTGACATCTATGTGCTTCGTCCTTGCGTGGTAGACTTGGTTCCTTGCCAAATAAATGGCACTCATACTGTCACAGTGTATCTTCAAGATCTCCTGTTCCACTCCCAAGTCATCTAGCAATCCCTGAAGCCAAATCGCCTCCTTCATGGCCTCGGTCAAGGCATATATCTCTGCCTCTGTAGTCGACAATGCGACTGTGGACTGAAGTGTGAGCGCCAACTCACCGTGCCTGCGAGAATGTGAATACATACCCTGTCGTCGACCGGTGTTTGTCAAGATCACCTGCATAGTCCGAATCCACGTACCCTATGCATTCTTGCTTCCCAGTGTTGTCCTTCTCAAACACGAGGCCTACATCAACAGTACCCTTGATGTACCTCAGGATCCACTTCACTGCTTCCCAATGACCCTGACCTGGATCATGCATATATCTGCTAACCATGGAAACTGCCTGTGATAGATCCGGCCTTGTACACACCATTGCATACATCAAGCTTCCCACTGCATTGGCATATGGTACATGAGTCATATGCTCACGCTCCTGAACACTCCTTGGAGACATCTTCGCTGACAACTTGAAGTGCGGCGCCATTGGTGTACTTACAGTCTTTGTATCTTTCCCGATATTAAATCTCTGCAGTACCTTCTCCAGATAGCCCTTCTGAGTCAAGCTAATCCTGCCAGCTTCCCTGTCCCTTGTGATCTCCATACCCAATACTTCCTTGCTTCCCCCAGGTCCTTCATCTCGAACTCAGACGATAAAGTCTTCTTCAGAGAATCAATTGCAGATCTTGACCTAGAAGCAATTAGCATATCATCTATCTACGTAAAGTAGTAGATAGACATACTCACCAGATGATAACTTGTTGTAGTACACACATGGATCATAATGGCTTCTTGTGTACTTCTTCTTCCTGATGAAGCTGTCAAATCGCTTGTACCATTGTCTTGGAGACTGCTTCAAACCGTACAGTGATTTCTTCAGCTTGCATACCAACTCCTCTTTCCCTGCAGTTTTGTAACCTGTGGGCTGAGTCATGTAGATCTCCTCCTCAAGATCGCCGTGGAGAAAGGCGGTCTTCACATCAAGTTGGTCAAGGTCCAACTCATTCTGTGCCACCAAGGCCAATAGGATCCGAATAGACGAGTGTTTTTTACAACTGGGGAGAACACCTCGTTGTAGTCGATCCCTTCTCTCTGTGCGTAGCCTTTAGCCACCAGCCTTGCCTTGTAGCGCACATTGTCTTCTTGGAGTGATCCCTGCTTCTTAGCAAATACCCACTTACACCCTATGGCTTTCTTCCCCTTGGGCAACTTGGTCAGTTCCCATGTGTTGTTCTTATAAGAGACTGCATCTCTTCATTCATGGCCCCTTTCCATAACTCCGCTTCTGAACTGATTTCAGCTTCCCTGAAAGTAGATGGAATGGCTTCTTCAACAACTGGAAGTGCATGTGCAATCACCATGTCTGTAGTGAGCCAGCCAGGTCTCCTAGTATTCCTCCTTGGTCTTCCAACTGCAGTGGAATCTGGAACTTGATCACCAGTATCCATTACCTGTTCCTGATCCTCTTCAATAACCTCAGCATCTTCTTCTGCAACTTGATCACCTCCCTGTGTCACCTCAGGAATGATCCTCACAGATACTGAGTCTTTTAGAGATGGTGGATCTGCATCACTCTCCACCTGCTGCAATAGCTCCTTGGTCTTCTTAGTTTCCACCTGCTGAGAGACTGTAGGCTTCATCATCGAGGCCTCATCAAAGTGACATCTCTGCTGATTATGAATTTGTTGTCCTTTGGTCCCAGATCTTGAACCCCTTGGTTCCTTTCTTGAAGCCAACAAACACACCTTTCTTCGCTCTCGGATCCAATTTGTCTTCTTTTACGTGATAGTAGGCTGGACATCCAAATATCCTGAGCACATCATAATCTCCTGCAGCTTTACCCGACCAAGCTTCAAGGGGGTCTTACCCCTATTGCAGATGACGGCAACCTATTGACGAGATGGCATGCATACCCCAAAGCTTCACCCAGAACTTCTTTGGTAATCCTGCATTTGACAATATGCACCGAACCTTCTCTAGCAAAGTTCGGTTCATTCTTTCAGCCACCCCTTCTGTTGCGGAGTTTCCCTTACTGTGAAGTGCCTCTCTATGCCCTCATCAAGACATAGCTTCTGGAAAGGGTCTGACTTGTACTCTCCTCCGTTGTCAGAACGAAGGACCTTGACTTTTCTTCCTGTACTCCTTTCCTGATTAACCTTCCACTTCACAAATAATTCTAGGACTTCATTCTTGTGTCGCATGGTGTACACCCAGCACCGCCTAGAATAATCATCGATAAACGACACAAAGTAGTGGGTTCCCCCTATTGATGCAGTCTTTGTGGGTCCCCATACATCTATGTGCACATAATCAAGAATGCCTTCGGTGCAGTGTGAAGCTGTTTCAAACTTCACCTTTGTCTTCTTGCCTATGATGCAATGTTCACACAGATCCAGTTTGCAGGTCTCTGCACCCTTCAGTAGCCCTTTCCTCACAAGAGCTTGCATAGATTTCTCCCCTGCATGTCCCAGCCTCATGTGCCATAGCGGGTTAGATCTTCCTTCTGACTGGTCGAAGCTGCCACCTGCCCTGTCACTGTACTACCCTTCAAGTAATACAAATTATTCCTGCGGTTGGCCTTCAACACCACCATTGAGCCCTTCGTCATTTTAAGAACACCTTCTTTAATAGACACTCCGAGCCCTAATGATTCCAAAACCCTACTGAGATCAAGTTCCTCTTCAGCTGAGGGACATATCTCACTTCCTTCAGCTCCCTTACCATCCCGTCGAACATCCTGATAGGAATTGTGCCTACACCCTCCATGATGCATGGATGATCATCGCCCATGACGACCGAACATCCCTCCAGCTTCTCAAGACTAGTAAACCAATCTCGATTAGGGCATACATGATATGTAGCACCTGTGTCCAGGATCCACTCGTTTCCCCCCCGAGTAACCTACAACAGAGTAGTAACTGAAAACGAGAATACCGAAGAATCTGAATCTGAATCCTCTGCCTGTGATTTATTGCTAGCAGCCTTTGTCACTCTTGCCAGATTTGCCTCAGATTTTGATTCCTTCTTCTTCCCCTTGTACTTTGGACAGTCAACTTTCCAGTGCCCAAACTCTTTGCAATACATGCACTGGTCTTTCTTAAGATCCCTTAAGCCCGGTCTTGACTTCGATCTTCCTCTCACCTCTTTGCCTTTCCTTGATGAGCTCCTGCCTCTTACCTCCAAAGCCTCTGCTGATGAACTAGATCTCCCAGAATGTTTCTCATTCTTCCTTTTCTCATAACTCATCAGTGCTGACGATATCTCATCATAGTTTAAGGTTTGCCTTCCATTTATGAATGTCATTGTAAATATTTCATACTCCTCCGGTGGAAGAGAGTTCAGAAGAATGACTGACTTGTCTTCCTCACTTATAATGGCATCCACATTTAGCAAATCCGTAAGAAGCTTTGTAAACCTGTTGAGGTGCTCATTTACTGTGCTTCCCCTCTGCATCCTGAACAAATACAGCTTGCTCTTAAGCTGCAGCCTTGACTCCACGCTCTTTGTCAGGTACTTCTTCTCGAGGTATTCCACATATCCTTTGCTGACTTCTCATGTTGAACAGAATATTTGATATCTTGTGACAAACATGAGCGAATCAGTCCACATGCCGACCTGTTCATTTTTGCCCACTCATCATCAGTGGTAGTATCCTTCTTCTTCTCCAAAAGGAGCGTGTCCTCGAGGTTCTGTGCATTCAATGCATCCATAACCTCACACCTCCACATCCCGAAATTGTTAGTTCCATTGAACTTAACAACTTCAATCCTGGAGTTGTTCATTGTTTTAACAGACTTAGATTCCTCTGCCATTGAGATCCTTTCCATGACCCTCTAACTATGCGGAAGATCAAATACTTGCAAAATAGATCTATTTCTGAGATAAAAAGTGATTTTTTTACCTCTACCTTGAAACCCTAGCTTGAGTTTCTCACCAGATCTATTCCACCCCTGATTCAACGAGCCCTCCCTGCGTCCACCTGAAATCGACACACGATCTCCTTGAACACCAATGCCTCTGACCTAAGATCGACACACGATCTCCACCTGATCAGATCTGGCCCCTTCGAATCTTCAGAATATCCCAAGCGTAACCTCGCTCTGATACCACTTGTTGTGCTCGGAGACAACAACCCTTAGAAGATCCAACCTGATCTCAATCACCAAGAACAATGGAAACAAACTAGAAGAACAGCCAATCGCAAAAACCAGATCTAACGAGGTCGGCCAACTTGCCTACGTCCTCGGGGCAATTCACGGAGAGAGTTTTCTTTATGGAAGATGGATTACAATAGCTCTGAATCTCTATCAACACAAGAGAGTCCGCAGCTATATTTTTCTCAGCACTCTTAACCCTAGAAAATTACAACCAGGGCTTAAATACATAACTTCCCGAAACAACAGATTTCGCCCAAAACCGACTGTCGGTCGACCGGCCGGTCGACCGACTCCCTCTTCCGGTCGACCGAGCAGTCGACCGAAACAAACAGAGAGTTGGTTGCTTACAGAGACTCTCTCTCCCGGTCGACCGGTCCGGTCGACCGAAGCAACCAAGACCCTCTTCGGTCGACCGGTCCGGTCGACCGAAGCAACCTGGGAGCACCTGTGCACTTCGTGCACGTCGGTCGACCGGTCCGGTCGACCGACCACTGTCTTTTCTGCTGCTGCTGCTTCGTTTTTCCTACCTGCTGTTCCGTCGCCTTTCGTCGTAGACTCCTTGGCAGTCTTCAACAGCACCTGGCATGACTTCACTTCCTCTACTGTACTCTCTCCTCCAACACGTACATGATGCACGTGTGAAGTGCATTAGGCCACATGTGCATTAGGCCTTATTTTTTGGGGGGAAATAACAATGTATGAATTTTGGGCTTGAGTACATGCTTCATATTAAATCTAACAAAAATCTAACACATTCTCTACCACAAGCGTTGCTTTAGGATTGTGCAGCCACCATTAATTAATACTCTACTCACTCTATTCACACTAATAAAGATGTATTTCACCTCCTTTAGTGAATTCACGGGGAAATGTGTTAAGCCTACTTTCAAGAATTAATACACAATTCCCTTCTTTCTTTTTTTTTTTTTTAGGAAACAACGTAAAGTTCCTCGTACAGTTTATGAATTATTATGTTCATTATTTTACATTTTAATGTTCTTCCTTTTACAAACTGAAATTAAAATGTATCCACGACCTCCATGTATGTATGTATGCATGAATGTATTCATGTATGTATCCACGATGTACGTACGTACATACGTATGTACGTATGTATGTATGTGTAGAACAACGCATATGGAGCCGTGTCCTCATGTCTGAATTTTGAAGAATGTTGTGTCAAACACCTGACATCCATTGCAATGTATGGTACTGCTGATCATTTCTGGAAGTCATAATTTAAAAGTGCATGTATAGTGCATGCGTGTACCAAAATTGTTAGGCAACATACCGGGAAATTTGATCTCGAGTTAAGTGTTAAAAGGTCTGCTAGTGTTGAGTTAAGCAATATATAATCACCAAAACTTGCATAACATTTTTGATGATGGAAAGTATGGCCTACCACTTTGTCTGTCTCTTGAAGGAGATGTTCTGTAGTAATGACCTCAGCCACAATCTCTGTTAGTCAGGATGACCCCCTTGGGTTCTCCTGTTGTCCCACTGGTATACATTATTGTGCAGATATTGTCCCTGTGCTTTGAAGGCAGTCTGCAATTCACGCTTGCCTAAAGATATGAAGTTTAGACAGCAACCAACCAAATCACATGAGCAAGATTTAAGCTAAAGGTGTCAACAAGGCAAGTTTACCAACAGAGTACAAACTGACAATTTGAGAATCAGACTGATAGTTAATTGCAATATCAATATTTCTTACCTGAATTAATGAAACAGTCTATTTATGTTAAACTAATTTTTAATCCATATCTGTCTTAATACTAAAGCACAATGAATATGGTACTATTTTAAGCTTTGCAAATGAACACCACAAAAAATTCCACATATCAAGACAACTATTAAATTCTTTTAGAAATATTTATCTAAAGAGATGATGTTAGTTGTATAGTCTAATTCAGGATATCCTCAGCTGTGACTTCTTAATAGTATGGTTTCCTAAGCTAGAAGGCATGAATATATTGATCAGTTCACAGTTCAAGAGTGACAGCTTCAACAATTCAAATGGCATGGTTATAACATCCATAGGAGTCAAGAACCCACCGAAGAATCAAATTCCTCCCAAGAGAAGCAAGAAACTTTAACTTTTTCAGCTTCTCGCTTCTGTTCCTCAGTAACCACTCCAAAGCTGACAATTGCTGAAAGGTGTAGAGAATAGCAACATGTCATTAAACAGACAATATATTCAGTAGGTTACTTAAAAAACTGATTCACAACATACTCTTAAGATTAGTAGCACACCTTGCCAGGCACGTTAGCAGCTGAATAACACAAAACATGAGTAAGATCATATTATCTCAAACTTGACAAGTGTAAAAACCTATTATAGACATAATATTCCGAAAGTAACGGGATCGGGTCTGTCCAAACAGAGAAAATCAGATAGCAAAGAAATATAACGCAGGCTACAGTGTGCTAAAAGCCATCGGTTCTCTTGCTTGACTGTTAGTCAAGGTTACTAGAATTTTGGCATATGCATATTAAAATAAATTTGATGGAAATTAGTTATTTGAATGAATTTTAATATCTTCTTAAGAAGTGAGGCAGTGAGACGAATGTGAGACATGATTTAATTGCAAAATGGAACCTCCCAAGGGTTTGCATTATAATATTACTAGATTTTTGGCATCCTGCAATTTTAATAGAAATTTAGTAATTGAATAAACTTTAATATCTTTGGAAAGGTGTTGGGCATGGAGATCACTAGAGACCGAGAATTGGCAGGGTGAGTTTGACTCAAAAGAGCTATTTGGAGAAGGTACTACAGAGGTTCAATATCAGTAAGGATACAAAGTCTGTAAGTACACCTATGGCTCCTCACTTCAAATTGTCTGCAAAGATATCTCCGAAGAGTGTTCAAGAGCGTGAGTATATGTCTCACGTTCCATATGCAAGTGCGGTGGGTAGCTTGATATATGTTATGATGTGTACGAGACCAGATCTATCACAGGCCGTCTCCATAGTGAGCAGATTATGCATGATCGATCCGGGACAGGGTCATTGGGAAGCTGTGAAATGGATTTTAAGGTACATCACAGGAACAATTGATGTAGGCCTAGTGTTTGAGAAGGACTCCACGGGAAAGCAAGAGTGCATAGGGTATGTTGATTCAGACTATGCAGGTGACCTTGACAAGCGCCGGTCGACAACGAGATATGTCTTCACATTCTCTCAGGCACCGGTGAGTTGGCGCTCCACACTGCAATCTACCGTCGTTTTATCGACCACAGAGGCTGAGTAAATGGCTATGACAGAGGCCATGAAGGAGGCGATCTGGTTCAAGGGTTGCTAAATGACTTGGGCGTGAACAGGATTTGCTGAAGATTAACTGTGACAGCATGAGCGCCATCTACTTGGCCAGGAACCAGCTCTATCATGCACGGACGAAGCATATTGACATCAGGTATCACTTCGTTCGGGAGATTCTAGAAGAAGGTGACATCGAACTGTTGAAGATTCACACTTCGGAGAATCCAGCCGACATTCTTACTAAGGTGGTGTCGGGAGTGAAGTTTGCACATTGCAAAGCTTTGCTCCGTGTCCTTCAGGTAGCTTGAGCTTGCTGAAGCTCATTTGATGAACTACGGACGGCTTGATCCCTTGGGCATGGTACGTAGGCAACCACATTGGTGCAGTCGCTCTCGAGTCGATGGACAGTTCGGCTAAGATTTGGGAATCTTCACTGAGATGGAGAATTGTTGGAAAGAGAGAATATTACTGAGGAAATTGACATGGATTGCCGAGGGTCGTCGAGGTGATCGCCGAGGAAGTCGACGACGAAAAGGCAAAGGAAACAGCAGCAGAAAATAGCAGCAGCAACACAGGAAATAGGTTTGGCTGGTCGACCGGCCCGGTCGACCGCCCGCAGGATCAGGAGTTCGGTCGACCGCCTGGTCGACCGACGTGCACAAAGTGCAAAAGTTGGAGCTCGGTCGACCGTCCGGTCGACCGACTGAAAGTACCCAACTCTCTGTTGGGCACCCAGTCGACCGACCGGGTCGACCGTTAAGAAGTGGTTGGTCGACCGCCCCGGTCAACGACAAGCGGGTGTGGGCTGCGATTGCATGTTTGAAAACCTGTTTGTATTTAAAGGCTGTGGTTATTTTTCTAGGGTTTTGTATCTGAGAAAAAGTATTCTGGAGCTCTCTTGATATCAAAGAAGCTGCTAGCATTGTAATCAATCTTTCAAGTAATTAATCTCTCTTTTGATTGCCCCGGGGACGTAGACATTGAGGCCGAACCTCGTTAGATTGTTTTATTTGCGCGTGTGCTTTCTCTGGTATTTGGTTTGTGCTGTTTGGGATTGTTCTTTGTGCTTGGGAGATTCAGGGGATCCTCATCAGGTGTTGTCGTAGGCGCAACAATATCTTTTTTAAGATGTGAGGTTGTGAGACGATGTGAGACACAATTCAACAGCAAAATGAGAACCTCCCAAGGGTTTGTATTATATTAATATTACTAGATTTTTGGCACGTAAAATGTGTTTTCTGACAACTAATCAAGATCCACTTATCTAATTGGTCAGGTTGGTAAAAATCAGATGGGAGGTTTTCTTTTCGATAGAACGTTCCTTAATTAAACAATCACCTTTCAATTCCCTTTCTTAGTTAAACACTAATTAGACTGATATAAGTCAATCTCAATATAGTCAATATATTGCAGTAATATTTATAGAGATAAATATTCTAATATAACCCCTGTAAGCAGAATGTTAGTTCAATTATATAACATATAGAGTGAGGTACACATATAGAGAATCTCCTTAAGACAATTACGTTTCCCGATGATGTTTACGGTTTAATGGACGCTGGTCTCCTAAGATATATTCCTTCACCGTATTTGGATAGCCTACCAAATAAACTGTACGGTTGAACCCAAATTGATCAATACCTTCACTAATTGAAAGTAGACAAAACTCAGATTAAGACATAATTTAGAAAGGATCTATATTACTGGCGCCGGGCTGGGACGGGGTGGCGGGCGGTAGCGGCGGCGCACATGGGCATGGTTTTCCCCCCAAACGCACGCGAAAACTCTAGTACCCTAAGGGCACGCCTTTAGTTCTCAATTTTTCATAGTTAAACCACTCAATTTTTCACACCACTTTCATATGAGACTAAAGAGTTTCTACTCTTTTTGGTTCCCTTTTACCTATTGAATTAGGTCAATTTTTTACTTGAATATCTCATTCATTCGGAAACAGAATTGAACATGTGAATACACCACGTTCAACCTCAATGGAAGGAGAACACACTCCAACCCATCATCCGTGTGTTTCTGGCAACGGATCACGCCTGAATTCAGCCTAAATTCACTTAAAATTTCTCATTTTCCAATAATTCCTCACAATGAAGGAAAATTCAGAAATAAACACACTATGAGACTAATTCTATACTGAAAAATACTTTAGAAAAGAAACTGCATCAGGATAAGTGAATTAGTCTTGAACCTTCCATAATGAAAGTTTTATCAGACTTACTAACCAATCAGTGAACTAGATCTTGAACTGCCAGTTATTTATGCAAACCCAATCAACAGGCCCCACACAGTAACTTTTCAAAATCAATTTTGATTCTCGGTTGGTCCATTTTGGCTCTGATCATTCTTGATTTTAGAGAGTATATTTAGGAATCTCAGCCTCCATAGAGACTCCCAAAGAGCTGACCCAGCTCTATACTCACATAGATGATCGTCTTATTAAGAGTAGTCTACTCTATTTCACTTGTTATGATAATAAAGTATAGACATCATTAAAAGCGATAATGTAACCTCTAATCCTAGATGTATGTATCACAGTATCAGTACTCAATATGGCGTACAAAGTTGATTTGACTTTTTTGATAGTCTAATTGAGCTGATTTCAGTTT
>JAVJIF010003003.1:0-86848 GCA_038442645.1 Agave tequilana
CGGCCCTGTAGGGGCCTGAATAATCTGGTATATGGGACAACGCATCGTTCCCCTTATTCCTGTCGGAAGGGATTAGCACCGAATAGTGCTCTGGTTCTAGCCTCGCGGCTGTAAACCCGATGAGTACGCTGAGGTACAATAGCCTCGCTTGTGAGGACAAGGCTAGCATAGGCATTGCTGCTCTAGGCGACGGTATGATTCCGTCTTGACTTTATGGTTGGCAGCATTGTTGGCGCAGGCGGGCATCTTGCCTTTTTCTTTCATAAGAGAGGCGCGACTTTGGCGTGGCTACGCCTGAAGCTTCAGCAGAGGACTTCTGTTTAGGCTTCCATATCCGTTTTGGCAGAGGATGCATAGGTTCGCAAGGACCTGACTAGCCACATGAGAGGCTGCGGGGTGTTGACAGAATTCTGCCTCTGGTTTCTGATTTGAACCTTGGCCCATGAAGACCTTCTTGTGCTTCGTGCTCGAAGCATCAAGCCACCCCCATAGAGGACTTCTTCAAATCTTCTTTGATTGCTCCGGACGACTAGGTTCTTGAAGGTGCAGAACTTGGACCTGGGCGTGCTTCCTTGTTGCGCCAAAGGACCGCAGCAGGTTTTGAAGCTTTTCTGTCTCCGCAGAGACTGTCCTTGAAGATTTAGCCAGAGAGGATCTGGCTGCACCGGCTTTTCTAAATTCAGAGATAGACCCTAAGGTCTGATCGTCGCATTGCGACACTTGATCCTCGGTAAGTGGGAGATCGTTTCCCCAGCGGAGTCGCCATCTTGTTTTCCATTATATTTGCAAAGGGAAAAACTACAAAAAAAAAGAAGGTTTGAGGAGCTAAATTACAGTATTCTTCAAAAAGATTACAAGTAGATCTCCTCAGAGATTCTGGAGAAGTGTGCCGATAGGAGTCTGGTCAGCAGCGCGACCACTTTGTCCCTTTGACGATGCGAGCGAATAGATTCCCTTCTCGCCTGGTTCCGGAATCAGAGAATAGAGGTTTGGTAGAACCCTCTTGCTACTTCTCAAAAGAACGCCTTCTGTGAGGAATTCCTTCTCGCCTGGTTCCGGAGATTCTTGGAGGAAAAGGGGTTGTCGGGTATCGCCACCTGAAAAGAGAAGTATTTCTCTTGAAGATCTCTGAATTAGAGATTGCACAGTGCGTTGATGAAGAATCCGATCTTTGAGAGGACGCCAATCTCGCCGATGATCAATTGATATCCTCCTCGATCTGATGCGATCCCTCTCCCTTGTGCCCATGACGGGCTATTTATAAGGAGAGCAAGGGTATAATCGTCCCCTTTGAAGATATAGAAACAGATTGACCGAATCTGTTTTAATCTGGAAAGTAGCCTTGCTGCGAGGCTAAATAGCTTCTGCGGAGTTAGAAAATGGCAAGTCGGTTGATCTTTCCGATTTGTTATGATCCTTTCCATATCGTGGAGGATTTCCCCTGATCCTCTTACTCGTTTCAAGAGAGTCAAGGATTGTGGCAATCACCTGCCATATTTGAATCCTGATTGGATTTGATTTTTTTGAATCCATCTCATCAGGAGATTTGATTGGTCAAAGGTTGACCGTAGTAGATCAATAGCGGAGCTGCCCGCTTTGAAGCTCATAGCGGAGCTAAAGGCAATCCTTGGCGAAATCCGAAAGAGGCTTTTCGGCGAAGCTTGTCAGTTAGCTTCCTGGCGATGCTCTGGATGATGTTAGCCTCTCAATCGAGGCTATCTCCTTGGGCTAAAGTAATGCTAAACGCTAGCATTTTAGACCTGCTGAGGTCTGTTTAGAAACAATCCGATTCACTGTTCTGCTTGCTGGATCATGGAGTCCAAGTTGCTTCTCGTCCCTTGGAGGTGGGTGAAAACTGGTCTTCAGCTCGTCTGTCGCTAGACATTGTTCGGACCAATGAGAATCTTGTCTTTTTTAAAGTGTCAACAGATAGCACAGAGATTGGACGACAAAGGAACAAGGAACGGCGCATGGAGCAGGCAATTTGTGCTCCCGGTCGATGGCCTGGTCGATCCGGTGGAGGAGGCCGGTCAATCGGCCCGTTCGACCGGCGTGCACGGGCATGCACAGGATGGAGCGGTCGACCGGGCCCGGTCGACCGACTGAAGTGGCCTCGCTCTCGGGTTGGCGCGGTCGACCGGGCCGGTCGACCGTGGCTTTGGTCGGTCGACCGGCCGTCGACCGACGGACGCGGCTTGAGTTTCCTTTTAGGATTCGAATTTCTTTTCTGATTGGGATTGCATCCAACCTGGGTTTCCATAAACTCAGGGACTCTGTGGCTATAAATAGAGGCTAGAGGCCTCATGTATTGTTCCCTGAAAATCCCTCAAGATTCTCTCTTGTATTAGTTGTATTGATTGTGAATCAATAAGATCTCTCTCTCTCTTACCCGAGGACGTAGGCCACGTTGGCCGAACCTCATTAAATTTGTGCGTTGATTGCTTTTCCTATTGGTGGTTGTTCCTGCTGCGTTGTTGTTTTTCCGGCTGAATCGAGTCTCCGCCAGGAGGGCGGATTCCTCAAGATCAAGTGGTGGTTGTTGTGTCTCCTCTTCTTCCACGAACCCGCTGCGCACAACGAGTGGTGTCTGGGGCACAACAGTGGTATCAGAGCATCCCCGGTTCGTCGTGGGATCGTCTGGCGATTCGGAGGCATCGGTTGCTGATTTGGTGAATCGTGTGTCGTCTCAGATCAGTGTTAGTTTTGTTCGTGGGATCGTGTGTCGATCTCAAAACAGCGTGTAGATTGCTCGAGAATCAAGTTGGTGGAGTAGATTACTTCGGAAACTCTTCGAGGGTTTCGCATGGAGGTAAAGATCTAGTCTTTATCTTGTTTGTTTTATCTAACTCCATTTGTTTCCCATTGGTTTGAGGAATCAGTTGAGAAGATGGCTGGAGAAAGCACATCGGTGAATCCATGTATCCACATCTAAGGATTGATGTGGTGAATTTCAACAGGACTACAACTTTGGTATGTGGAGGTGTGAGGTTATGGATGCGCTGACGGTATCAAACCTCGAAGACACTCTACGGTTGGAGAGAAGCGCGCATCAACGACGGAAGAAGATTGGGACAAGATGAACCGTTCGGCGTGTGGCTTGATTAGGTCTTGTCTGACACAAGGCATCAAGTATCAGGTGTTGCATGAACATCTCGAGGCACTGTGGGAAATCCTGGAAAGGAAGTATCTAACGAAGAGCATATAATTGCAATTGCAGTTGAAAAGCAAGCTCTATGGGTTTCAGATGCAAAGAGGATGCTCCGTCAACGAACACTTGAACCACTACACGAAGCTTCTTACAGGTCTAATTAACGTGGATGTGGAGACTAGTGAAAAGGATAAGGCGGTAATTCTTTTTGAACTCTCTTCCTAGGGAAGAGTATGAGGCCTTTACTCTCACTTTTCTAATGAAGACAATCCCTTAACTACGATGAGGTGTCTGCTGCACTTGTGAGTTATGAAGCAAGGAGACAGGACCGACTGTCTTCTTCGGGAAGCACAAAAGCAGAGGTATTGGAGGTAAGAGGCAGAAGTTCCAATTGGAAGGGAAGAGACGATCAAGGAGATCAAGTCCAATCAGGCTTCAGAAATCTGAAGAAGAATCAGTGTGACTTGTGCAAGGAACTAGGACACTAGAAAGCAGAATGCCCGAAGGCCAAAGGTAAGAGGTGGAGTCAAACACCGAGGTGAATCTTGCACAGGCGGATGGATCGGATGAAGACTCATCGGTATGGCTCTCTCTGTTACTACTCCTACTGTTTGTAACTCAGATAATGCTGAGTGGATCTTAGATAGCGGAGCCACCTATCATGTGTGCCCGAACAGGGCCTGGTTTTCTAGCTTTGAGAAGCTGGATGGATGTTACACGGTCATGGGGGATGACCATCTGTGTAAATAGAAGGGATGGTACAGTCCGTATCAAGATGGATGATGGGATAGTACGAGAATTGAAAGAGGTGAGGTATGTACCTCAACTCAAAAGGAGTCTTATCTCTGTTGTCACTTTGGAAGCATTGGGTCTGGTGATATCTGTTCGAGATGGTGTTCTCAAGATGATCAAAGGCTCGATGGTGGTGATGAAGGGCCCGCCGGGACAATCTCAACTACTTGAAGGGTAGTACGGTTATAGGTCAGGTGGAGACTTCTAATTCTTCAAATGATGGTTGCACGGAGGTCTGGAAGTAAAGGTCGGACATGGAGGTGAAAGGTCTTTGCAAGCTCCTGCAAAGAAGTGATCGTTGGAAGGTGCTGCTACCTGTAACTTGAAAGGTGAACACAGCATTTCTGGACAAGAAGAAGGTGAAATTCACCCAGTACTCCCCACTCAGAAAGTTTTTCTTGATTGTGTTCACGTAAGCGTTTGGGGACCTGCTAAGACTGCATCACTTGGAGGTCACAGGTACTTTGTCTCTTTTGTTGATAGTTTATCTAGGCATTGTTGGATATATCCCATGAGACAAAGGAGTGAAGCCCTAGATATGTTGGTGAAGTGGAGAAAGAATGGAGAAGCATATTGGTAGGAAGATCAAGGAGCTGCAGATTGGTAATGTTAAAAGAGACATGTACCAATTCCTATGATTTGGCCAGAACACTGGTATTGCTACTCACTTCACAACAAGTATAAATGGGTTGGTTAAGGAGGTAAACCGTTCCTTACTGGAGAAGGGTTCGATGGTTGTTGTCTAATGTAGATTAGACAAATCGTTTTGGGCTGAGGCGATTGTGTATGCTAGCCATCTCATGAATAGATCGACTGCGATAGGAGGTAGAGCTCCATTGGAAATTTGGTCTGGGAAAGCTGCTCATGATCATGATTGCTGCGGGAATTTGGAAGTCCGACCTACTTCAGTGCCAAGAATGGCAAGGTGAATCCGCGAGCAAAGAAGTTTGTGTTTTTGGGTGTCAAAAGGATGGCTACAGGTTGTGGGACCCTGAAAATAAGAAGATCGTGGTGAGTAGGCATGTCACATTTAGAGAGACTTCAGTGTTGAAGTCCCCGTCTCTCAGCAGGTGGAGAGGACGGAGACCAAGGAATTATCGCAGCGGGTGGAGGTTGATGCTACTCCACCATCTCCAGTTGGTTCGGCATTAGAGAAGACTTCACTGGATGTGACACCGGGTGGAGATCATGTAGCCAGGGTTGATGCTGAACAGGTTGAAGACATTGTTGAGGATGTCGAGTTGTTTTGCAGCCATTGGAACCAAGGTAAAACCATACTTGTGGTTAAAGAAGCATGAATCTCAAGCTTGTGATCGCGACAAGCTCCAGTTGAAGGCCGTTGTTCTTCATGATGGTCGTGAGGAGGTTCATATGACTCAGCTAGACAGGTTCTCTGCTGCAGATTCAGGTACAAGTGCTTGAGCTTGATGAAGCTCATTTTAATGAACTACGGTTGGCTTGATCCTTTGGGCAAGGTACGTAGACAGCCGTAAAGGCGCAGCCATTTGGTGATGCAACCTGTATGAAGCTGTTGGGTTCTCGAGAAGCTGATTGGACTTCACATAGAGGTGAAGTGTTGTGGCCAGTTGGACTTCACGTAAAGGTGAGGTGTTGTGATCTCGATGAACAGATTGATCTTCTGTGAGAAGATGTTGAGCTTACATAAGGAGTGTGTGCATCCAGTTGAAGCCGATGATGGTGTTCGGTGTGCTCTACGCAGACTTGGTTAGACTGTCAGCTGAAGACATGTAGACTAGATAGAGCTAGTCAGTTGGAGAGTCAGTGTTGGCTCATGATGAGTTCTTCATGAGGTCGTGAAGTTGCGGAGTAGGAGCCACGCACGGTGTTCGGCATGTATGGAAGTTCTCCTAAGGGAAGTATTGGGAAGGCATGTGTGGTGCATTCCAGTGGATAGCTGAGCTACAGATTCCAAGTAGAGATCGTGTGTATATTTTGCCGAGATCGTGTGTCGATTTCGTCCGGTGCGCGCAAGCCGAGATCGTGTGTCGATTTCGCCAGGTGATACTGGGGTACGTTGGAGATCGGCTCAGATTTGAAAAATCTTCACCGAGGTGGAGAATTGTTGGGAGAGAGGAGATAGAGGAGATGGAAGAAGATAGCGCAGAGATTAAACGACAAAGGAATAAGGAACGGCGCATGAGCAGGCAATTTGTGCTCCCGGTCGATGGCCCGGTCGACCGGTGGAGGAGGCCGGTCGATCGGTCCCGGTCGACCGGCGTGCACGGGCGGCACAGGATGGGCGGTCGACCGGGCCCGGTCGACGACTGACGTGGCCTCGCTCGCTCTCGGTTGGCGCGTCGACCGGTCGTCGACCGTGGCTTTGGTCGGTCGACCGCCGGTCGACCGACGGACGCGACTGGAGTTTCCTTTTAGGATTCAAATTCTTTTCTGATTGGGATTGAATCCAACCTGGGTTTCCATAAACTCAGGGACTCTGTGGCTATAAATAGAGGCTAGAGGCCTCATGTATTGTATCCCTAAAAATCCTTCAAGAATTCTCTCTTGTATTAGTTGTATTGATTGTTGAATCATAAGATCTCTCTCTCCCTTATCCCGAGGACGTAGGCACGTTGGCCAAACCTCGTTAAATTTGTGTGTTGATTGCTTTTCTCTATTGTGGTTGTTCGTGTTGCGTGGTGTTTCTCCGGCTGAATCGAGTCTCCGTCAAAGGGCGGATTCCTCAAGATCAAGTGGTGGTTGTTGTGTCTCCTCTTCTTTCGCGAACCGCTGCGCACAACGAGTGGTGTCTGGGGGGGGCACAACACCTTCTTCCTCCTCTCAACTCTCAACTCCTCTTAGTCCGACGACCTCTCTGACCTCACCCACTGAAGCGCCTGCCCCGCCGCCAGCTCTGCTCCGCCTTGACCCTCACTAGCATTGATGGCAACATGTCCCACGCCTACATCAAATCCCCCATCACCTCCGCCTGCATCAACTGCAGAATCTAAATCACCAAATCTGCTCATAAATCTCCATTGAAATCCAATATGAAGTGCCCATGCCTCCAAAATCCCCATCCTACAAATACCAATTTCCTCCTCTCTCTTCAATGGCTGAACTCAAAGACAACAAAGAGAACATCCCCCATTCTCTTCCCCATCTCAACTCACCATTAATGGAAGAGCAAGCAATGGAGAATGTGGATGATGAAGAGAGTCCCTCTTCAAGACATCACCCATTTCTTTTCCCCTCAATTTTCTCGTCCCATCATCATTTCTTTTGCCTGAAGTCAACATGGTTTGTCCTCAAAAGAGAAGAGCATCTTCTCATTGTACTACTACTAGAGTAAAGAATGTCTCTTCGAAAGGAATTTCGATGATTGATTTCTTGTGTTTATGCCTTTTTTATGTAGCTGGAATGATGAGATTAAAAGACACTTGTAAAAAAGCCAGGATTTTTGGAATTAATGAATCGATGCTGGAGGGTCGAGGCGAGGGCGTGAGGTTGGAGAGATCGTCAAAGCGGAATTAGGCGATCGCGGTAGTAAGAAGGAGAAATTATAGGGGAAAAAAGACTATTATTATTATAAATCTGAAGGAATAAGACAAACAATCAAAGAATAAGTTTGCATACAATGTAAGTGGTAGAGAGAAATTCTTATTTTTTGTATTTATTCAATCATCTAGACACCAATTTATAAGTATACATGAGAGGGAAATGGACATGAGTTACAAGTTCTTAATCATGGGCAAACCAAAATGTATAGGTTACATGATTAATGGTGGGAGTCATGATTAATGGTGGAAGTTATAGGACATCCATATTTATTATTATTTACAACACTCCCCATTAGATGTCCTTTATGAGAATATGCCTCATTAAAATGTTGCTAGTAAAATCCCTGTGAGAAAAAACTAGTACAATATTCTTAATCACAATATTTGACATGTCTCGTTAAAACCTTGCAAGAAAAATCTAGTGGGAAAAAATCATAACTAAAGAAAAGAGTAAAATACACAAACAAAATCTTCCCTGAAAAAATGTACCCCTATGAGATAAACTCACTTTCAGCATGTAACATCTCTGAGGCGGGCGCATTCCAATTTTATATATCAGCTACTTGAATGTCGATGTCGACAATACTTTTGTGAATAAATTTGTCAAGATTATCGTATTTGCTGATATTATACCTAATTTAATGGATGAAAAAAATTATCGTATTACTCTAACTACTAGAATTTAACAGAAAATAAGAAAATAACTTAGCATTACAATGTCACTTACTTCAAAATAAACACTATCACCAAAGAAGAGACGCACCCGAAGAAGAGATACAAATATTCCTTCCGTCTATCTAAATCTACATGGATAGAATTATAATTTTAATTATACAAAATGCAAAAAAATGAATATTCCCTCAAATTCACAAAACAAGTATTTGCGAGTCACAAAAGTGATTATTTCCTCAAATTCACATAAAAATAAGATAATGAGAATAATTCAAACAAAACTAAGATTACTTTCATATTTAGCTTCAGATTGGAGAGAGTTTTTTCGACTAATTTTAAGAGAGTGGATTGACGGAGAGAGGGGGCAATAAAGAAAGAGAGCAAGATAGGACAAATTGGGGACACACATAAAGGGGGTTAACTGTCCTAGTTTTAAATCACATCAATTACTATAATCATCAAATTTTATACTTAATATTCAGATAATTTCGAAAATTTCGGCAGCATCTCCTCTAAATATGAAGTCTGCCCCCATACAATAACTCAATTTCGGCTAACATCAGTCTACTTATCAATATACAATATCCCACGTAATATATAATATCATTTCGGTTTGACCTCGCCTACTTATAATTCCAAATTCCATTATAGAATTTCATTTAAAATCAATCAAATAAACATATACACAAGAGTACTTCCCTTGATGTAACATTCTAACACAAATCAATTATAAGTTCTACTCAATATGAAAACTACAATCATGCATATCTATCTCCATTAATCAACTATTAAATTATTACTCTTTCTCATAAGTATACCACTATCTACTACTAGCACTAATTCACAAATACTAATACAATTAGAGTTTACAAAAGGATTCACATTCTACAGCAAATACATGCATCATCTCAGAACATCTTTACAACTCTAAGCCAGGCTTCATCTTGTCATGACCTGAAAACGTCAATCTGTGATAGAGTGAGCGCAACAACTTAGTGAGTAAAGTCATTCAAATCAAGTAGGCATTTTATACCATTATAAATCAAGCATGATGCAGTTGAATATTTTCAAGAATAATCTCAATTATCTTCCAACTTATAATGAGTAGTGTAGCTTAATAGGTCTCTGATTCTTTATTATCTGATACTTGTTCTTCGCATTCTTCTGGACATAAGTGTCTTAATATTCACATATAATATCTTGTGTTATATAACATCTAACCTGATTGTCTATCTCTTATATTCACCTAGGGATTCATCGATCACATACACTTTAATATATATCACTTATAGACTTGATGATACATTATCATATAACATATTCGTATACTATTGGCTCGAAGGCCTTTCACCTTAGTTTTGATGATGACAACTTATGAAGTTATGTTACTAATGATCTTGTGTTTATTAAGTTTCATATATTCAATCAAGATTTTAGTCAGTGCTTAGATTCAACAAAAGATTCGATGATTCAAGAGCTCGCGCTTTAAGATCACATCAAGTGCTCAAAGAAGAGTCTAACTCATGGATCAAGTTTGGATCAAGTCGTCTTGAAGAAGAAGATTTACAAGAAGACTTTGGTCTAGGTTTATTTATATCGTGTGTAAGGATAGTCTAGTTTTGAATTGCTCAATTATACGCGCACCAAGGTTTATAGTTTTGGGTTTTCAGTTTCACTGTCTTAATTTTAAGAATTTATGTTTACATAGTTTATATCTACATAGAATAAGTTTCATGGTTTATATATATGTTGGATTCTATCTACACATATTAGTTATTGTTTAGAAAAACTTATTTTTATGAGTTCATGTGTTTCGGTTCAACATGTATACGGTTTTGAGTTTAAGATTATCATGAATACATCTTTCGATTTTATGAATAGATTTCATCAAAATAAGTTTACATGGTTTATATGTATATTAGATTTCATTCATATGCTTTATGCTTTATATGCTTAGATAACTTATTTTGATGTATCTAGTTCATATATTTAAGTTTTATTTTATCAAAACTTATTTTGGTACATATTGTCAAAAACAAGTATATATCATTTACTATGGGTATTGAATTCTATCCATACATACTATACTTCAAATGTTGTTCAATATCTTGTTTTGTATTTATACAAGTTTATTGAAAAATCGGATTTTCATTTCAATGTTTGGATTTTGAAAAATACAGTTTTTGGTTTATGTTTTAATTTTTATGCCTAAAAATAGTTCAATTATTTGTAATATATGCTAATTTTTGATCACACATATTTGTACTTCGATGTATCATATGAACTTATTTTTTTGGAATTTATTAGGATTTAATTGAATTTTTATAGATTTAACAAGTTGGTTTTTAAACCCTCAAAATTTGGGTTTTGGGCTGCTTACGATCGACCGACATGCACACATGCACAACCCAAAAGGTGATCGAGCGACTGGCTTAACCCTACCTTTATCGGAGGAAAACCGCGCACAAAAAATGTATGTTTTGAAATCAATATTTAAAGTGTGTGTGCTTTGGCTTCCTTAATACTTCTGTTATAACATAGAGGCTAAACGGGTCGAATCCACAGGGTCGGGAAGCGATAGAAGTTTTACCGGAATGTTTACGTATGTGTTAAAGTTTCTTCAACGTTTTAAAAAATCAAAAGAAAAGAAAACAAAGATGAAAAGAGAAGAGTACGGTGAAACACGAAGATGTGGGAAACATAGAAGAAATGGTTTTTTTGGTTTTTGATATATTTCTAGAACAAAGTAAAAATGAGAAAGAAAACCCATGGCTACTAACTAATAATGGCTCTACTAATCATGCTAACCTCTTAGTGATAGTTGTCTCACATGTATCCTTGGCCATCACTAGTCCTTGATTCAAGAGCGTTTCAAAGCATGATCCATAAGATAACTTTCACATCCAAACTCAACAAAAACAAGTGCAAGCTACACTTAAACCATCAAACTAAATAAGAGTAAGCATGGAGTAAAGTAATGTTAGCTTGTTAGAGAGTTAGGATGTTAGAGTGTTAGAATCCATCATCATGAGCCATCAATGGCTCTTGCAAGAGCAAGGCCAAGTAGAGGCTATTAGATTCATGTGGATTATCAAGTAAGAAGTTAGCAAGTTAGTAGTTAGTAGTTAGTTGCCATGAGAGAAAATTAGCTAAACATGTAAAAGGAGTTAGAAAAGAAAACAAAGAGAGGTAAAGAGAGAACCTTTCATAGCTTGTCACCTTCTATTACAAGTACTCTACTTTCCAACCATATATCACTCTCTCTCCCCCCTATTACCCTAAAAACTAACCTAAAAACACTTCAAAACTCCTCCTTCTTGAGTTCTGGAAAGCCCCAGGTATTTATAGACGAAGAAGGGTACCAGGGACAGTTTACGGAGCCGCGCGTTGAATCTCGGCGCGCGGCTCCATACCAGAGCTGCGAAAACGTGGCCCAGGTCGCGTTTCTGCGGCTGTACCAGGGCGGCGCGCAGCTGTTGACACTCTAAAAAAGACAAGATTCCTAACTGGCCTGAACAATGTCTAACTTGTTGACATTTATAAAAGACAAGTGACAGACAAGCTGACGACCAGTCCTGTACCCATCTCCGAGGGACAAATCAGCAACTTAGACTCTACTGATCCAGTGAAGCAGACAGTCAGCCTTGATTGTCTTTGAAGAGATCTAAGAAGGTCTAAGATGCTAGGTTAGCTCAACACTTAGCATCACATGAGCCCGAAGGGATAACCTCACCTGAGAGGCTAAGTTTGTCCAACTTCGCCTTGAAGCTGTTCAAATCTCTATCAGTGAGCTAACTTATAGCTTCGCCTGAAGCGCTCAGTTAACTCTGCAAAGAGTTAGCTTCGCTCGAAGCCACATGCAACCACGCAGAAGGATGGTCGGTAGCTTCGCCACAGATGTTTATCCAGCTCCGCTGAAGAACTTTCTTCTGACTTCGCCAGATGCTCCTTCCAGCTCCGCTGCGAGCTCAACGCGGCAGCTCCGCTGCGGGTCTTTCATGATCACCTTTGACCAATTAAATCTCCAGATGAGATCAAATCTATTTAAGATCAAATCTAATCGAGATCAAATCTGAGATCAAATTTGGCAGTTGTTTACCATAATCTTTTGACTCTCCTAAAACAAGTAAGAAGATCAGGGGAGATCTTTTAATTATTTGGAAAGAATCAAAACAGATCAGGAGATCGACGCTACCTGCTATTCCTAGATTCGCAGAAGCTGATTCTAGCCTCGCAGCAAGGCTACTTTCCAGATTTAAACAGATTGACTCAATCTGTTTCCAGATTTTCAAGGGACAATTGTACCCCTGCTCTCCCTATAAATAGCCCACTAGAGGCATACGAAGACGCGCACAGGCAGAGGCTGAAAAAGAGAGAGACGGCTAAACAGAGACCTATTCTCTTGCTTCCAAGAATTCAGAGAACCACTTCTCTAATCAGGGTGCTAATATCCTAAGATCTTCCTCCCTCTCAAGGAATTTCTGGAACCAGGCGAGAAGGAATTCCCAAGTGGAGGCAGTTTGAGAAGTAACAAGAGGGTTCTACCAACCTTTTGTTCTCCAATTCTCCGAACCAGGCGAGAAGGGAATCCCATTGATCGCATCGTTAAAGGGACAAAGTGATCGCGCGCTGACCAGACTCCTATCGGCACACTTCTCCAGAATCTCAGAGGAGATCTACTTGTAATCTTTTTTTAGAATACTTGTAATTTAGCTCCTCGACCCCTTTTTGTAAGTTTTTCCCTTTGTAAAATCAATGGAAAACAAGATGGCGACTCCGCTGGGGAAGGAATTCTCCACTGTTGAGAATCAAGTGTCACAATGCGACGAACAGACCTTCGGGTCTATTTCTGAATTCAAGAAAGCCGGTGTAGCCAGAGCCCCTCTGCCAAATCTTCGAAGCAGGTCTCTGTGGAGACAGATGAGGCTCTCTGCGAGCCTACCACGGTCCTCTGGCGCAACAAGGAAGCAGGCCCGCAATGCAAGGGTCAGAATCTTGAGCATGTTACCTTCGAAAACCTAATCGTTCATTTCGACCAAGGAAAATTCGAAGAACTCCTCTCTGGGGTGGTTTAATGCTCCGTGCATGAAAGCACAGAAAGGTCTCGATGGCCAAGGTTTCGGAGCAGAAATCGGAAGCAGAATCCTTCCAACACCTCTCAGCCTCGCGTGTGGCTAGTCAGGTTCCCTGCAAATCTAAGTCTCCTTTTTCAAAGCAGATGTGGAGGCCAAAGCAGAAGACTCTGTATGAAGCTTCAGGCGTAGTTACGCCACAAGTTCGTCTCTCTCGCAAAGAAAAAGGCAAGATGCCTGCCTGCTTCGTCGAGACTGTTAGCTGCGAAGTTACGACGACAATCATGCCTTCGCCTAATTCAGGAGCAGTAACTCCTCGCGCCAGCCTCGTTCTTATGAGCGAAGCTACTAATACAGTACCTCAGGGTACGCATGATGTTCGCAGCCGCGAAGTTGGTACCAAAGCACCACAGTGTGCTAAACTCGCTCTTTGCAGCGAAGCTAAGGGATTGCCCCTAAGTGCTGATAGCGGTGCTTATGCAGCTTCAGCGCCCAAGGGTATCTCCAAAGCTTTTAGCCGCAAATTTAGAGCCTAAGCACCATCTAGGGCTAATCACCTTCGCAGCAACATAGCGGATAAAGCACCACAGCGTGCTTTGCTCCCCAGTTCATCAAGCACTAAGCTCGCCCTTCGTAGCGGAGCTAAGGGATCGTCCCTAAGTGTTGACAGCAGTGCTTATGTAGCTTCAGCACCCAAGGATATTCCCAAGGTTCTTAGCCGCGAAGTTAGAGCTAAAACACTATTTAGTGCTAATTATCTCTGCAGTGATGAAAAGAACAGGGCATCATTCTATGCGCAATCCAACATAGCCTCTGCGCTGGATCGTTAGGCCCAACTGGGTCTGACTTGCGGGAATTCTTGACAAGCAACGGAAGTCAGAATCTTTCCAAACTTCTCCCTCCCGTTGTCAACAAGTGGGATGTCAGTTGGTGACACTCCACTCAGTCCATTGCCGGCTAGGACCAATCCCCGCCACTCCTCCAGGCCGACGATCATTTTTTGATCGACTGTCGGTGCAAGCTCCGGTGAAACATCGCAAAAGGAGCGTATCGCAAGATCTGCCCTCTGTATCCGTTAACATGATCGGAAGGGGACGAGAGCTGCATAGGGGCAGACGAGCTTCGCACGACACTCCCTATAGTTCCCCAGATCCGGATTATAGCCCAGGCCTTGGCGAAGTCTTACATGAAGGACTCTGATAGGGGCAGAATCTCACTATAATCCTATTGAGAAGGAGTGCTTAGCTCTTGTCTTTGTCGTTCAGAAGACACGACATTATTTGGTCGGCCAAACCATACATGTCATTTCCAGAGTGAATCCTTTGCGTCTTCTCATGACGAAGCCAGGATCATTGAATTCAAGATTAGCTAAGCGGGCGCTTCATTTGTCTCAATACGACATGCTTTTTATCCCTCAAAAAGCGGTTAAAGGCCAGGCCCTTGCAGAGTTCTTGGCTGCTCATCCGATTCCGGAAAACTCAAAACTTCATGAAGATATTCCAGATGAAGTCTTCGAATCCAATGTAACTTCAGAGGATGAAGTTTGGCAGGTGTTCTTCGATGGAGCATCACGAATAGGCCCTAAAGGCAGGATCATTGCCGGCGTGGGGGTTGTGTTTATCTCTCTGCAAAATCACGTCCTCCCTAGAGCATTTTCTCTGACGGAATCATGCTCCAACAATGTGGCAGAATACAATGCTCTACTTATTGGTCTTTAGCTCGCCCACGAAATGGGGGTACGCTACCTTGAAGCTTACGACGATTCAAAATTGATTATCAATCAGGTTAAAGGCGAATATGAGGTCCGTCACGAGGATTTGGTACCCTATTATCACGCAGTCATCGAAATGGCTAATCTGTTTGATGGCCTGTATATCGGGCACATATCTCGATCTCAGAATACTATGGCAGATGCTCTCGCTGCATTAGCAACAACGCTAGCCTTGCCAGTCGACACCGAGTATCACCTTCCAGTGGCGACTTGACACCTTGTCTGCTCTAAACATATGTTAAGAACCAGAGAGGTCTATAATATCTCGACGAATCTTGAGCCGAGAGATTGGCGATTTCCTTTCATCGACTATGCTCTACATGGTCTGCTGCCAGACAATCCTAAAGAAGCGGCCATCTATAAGATGAAGGTCTCTCCGTTTTTACTATGATCCAACTCTGAAGATACTTTACCGTTGTTCATACGACGGTATCCTCCTCCGTTGTCTTTCTAATTCAGAGGCACAGAAAGTGCTTAAAGAAGCACACGACGGCATATGCGGAGCTCATCAGCCAGGTCAAAAACTTAAAGATCGATTACACAGGCTTGGATATTACTGGCCAACCATGTAGCCGACGCCATCCAGTATGCGTGAAGGTGTAAAGCATGCCAAATTTATACGGACTTCATATACCAGCCTTCTGAGTGCTCCACCCAATGTTGCTTCATGGCCATTTGAAGCATGGGGAATCGATGTCGTAGGGCCAATCAGCCCCTCTTCAACAAAAGGTCACCGGTTTATCTTAGCAATAACCGATTACTTTTCAAAATGGGCAGAAGCTATACCACTGGTTGAAGTCAAAACTTTCAACGTAATTAATTTCATCAAACACCATGTCATCCATCGATTTGGTGTCCCTAGGCGGATCATCCATGATAACGGTCCCCAATTTGCAAGCCAGGTATTCTATCGGTTCTACAATAAATACCAGATTCAGAACGTGACTTCAACTGCCTACAATCTTGCCGCTAATGGCTTGGCGGAAGCATTCAACAAAACAATCATTAAGTTACTCAAAAAGTTTGTCTCCTCGAATAAGCGAGATTGGAATGAGAAGCTTAGTGAATGTCTTTGGGCCTACCGAACCACGGTTCGGACCTTGACAGGCAATACGCCTTTTTTCCTGGTATACGGGTTGAAGCAGTCATACCATTAGAAATCCAGATGCCGTCATTACGAGTCGCTTTAATGACTAAGATCACATCAGAGGACAATGATCGGTTGCGTCTTCAAGAGCTCGAAGCCCTAGAAGAGAAGCGGTTACAAGCTCAGCAGCACATTGAGTTTTATCAAGCTCGGATCTCAAAAGCCTTCAATAAGAAGGTCAAATAAAGAGTCTTCCAGAAAGGAGATTTGGTTTTAGCCGTCAGACGACCAATGATCATGACGCACAAAACCAAAGGCAAATTTCAGCCCAAATGGGAGGGACCGTTTGTAATAGAAACAGTCTATTCAAACGGAGCATATCGCCTTATGACTTCAGATGGTGATTTACTCATGATGCCGATCAACGGCAGGTTCTTAAAGAAGTATTATTCTTAATAAGAATCCTTCTCGTGATCAAGTTAACATTACACCTCTGATCAAGACCTTCGAATCCAAGATATGCAGAAGGAGCGCCCCTCTCTTCCTCCAAACGAGATCATATGACTAGTATAGAGCCGACCGTACACTGGTTGTCTCAAAGAAGAATCAAGGTTACGAATACAGTAACCGAATGATCCAACACCTTTAACGGTTAAGAATAGAGGAAAATGTTGGCCTTTAAGCCCAATATAAGTCCTCGACAACTCATCATGCTGAGGGGAATAACATGGCTAGCCCGGCTCAAACGGTAGTTGGTAAAGGCATATCAAACCCGTTGACGGCTGAAGATTTGCTAAAAATCCTAAGGGACCTGTTCCTATTTGATTCCCTCTCCAAAATCACTTACCAATTCTCATTCATGGAATGGTAAGACCACATATAAAGAACGACAGATCCATTCAAATTACTGCTATGTTCAATCACCTCTAACAGTAAACGAATCTCTCGGTCAAGTTAATACTACACTTCTGACCAATATCGCTCATACCGCACCATCCATTTCGCTGTTAAGTTAACATTAAACCTATGCCAGTGATTTCCTCTATTTTCTCAGTGAAAACGAGATCTTTCCATCCATTTCGCTGTTAAGTTAACATTAAACCTATGACAGTGATTTCCTCGATTTTCTCAGTGAAAACGAGACCTTTCCATGCTACGTTTAACACTACAACTCTGGCATCCATTTCGCTGTTAATGATTTTCTCGATTTTCTCAGTGAAAACGAGACCTTTCCATGCTATGTTTAACACTACACCTCTGGCATCCATTTCGCTGTTAAGTTAACATTAAACCTATGACAGTGATCTTCTCGATTTTTTCAGTGAAAATGAGATCTTTTCATGCTATGTTTAATACTACACCTCTGGCATATCTTTTTGTCAAGTTAACATTACACCTCTGACAAATTGCTTTCTGAATTCCTACGAAGTTCTTTTTGTCACGTTAATATTACACCTCTGACATATGATCTTTTATGGAATTCATTTCCTAGCTCCCCAGCAAGTTTCTGAGTCCCACTCAGTCTTTAGTGGACTTCTTTGGTTGTCACGTTAACAATATACCTCTGACAATGTCTTCCAAGTCCCATCCAAATTTTGAGCTTGGTGGCTTCTCAATCGGTTATGTCATCGCGACCTCTGAAGCAGATAGCCAAGTCTCATCTTTTCAGTCCGGCGAGGACTATTTCTTTGTCATCATATGACAATTTTGAGCTTGATGGCTTCTCAATCGGTTACGTCATTGCGACCTCTGAACCGGCAGATAGCCAAGTCTCATCTTTCAGTCCGGCAAGGACTATTCCTTTGTCATCATATGACAAAATTTTGAGCTTGGTGGCTTCTCAATCGGTTACGTCATTGCGACCTCTGAACCGGCAGATAGCCAAGTCTCATCTTTCAGTCCGGCAAGGACTATTCCTTTGTCATCATATGACAAAATTTGAGCTTGGTGGCATCTTAATCGGTTACGTCATTGCGACTCTGAACCGGCAGATAGCCAAGTCTCATCTTTTAGTCCAGTAAGGACTATTTTCTCAAATGTGTGACTAACTCTCTCAGCTTATCACCGCTGATTAGATTAGTTATATCATTATTCCGTTTCCTTTTAAGGGTCGCAATACAACTTGAAAGCAAGAATTCAGAAGATAAAACAAGTTGGAATGCGACAGGGGAGTCAAATAAAATCACTTTTTATTGATTCCAAAAGAGGGATACATGAATGCATAGATTACAAGCTACGAAGGCGCTTCATAGGACTTGATCCGTCCTTCAAGAGTGGCCAGCCTAGTCTTCCTCTCTTCAGCAGCCCTGATAAGCGCCTGCGACCTCAACTCGGCCTCATTAAAGCTCATTGTCTGAGCCAAGCAAGCTTCAATTTCAATCAAGGTTGCCCTGTGTGCTAGCTCATGCCGCAAGACTTCGTCATTCTGGGCCTTAAGCTGCTCAAGCCGGGCAGTCTCTTCAAGACGCACTGGTTCAGCCTTGGACAAAAGGAGATTAGCCTTCCTGATCAGTTCCTTGGCCTTTTCAATTTTATCCTCAGCGTCAAGAAGAGCACTGCTAGAAGCGTCTATGGCATCCCCGAGCTCTACTTTCCTTGTCTCCAAGGATTTCAAATCAGAAGAAATTGCCTTAGCAGCTTCTTGAGCAGCGAGATGAGCTTCATGCATCTGAGCAACAAGATGCGCAAGTTGTTCGTTAACTGAAGACTCCAGATCTGAATGACTAAGACGGCGCCATTCGTCCACGCCCCTCTCGAGTCTGTCCACCAGAAGCTCCAGTGTGGCGGCCTGGTCATCCCCTCCAAAGTCTCGGATACTGTCAATGCTTTGGGAGAGAACCACCTTTAAAGTAGAGAATGAGGTAGTTGAGCCCTTCAAGACCAAAGCGATGGATCGCTTCAAGCTCTTATAAAAGCTGTCGACTAACTCAGCCACGAATTCGTTCTCGGCCTCAATTACTCCCGGCAAACGAGCAGCCCCTGAAGATAGAGTTTCCACTGGCTTCACTGGTGTAACTATGGAGGAAATAATGGAAGTACTGGCTGCAACAACATGAGGGGTCGTCGGTGATCTCGGAGGAGTCCTCATTGAAACCAGTACACCAGCCACAACCGAAGTAGGACTAGTGACTATTTCTGGGAGAGCTGGCTCAACCACCAATGTTGGAGAAGTAGGACTGGTAATCACCTTCAGCTCTGCACTTGGCAAAATAGGCGGCACCGGCAAAACCAATGGCACCTCACTTACCAATATAGTTGGAAGCGAGGATGGTTCCGTAACTACTGTTCCCTCAATCCCCTTCCACTTGTCGGTTCAGGTTGATAGGAGGGCAAACCGTTATACAAGGCCTCCAGCTCAGCAGCATCCGCCGCGGTCGAAGTACTTGCTTCACCCTCGGTTCCCTCAGGAAGATTGGTTGGCTCTCTCGAAGTCGATGCACCAATAGGCGGGACACCTGTAGCAAGATTCTATTTAAACAAGGTTTAATGAATATCAGAAGAAAATCACTCACGAAAGAGCAGAATGCTACCAAAAGATGGTATCATCTCGCCTGCCTTAGCCGCAGTCTCTCTCTGAAGTCCTTCGACAATGGCATCAGTCCCCTCAGGATCCATAGGAAAGTCTTTGGCAGAGTCAACACGGATGGCCGGCCCACCTTCACTTGCCGAACCCTCGGTGGTCCACCCAAAAGAGCTAGAAGCTACGGGTCTTCCTTTTGAAGCCCCAGCACCCGAAGGACCTACATCGGCCGCATCATCTCCAGACTCTTCCGAGACGGCAAAATAGCCAGCCTCATCGCCTTCTCTATAAGTGAACAGGGGATCATAATGCTCCCCCTGTTCTCCGGCAGCCTCAGCTCTCGGGTCTCTCACCGCCTCAGTTCCTGAATCATAAAATAAACAATGAGCTATCTGAAATACATAAGAGTGTATTATAAGAACGGAGTTGATCATACCCGGGTCCGGAGCAGCTTTACCAGCGGTCTGCCTGCGGGCCGACAACTTAAGGACTAATGGAGCAGGAGGAGCAGGCACTGCAGATGATTCGCCCTCTGCAATAACAGTAGGAGCGTAGCGATGAGGCTTCTTCACTACCCTCTTCCTACGAGATCCACTTTCCCGCTTTCGCTTGAAGTGGATGTTAGGATCTTCTTCTTCCACTTATCCCACATCAACATGTTCCATGGGCGTCGTGCCTACCCCACCAGAAGCAGCTGCTGGAGCCTCAGCACCTGTATCCGCTTCAAAGCGAGGACTTCCTGCATCCAAGGCTTCGCTATCATCAACGGCAATGAATTCCCGAGGCCTGGAACGCGAACCCTCTTACCCTCGCTCTTCTCAGTGACCTTCCGCTTCAGCCGCTGAGAGATTAACTTCACACCAAAGGAATTAATAGAAAATCCAGTGGGTGTGGAGTTCGAACTTCTATACCACTGGCAGAATCCCAGGATAGTCAGAAGGTTCAGAGTCCTTAGCGGCATGCACAGTCGCGCCTCAATACAACTAGCAATGAAGAACCGCCAGGCACGAGCTCCATCGATGAGGCTCCCCATAAAGGCCAGACTGCTGTTCAGATTGCCTACATACAGTTGGTCATACCCAAATTGACGGGCAAACTGACTCGGAATATAGGGCTCCAGGTAACAGGTGTCCCCGCTTCTATACAACAAGTGTGATGGCCGAATGCTAACCAGCCATTCGAAAACTCCCCGACTCAATGACGTCTGCCCTTCCCCTACATCCTTAAATTCTTCACCATAGCCTGCATCGCGAATGTAGAGAAAGCACTGAAAAAGGCTGTAGACGTCATGGCGACACAGCAATTTGCGGACCTCAGCCACATAAGTCCGTGACCACGAACACCCCTCGAATCGACGGAGAAGCGCCATCCGAACACCTTCTGGGGGCTCCTCTCCGGCTTGGATAATGGAGGGGCAGTGAAGGGCGAATCATGCCATCAAATAAGTATATGGCAAACCAATTATGGGGTTTGGTCCGTCGCGAGGCAAGATAGTCCCCTTTCCCCGCTTCGTTGTTGGTGGCCTACAGAAGCCTCCGTCAATGCACGAAGGCCTCTTTGAATACAGCACACCATGGCTGGAAGAAGTCCAAGAGAATGACCATGGACTAGACGAACAGCAGGCAATAAGACAGTCAGATGAATGACATCGCCAGATGAAGATGGCACCACACATCTCTTCAACCAGACGTTAAAAAGCCAGCCAGAAGTGCCTTCCGGGACGTCGGCCGACGAGCCTGGTGGTGGAAACTCCGAAGAATATCACCTTTCTCATAGGGTCCATCATCTTCTTCCAGAATCAAATCCCTTGAGAGTGCCCTTGCATCCGACGAAAGATGTCTTCATCTGCAACTCCACAATGAGCTGCTTCAGGAGTACCCTCCAGCTCAGGGAACAAATAATTTTCCCAGCTCTTCAAACTGCATGAAGCTCCCTTATGGCTCCCATGCATGCTGGAGCAAATATAGATGTGGCACATCAATTCCCGGTAAGTCTCAAATAAGGTGGGCTCCTGCTTCTCCAGAAGTGCCAATTCCGCCTCGCACGGGAAATATTCTTCATATGGGAGAGACCCCAAAGGCAGAGCAGAGACTTCCCACATCTCGTGCAGAGCCATACCCAATTCGCCAACAAGGGTGAAGAAGGTCCCTGTAGCCGGACAGTACAACTCAAAGATGGCGTAAAAGTTCGCTACGCTCATCTGAATGCCATAACAGGTCGCCCTAACGGCCTCGTAGAGTCCCAGCCTCTCCAGATCTTCTTCAAAATGGGCAAGGACATATAAAGTCAAGTCCCTCCACCATGCCTTGGGAGGATGAATCCACCCCGGGTCCTGAAATCAGTGGCCGGATAATTGCCACAAACCTTAAAGAATTGATTTCCAAAAGTCTGAGCCACCGCGGGATTTTCTCCCACGGGGATGTCCGGAAGTACGTTCCCAGGATGGAGACCCAATATGCAGCGAGGAGGACCCGTCCTTGTGTAACCGGGGGACGGAATTATCAACTTCCCTACGTGAACAGAATCAGTAGTCCGCGTCACTTGCCACTGCATCTTCCGAGCCCTCGTCACACATTGAAAGAAGGACAAGGAAAAATGCCGTTTGCTAGATGGGAGATAGTACTTCTCACCATCCAATTTGAAAATCCACTGCCCCTCTCCGGCTAGCATCTGGTGATCGTTGTCTGGCGCTGCATCTCCGAACATGAAGCCGGGCTTCCGATAGATTCTTCAGTCAGAATCTTCAAGGGGAGCAATAGTTAAGATGCTCCTCATGGTGCGCTGATCCCCAGCATGAATAAGTGCATCCCGAGAAGGAGCGCTTCGCTCGCTGAATAGTGAAGCATGCCCTTGAAACTGCAGGCTGACGTTGCCATCCAGCCCCCTGGCTGTGCCAAAAAGACTGTTCAGAGGACCAGGAGTATAGTGCACTGCAAAAACAAGAAGAAACTATGATTAGTTCATCGGCCGAAGGAGAGCTAAAACAAGAATGTAATTTTTTTGTTAAGGCATAGCTTCGCTCTCCGAGCGAAGCTGGCCTAACAATAGCTTCGCCCCGAAGCTCAGCTTCGCAGCTGCAGCTTAACTCCGCACTCTCCACATGAAGGCAGGATGCAGAAAAATATCTAAATATTAGCTTCGCTCTGGAAGCTTGGCCTCAATGCGAAGGAGCCCCAAGAGCTAACTTCGCCAGAAGAGTATCGCTGCTTAAAAATTATTTCGAGGGCATTAAAGTCCTTTTCCAACCGCGCTTCTAAGGCTAACTTTGCATCCTATCATCCAACAGGATGTGAACCGCCTAAGGGATAGCTTCGTCCGGAAGCTTGAAGAAGAGATCCTTCGGTTCTAAGATTCCCAATCAAGAAATTAAGAGAAATTAAGGGACTTGAGCTCCCTGAGATCACTAGATCACAATGGATCATTCTAGATTCATTTGAGATAGCCGAAATATTGGCTTTAAGAAGAGATGAAAATCTCTGAACAAAAGGGAAAGATCCCTACCCGCGATAGGTCGTTCAATGACCGGAGGAGGAGAAGGACCCTCCGTCGTAGAGATTGCTACCTCTTTTCCTGCTCGTCTTTTGGGAGCCATCAGAGAACTGAAGAAGTTCTTGAATTCTCAAACGAAGAAGAAAGAAGAAGAAGAGGTTTGCAGTGCTCTGAAAATTCAAAGAGAAGTGGTGCCTTCTCTTTCAGCCCGATCAGGCTTTTATAGGCTGATGATTGCCTAAATGTCGCCTCCTCGAAAGAAGCGCAGGCAGTCGTTTCAAATTAATTTGAAACGGCGCTTAAAGCGCCTTCCCGAGAAGCGCTGCTTCAGCCCCGCTAAGGGCTAACTCCGCCGTGAGTCGAGTGTTGATTTAGCGCGACGCTTGAATAACTTCGCTGAGAAACATGCCTTAGCTCCGCCAAAAGCAAATCTCTAGCTTCGCGGAAATTCCGCGATAGCTCCGTCAGAGATTTGTTCCTGACTCAGTTGGGTGTCAGTCTCCAACTTCGCCGGAAGTTTAGCTCCGCTGAGAGCTTCTAATTCCTCCTAAGGAAAAGACTTGCCTAAAGCTAGTCCACTTCAGGTGTTCTTGAATCAAAAAGGAGAGAAACAAAGAAGATAAGCAGAAAATAAACTTTTATTGATTCAAAAGGGAAGATACATTGATACTACTACATCAAGGTTGTGTTTCGTACAACCGAATCATTGCTCCAAAGGCATACAAGTGGTCCTATATACTTTCAAGCCAAACCGACTAGACACAGAAGGCCTTCCTCCTGCACAAGGCCGTAATCCTTCGCATAATGGCAGATTTTGCCATCAAGAAGCCGGATCTTCTTTGATGAAAATTGCCAAAGGACCGGTGGCCACCAGAAAGCTGGATCTTCCATAATCAAAATTGGCAAAGGAAGGATCCAAGACCTTACAGGTGACGTCCGCTTTCCCGAAGTAGATCATCTCGGATAAGCGACTATCAACCCTTCTCGAAGTGGATCATCTCGGATAAGCGACTGCCAACCTCTTCTGGAACACTCATCAGCTGCCCCAGTTTGTTCCTCCTGCTTATGGTCAAAGTTTCAACTTGAAAATCAAGAGACAAGTTTCTGGTCTCTCTTATTAAGATGAAAGACGGCGAGCATAGTTCACTGCAACGTAAACTGGAGACAAGTTAGCAGTAAATCAAAGGAAAATACAAGCATGATACGCTAAGTCAAATTCTTTGGGCGAACCAATTTATATCCGAACCAGTTGCACTTTAAGGATTGATTTCAGTTAAGCAAAGGATAGCCTCGCTTGCACAGTGATGATGGTCTAGCTCAGCATAAGCCAAGTCCTAGCCTCGCCTACATGGCTAAGCCAGACTGATCCAGAAGGACGCAGTCTTGACCCCACCTATATGGCAAGACTGGCTCAACCTTGAAGAGACTAAATCCCAATCCTTGCCTATGTGGCGGATTTAACAGGCAGATTCAATAGATCAAGACAGGAACCCTGCATGGAAAAGTCTGTTTTTAATCAAGCGAGAATGATAGCTTTGCCGAGAAGCTGGAAAATAGGGCTGAAACCCTTCTCTGCAAATCAGTCAGATACAAAATGTAAAACAAGAGAAATCAATCCCTAAAGTAGCTGGTAAAGCTAAGATTAAGGGAGGTAAGCTCCCTAAAGTCACCAGTCCATTGGTAAAATCTCTGAATGACCGAGACTCACCAGTTCTTGGCCGGTTAGTGACCAGAGTGGGCGCCCCCACTACTTCAGAGATCTGAGTCTCCTTCTCTGAACAACCAAGAGATGTCATGAATGGACTGTTTCCTTGAAGAGGACTTCAAGTGTCCTATTTATAGGCCTCATGGCCTGATTGCATCGCCGGTGCTTCAAGCTTAGAAGCACGAGCAAATTTAAGGCATTCAAGTACTAAGCCTTGAGAAAGGGAATAGTCTCCCTCAGAAATACACGCAGAAGTAATGATCTTCCTCGTTAATGCAAGAGAGGTTATTCTAACCTCGAAAAAGGAGAAACCTTTCTCATAACTAGCCGAAAAACAGTTAGCCTCGGGAAAGGAACATCGTTCCAAAATCGATTTGAAGCGAATCTACTCCAGGAGGCTCGAAAACGAAGCTACCCAGACGCGAAGCTACCCAGAATCGCGAATCTACATGATTCCTTGGCAAACTTATTCCAGTCTGGAAGCATGATTGAAAGCAAATCTGAACTCAACCACTATGGCGACGTTCGTACTTCACATGCCATCAATCAAAGCAATTCAAAGTATTTCGGAGTCTGAACCATTCCATTGCAGACTTTCGAAAACTTTGAAGGGGGTCTTGTTAACACTCTAAAAAAGACAAGATTCCTAACTGGCCTGAACAATATCTAACTTGTTGACATTTATAAAAGACAAGTGACAGACAAGCTGACGACCAGTTCTGTACCCATCTCCGAGGGACAAATCAGCAACTTGGACTTGTTGATTGAGTTTTCCTGCACACAAAATATGAATATTAGATCTGAGAATTAAAGGTGTGCGAGGTTCTCAATACTAATCCGCGGTAGCAAGGCTATGCGGGTCGTGATCCTCTGGGAGGGACTAGCGATGGAAGCGTTTGTAAGTTTTACTCTAAAAATTATTATTTTTATTATTAGCAGTGGTATTTACAATGAAGTGGGAAAAAAGAATTTGAGATAGATGGAATAGAGATCTAAACTAAAGAAAGAAAGAAAGAAAGATTACCTCTTCAGTCTGCTTACCGTTTGAACCGTTGCGATGATTTACCTTTTCTTAGAGGGCGTACAAGCATGGCGTATAGGATCGTCCGCCTTCTTAACTACGAAATAAAAGACAACTATGAAGACCTGTTCATCGCCATAGGCCATCAAGGTTCCTTCTTCGGCTAGGTATTCTCGAAGCAGTTGGATCTCATGGTGGGCAAGACATTAGAGAAAGAAACAATGTCATAAAACAAAAATAGAAGAACAATGATAGAACAAAGATAGAGACACAATAAAACAAGAATAGAATAAAAGAACAAAAACAAACCTCGATTTGATTATTAAACAATGGTGGAAAAATACAACTTACACCGACTGTCACCATCAGTACAAGTGGATCCCTTCCTCCATGAATACATCGTCTCCTCTCAGCTTTTACAAAAAGAAAATAAAATTTACAAAGGAGGAAAGAAAATCTAACCTATAAGAAAGAAGGAAAACCTAAAAACCCTAGCTTTTGGCCCTCTGCTGGACGCTGGACGCTCTGTACGTTGCACTGCATGGGGTATTTATAGGTGCAGAGGGGCGAAGAGTCCCGGATAAAGTAGCCCACGAAATCTGGTAGCCAGATGAGATCAAACTGCCGCAGAATTGTGGCTTTTGCCGCAGATCTGCGGCATTTCTGTGGAATCTGGCCACGCGCTTTGGCGCGTGGCTTCTTCTGGTCCATCCATTTGGGCGCCTGCTTCTGGAAGCTGCATCCTGACTCTTTATTCTAGATTTTTCGACATAACTTAGTAATCAAGTTACCTTGATCTCAAATATCCCAAATCTTTTATCACGACTTTCCTTCTTATCTTTGGCTCTTATGCTCATCCTGCAAGAGTTTAGGGTTGGGTAGAATTCTATCCTTCCCTCATCTTTAATAATTGCAACTTTAGCCCTTGCATAATTTGCACTTTGACTTCTTGTAATTGCGCTTTTGCACCTGGGCTTCAAACATGGGCTTGGATCTGGGCTTTTGGGCTCTTTTAAGCTTTATTTATTATTTAATTCAACACTCAAGGCCTGCACACATTAAATAACAAAATATTAGTAAATGTGCAGAATTATATGAATAAATATGAAAATGTGATGGTAAATATGATGACAATTATGCATTTTTCACTACCAATCACACCCCCACACTTATCTTTTTGCTCGTCCTCGAGTAAAAACAAAGAAAAAGAAAAAGAAAATAAAAATTAATCTAACCTAACTCACTTTCGTAGGAATCACGGTTACACTTAGCACGTGCAACAAGCCGTTAAACCTCTAGGTTACCCTAGAGGACGAGTGTTGTCTCGTGAGGGTTTTCAGCGGATTGCACCCACAAAATCCATAAAAAGAAAATATTTGAATTATTATTGAAGAGACTAAGTAGTCTATAAGTTTTAGGATCCTCATTTTTATTCATTCTTAGACTTAGTCTTTATAAAGTAAATTGTTATCTATTTTAGGTAAGGGTCAAAATTGAACTTCTAATATAGTCTTTTTGTTACCAAAAATCATATGCATCCTTATGAATTTATACTAGGAATTCCTTAACTTGGACTCTCATGCCTCTTTATTATTTTTATAACTTCATCTAATTTTCTTTCGTGTAAGCATCAAGGCTTCTTGAGGCCCTAATACCTAACTAATTGACTATTAGATGTGTTAATAATTTTTTTTTTTAGCATGTATAACTCATCTAATTTTCTTTTGTGTAAGTATCAAGGCTTCTTGAGGCCCTCATACCTAACTAATTGACTATTAGATGTGTTAATACATATCTCATATTTCTTAGTTTTATTAAGCTTTCTAATCCACCCATGTAGCGAACTTAAAGTCGATGACTCCCAAACCGGTTGGCTTTAGGGCACCAGGTGAGAAAACACCCCGCGGACTCAAATTCGAGTGAATTAGGCCCCAAAACTAAGGACTTTATTTTATTTACTCACCTTTAGGCATGAATACTTATGCTTCTTGAGGCACATGTATCAGCTTAATTGGTGATTTTTTTTTCTTTTTTTTTTTTTTTTTTTATGAGGCACACGGTCTTTGTCTTAGAATCCTAGATATGCATTTGGTATGCACATTTCATTAAGGTAAAAATTAAGACTAACTACTTATTCAATTTCTCCTCCTATACTTAAAAATTCAACAATTTATTTATTTTGACCAAGTTTTTAGAAATCCTAATCATGATTTTCCTAATCCTTAAAACTAACTTAGGTTTCTTTCAAAAAAAAATAAGTCAAAATACTGTCCTTTTTATAACATTTTTTTTTTAAAATTTTTTTTTATTAGCAAATTTTGTTAGTGTCTATTTATGTTAGTATGTTAGTAAAGCCCACCCTCACACTTATCTCATGCATTGTCCTCAATGTATGAATGAATGCATATATGCATGAAACAGAACAAGGGAAGGCGGAAGTTACCTTAGGGTGGTGGTTCCGGAGGTGGTCTAATTGGTCCACGAAATGCGGCCCAATCAAGATGACAGATAATTTGGTGGAACCCACCAGAAACTTTCCTTACATAACCCACTAAAATATATGTATAATCAATTTTTAGTATTTCCACCCCATCAAATTTCCAAATTTCATAATAAATTTCAGAGTTAATTGTCTCAACCTCCTTGTCCCAAAATGGAGTATGAAAAGATGGAATTATTGACTTGGACATTATAGGTACGGGAACGAATACCGACTCAAGGAAGATGCTCAATCAAGTAAGGGCTCAGGAGTCGGGCTAGGTTCAAGAATTGAGTCCAAGTCAAGAAATTGAAACTCAAGTCCACAATCTTCTTCCCACAATGGAATGTGACCTAATATGGGTGATATCTCTTTACTTCCAATATTAAGGAATTCTAGCTCATCGCCATACAATTCTTCAAAACTAAGGTCAACATCTTCCGTCAGAATTGTACAATCAGTTTTAGAAGTAAAGAGATTGTGAGAATCTAGGTCGCATATCTCATTGGGTTCAATGTAATAAAAAGAACTTGCCAATTTATCCATAGGATTTTCAAAATTGCACAATTGGTCAAGTTCAATATGATCATCTAAAATGGGTGATTCAATTTCATGATGATTGGAATAGGGTCCAATGTTGACTCGGGAAAAGTGAAATCAGGTGAAGACACTGGAGTCATTATTGAATCAGGAAATAAAACTGAATCATCAAGTTGGGGATCATGATCATATTCATCCTCAAGTTCTATTTCAGGAAAGGAAAAACTTGCCAAACTATCAACAATTGGAGTTTCGACAAGTTCTAATAATTGTACTGAATTAGAATCTTGTTGTCCAAAGCAACTTGGTTCGTCGGCTCTAAAAGAGTGGTCAGCGATATCAGAATTAGCCGGACGGTGAGAACGTAAGGATTGAACCATCAAATCTATGTCATGCTCACGAGCTAATCTAGCCTGAGTCATGGCTTCAAGCCTCTTTTGTGATTGGGCTTGAAAAAAGGAAGTGTAATCGTGATGAAGTTGTGAGTCGGTGGACTCACGCATCATCATGTCTAAGATTGATGGTGGTTGTTGCTTGGACTCGTGCATACTTATCATTTTCCCGATAGATGGTAATCTATTCTGAATGGGGGGATCAGAGTATGAATCATTGAAAGAATGTGGACTAGATGGATATGAAGGACAATTTGGTTGAGAATTAAACTCGGGGGAATCGAAACCCCATGAACTCTGTGACGAGTTGAAATTATTATGGACATTATAGTCATAAGATGGAGGGTGTGGGTTATATTCATTCGGATAAGACCATTCCGGCACACTAGATTGGTCAAGTTATGATATGCCGGGTTGGTAATATCCGAAAAAGAGTTTGGTGTGTAATATGGATTAAAATTGAATTATTATTATATGCCATATCACACCAATATAAACAAAACAAACAAATAAACAAACAAAAAAAAAGAAAAATTCTAACCTAAGTTAGGGTAGACCTATGACCTAGACGACTCCTAACTGGTTAGACTGTCCACGGGAGGTAGGGTGCAGACTTTGACCACAAGTTAATCAGCCAGGTCAGGGCAAGATTGGTGGGAGGTTTTCCGTCAAAGACGTTCCTTAATTAAATAACCACCAATCTTCGGGCTTTCGGCCCTCAATCCCTTTTCTAGACACTGATTTGACAAGAGTCAACTTCCAGCACTGTTCCTCCTTAGGATAATCTCCTATTGAGTCCGAGATGTCCCTAGGGCCAACGTCTACTAATTTTTAAGTTAGGCTTGGGTTAGTGAGTGCTTTGGATATGATTTTTGGGCTAAGGAAGGGTGATGAAATCCCCACCTTATCTTGTTAATGGGTTATGCCCTTAAGATGAATTAGTGCACGTGTACAAGATAAATAGATAAGAATCACTCAAAGCAGAAAATCAACCAAGAGATGAGTCCTATTCTACATGCAATGCGTACGTACCTTGCTCCAGCACTCTTCAACAGTAAATTAAAGTAATTGAAAAGACACGTGCCTAATATGCAAACGTCTAATCAATTTTTAACTTTTGCAACAAATTTTTTTACTGTTGATTTAATTAGCAGTTACAGGTTTATCACAGAACAAAATCAACAGAGCAGTAAACAGTAATTGCAAATTGCAGCAACCTGCAAAAAGATGGATCAGTAGTTCTCTACTGTTGCCGCGGATCCGCGGCTATTGCCGCGTTTTCGCGGCAAACTAGTAGTCTCTGTTGCTCTGCCTTCGAGGGCAGAGGCACAGAGTTGCAATATGTCCACTTATGCTATTGTATTTCTGTTCTCCAAACCTGCAGACAGAAAAGAATAAAAGAATAGTTAATATTTTTTTTTTTTAGAGATAAAAACTTACCGTCCCTCCCCGGCAACGGCGCCAATTTGTTGATTGAGTTTTCCTGCACACAAAATATGAATATTAGATCTGAGAATTAAAGGTGTGCGAGGTTCTCAATACTAATCCGCGGTAGCAAGGCTATGCGGGTCGTGATCCTCTGGGAGGGACTAGCGATGGAAGCGTTTGTAAGTTTTACTCTAAAAATTATTTATTTTTATTATTAGCAGTGGTATTTATAATGAAGTGGGAAAAAAGAATTTGAGATAGATGGAATAGAGATCTAAACTAAAGAAAGAAAGAAAGAAAGATTACCTCTTCAGTCTGCTTACCGTTTGAACCGTTGCGATGATTTACCTTTTCTTAGAAGGCGTACAAGCATGGCGTATAGGATCGTCCGCCTTCTTAACTACGAAATAAAAGACAACTATGAAGACCTGTTCATCGCCATAGGCCATCAAGGTTCCTTCTTCGGCTAGGTATTCTCGAAGCAGTTGGATCTCATGGTGGGCAAGACATTAGAGAAAGAAACAATGTCATAAAACAAAAATAGAAGAACAATGATAGAACAAAGATAGAGACACAATAAAACAAGAATAGAATAAAAAGAACAAAAACAAACCTCGATTTGATTATTAAACAATGGTGGAAAAATACAACTTACACCGACTGTCACCATCAGTACAAGTGGATCCCTTCCTCCATGAATACATCGTCTCCTTTCAGCTTTTACAAAAAGAAAATAAAATTTACAAAGGAGGAAAGAAAATCTAACCTAGAAGAAAGAAGAAAAACCTAAAAACCCTAGCTTTTGGCCCTCTGCTGGACGCTGGACGCTCTGTACGTTGCACTGCAGGGGGTATTTATAGGTGCAGAGGGGCGAAGAGTCCCGGATAAAGTAGCCCACGAAATCTGGTAGCCAGATGAGATCAAACTGCCGCAGAATTGCGGCTTTTGCCGCAGATCTGCGACATTTCTGTGGAATCTGGCCACGCGCTTTGGCGCGTGGCTTCTTCTGGTCCATCCATTTGGGCGCCTGCTTCTGGAAGCTGCATCCTGGCTCTTTATTCTGGATTTTTCGAGATAACTTAGTAATCAAGTTACCTTGATCTCAAATATCCCAAATCTTTTATCACGACTTTCCTTCTTATCTTTGGCTCTTATGCTCATCCTGCAAGAGTTTAGGGTGGGTAGAATTCTATCCTTCCCTCATCTTTAATAATTACAACTTTAGCCCTTGCATAATTTGCACTTTGACTTCTTGTAATTGCGCTTTTGCACCTGGGCTTCAAACATGGGCTTGGATCTGGGCTTTTGGGCTCTTTTAAACTTTATTTATTATTTAATTCAACACTCAAGGCCTGCACACATTAAATAACAAAATATTAGTAAATGTGCAGAATTATATGAATAAATATGAAAATGTGATGGTAAATATGATGACAATTATGCATTTTTCACTACCAATCAGGACTCTACTGATCCAGTGAAGCAGACAGTGAGCCCAGATTGTCTTTGAAGAGATCTAAGCAGGTCTAAGATACTAGGTTAGCTCAACACTTAGCATCACATGAGCCCGAAGGGATAGCCTAAGTTTGTCCAACTTCGCCTTGAAGCTGTTCAAAGCTCTATCAGTGAGCTAACTTACAGCTTCGCCTGAAGCGCTCAGTTAACTCCGCAGAGAGTTAACTTCGCTCGAAGCCACACGCAACCGCGCAGAAGGATGGTCGGTAGCTTCGCCACAGATGTTTATCCAGCTCCGCTGAAGAGCTTTCTTCTGACTTCGCCAGATGCTCCTTCCAACTCCGCTGCGAGCTCAACGCGGCAGCTCCGCTGCGGTCTTTCATGGTCACCTTTGACCAATTAAATCTCCAGATGAGATCAAATCTATTTAAGATCAAATCTAATCGAGATCAAATCTGAGATCAAATTTGGCAGTTGTTTACCATAATCTCTTGACTCTCCTAAAACAAGTAAGAAGATTAGGGGAGATCTTTCAATTATTTGGAAAGAATCAAAACAGATCAAGAGATCGACGCTACCTGCTATTCCTAACTTCGCAGAAGCTGATTCTAGCCTCGCAGCAAGGCTACTTTCCAGATTTAAACAGATTGACTCAATCTGTTTTCAGATTTTCAAGGGACAATTGTACCCCTGCTCTCCCTATAAATAGCCCACCAGAGGCATACGAAGACGCGCACAGGCAGAGACTGAAAAACAGAGAGAGACGACTAAACAGAGATCTATTCTCTTACTTCCAAGAATTCAGAGAACCACTTCTCTAATCAGGGTGCTAATACCCTAAGATCTTCCTCCCTCTCAAGGAATTTTCAGAACCAGGCGAGAAGGAATTCCCAAGTGGAGGCAGTTTGAGAAGTAACAAGAGGGTTCTACCAACCTTCTGTTCTCCGATTCCCCGAACCAGGCGAGAAGGGAATCCCATCGATCGCATCGTCAAAGGGACAAAGTGATCGCGCGCTGACCAGACTCCTATCGGCACACTTCTCCAGAATCTCAGAGGAGATCTACTTATAATCTTTTTCAGAATACTTGTAATTTATCTCCTCGACCCCTTTTTGTAAGTTTTCCCCTTTGCAAAATCAATGAAAAATAGCAGCGTCGCCTGCTGCGCGCTGCCCGCTTGTCTCCCTGTCGGCTGCATGTCCCAGTTTCTAGTTTTAGGCCTCTGGTTTTGACGAAACAGCCCTCCAAAGTCAATGGCTATATTTGTAGGCTTTTAATCACCAATTAAATGGTGATTTTGGGTTTTCTTTTTCATTTCATGCCATGGACCTAGAAACATACAAGTGAGGTATTATTAGCAGAATTTAGTATTAAATAAATGTGAAGATGTGATATGAAATATGCAATTTTAGAGACTAATCACACCCTCACACTTATCTTTTGCTCGTCTCGAGCAAACCAAAAAACTATAGGAATTATTACACCACTTTCGCAGGTGACGCGATTGCACTGAGCATGTGCAACAAGCCGTTAAACCTCTAGGTTTTCCCTAAAGGAGTAGTTTTGTCTCTTGTTTTTAGAGGATTATATCCACAAAATTCATAACAAAAGAAATCAAATGTCAGTATTTTTGAAAACACATTTTGAAATAGAGAAAAGTGTTGAAGTATTTTTGCGAAAATATAAGTAATCCATGGTCAGAGGTTAACCAGATATTATTCTTCCTTAAACTAAGTCGAAATGCAAATATTATTATAAATTAAATGTAAGAATTTAAATTTGAATTGATTCTTTGATCTTTCATAAAACTCTTAGAAAAATATGCACTTTGTGAACAGTGAAGATTTTAGGATATCGACTCTAACTTTCATGCCATTTATTTAATATTTTTTTCTTTTTTCTTTCCTTAGTTTTCTTAGGCTTTCTAACTTACCCGGGTAGTGAGCCTTTAGCTGGTGACTCCCAAACCAGATAGTTTTAGGGCACCAGATGAGAAAACATTCCTCGGACTTAAGGACTCGAGTAAACAAGGTCACAAAACTAAAGGAGATTATTTTGTTTTTGTCCACAATTTTAGGCGTGAATAATCATGCTTCCTGAGGCATAATTACCCAACTTAAATAAGTGATTTTATTATCATTTATATATATATAATTTTAATGACATTTTCAGTCTTTGTTTTAATCCCAAAAAATTGTGTAAGTGTGAAGTGCATAAATCTAAGGCAAAAAATTCAACATCAAATTATCTTTCCAATCTTATTTCCTTATCCTAAAATTTAAACAAGATATATTATTTTGACTCAGTTTAAAATTTCATAATTTTAGGTCTTCCTAATTCCTAAGATAATCTTAATTTTCTTAAAAATAAATCAAAACTTTTTATCTTGTTTCAAAAAGTTTTGTAAAAAGAAAAGAAAAAGTTTTAATAAAAGAAAAATGTTTTTATGCAACAGAAAATTTTAAAAAGTTCCTAAAAAGAAGTGTAAAAGCAAGAAAATTTAAAACAACCTAAGTTAGTAAACCCTCCCCCACACTTATCTCATGCATTGTCCTCAATGCATCGTGAATGTGTATATACATGAAACAAATGGGAAGGGAAGGAAATATACCTCATGGTGGTGGCTCCAGTGGTGGTCTGATTGGGCCAAGCGTTGCTACTCAATCAAAACATCGTGGATCTTTTAGAAACCCGCAAGTGACCTCTCCAATACGACCCAATAAAAGAATGATTGAGTGAATGGTTTTATTTAAAAATTATCCCCATCTAATTTTCAATTTTCAAAAATAATTACTGAGTCATTTTCTTCAACATCCTCGTCCAACAATGAAGTGTGATTTTGAGAGATGATTGATTTGGACTCAAATGGAATAGGAATAAAAATTGATACCGACTCGGAAATTTGACTCAGATTAAGTCGTGATTCAAAAGGGGGAATCAAAATTGATTCAAAAATAGGGTCCAAACTAAAGAATTGATGTTCACAACTTTCCCATCACTGAAGTGTAATCATAAGATATTGGTAATTCAATTTCACAGTGTACTGGTACATGATTCAATGTTGACTCCAGAATAGAGAAAAAAATCTGGTAAAGATACCAGAGTCATTATTGAATCAAAGAGTGAAATGGAGTCACCAACTTGAGATTCAAGATCACTTTCGAGCTCAAGTTCAATCTCAGAAAATGGATAACTTGTCAAACTATCAAGAGGTTGATGTTGGTCAAGTTCAGGTTGGTATGATGAAATTGAAGCTGGATTTTCATAATGACATGATTCATGAGTCGTATGAACATTTGGTGGACATGATAAGTTAATCATATTTTGCATTATACGCTCGGTCTCTTGCACGAATTCCATAGTTTTTCCACAATGATTTCCTTTGAGTCGTTCTGAAAAAAAATACATGAATTTTGGAAATTTTATGGACATGATGAGGCTATCATTTTTTCAAATTATTTTTGGGCCTCTATCACTTCTTCTAAACTCCTTTCCAATGATGATTTTTCTTCAATAGGTGGTTCTGAAAAAGGAGTATATGAATCAAAATCGGGGAATGAATATTGTGAAAATTGTGGACAAGATGGTTGAAAATTTATCTCGGGGTAGGTGAATCCCCATTGACTCTGTGAAGAGTTGAAGGTATTTTGAAAATTATAGTCATATGATTGGGTATGGGTCATATTGAGTCGGATAATCCCAACTCGGCATATATGGTTGTTCATATTATACATAGCCGGGTTGGAGTTATCTGAGTCAAATGAGATCGGGGTGAAATATTGATTCATATTTGAATGAAAAAAATTGTTGTTGTTGAATCCATATCACAATTTACAAAAAAACAAACAAACAAACAAATAAAGTAAAAGAAAACAAGTCTATGCTAGGGTTGACTTAGACCTAGGCGACTCCTATCTGGTTAGACTGTCCAAGGGGGTACATTATCAGAATCTGACCACGAGTTAATCGGCAGATAGGGGCAAGATCAGTGGGAGGTATCCGTGCCGGAGCAACGGGCCTAATTATGCCAAACTACTGTTCTTCGAGGTTTCTCCTCTCAATCCCCAACCTTAGACACCGATTTGACAAGAGTCAAACTCTCACAATTTTCTCCTTAGGTTAATCTCCTAAATGAGTCCGAGATGTCCCTAGGGGGCCAATGTCTAGTAATTTTTGTTAAGGCTTGGTTGTGTGAGTGGGGAGGTGATATTTGGGCTAAGGGAGAGTAATGACTTCCCCACCTTATGTTGTATTGAGTTTTGCCCTTAAGTTCAATTCGTGCAAGTGTGCAATACAGATAAGAATGAACACACAAAGAGAGTAAATCACTCACGTGTTTGTCTTAATTATATGCTATGTAATATGTACACCTCCGTCAAGATCACAACCACACAAGAACAAAATACAGTATATTGGAATTGAAATTGACACGTGCCTAGATGCAAATGTCTAAACCGTTTTAAAGCATTAAATTTCTGTATTTTAATTCTTAAATTATTATAGTACACATGTAACAAATATTAGCAACAGAATATAAAAATATACAAGAATTACTCAACCATACAAGAGCAAGTGTAGACTTCTGCAATGCTAAAGAATTTGACCTGCACACCAAAAACAAAGAAGAAAAGTTAACAAAAATTTGAAATCAAACCGTTCCCATCCCCAGCAACGGCGCCAAAATTTGATCGGGGGAAAATCGTGCACAAAAAGTGTATGTTTTGAAATCAATATTTAAAGTGTGTGCACTTTGGCTTCCTCGATACTTCCGTTATAGCATAGAGGCTAAACAGGTCGAATCCACAGGGACGGGAAGCGATAGAAGCTTTACCGGAATGTTCTTATGTGTTAAAGTTTCTTCAACATTTTAAAGAATCAAAAGAAAAGAAAAAAAGAATGAAAAGAGAAGAGTACGGTGAAACACGAAGAAGTGGGAAATATAGAAGAAATGGTTTTTGTGGTTTTTGATATATTTGTAAAACAAAGTAAAAATGAGAAAGAAAACCCATGACTACTAACTACTAATGGTTCCACTAACTATGCTAACCTCTTAGTGATCGTTGGCTCACATGTATCCTTGGCCATCACTAGTCCTTGGTTCAATAACGTTTCAAAGCATGACCCATAAGATAACTTTCACATCCAAACTCAATAAAATAAGTGCAAGCTACACTTAAACCATCAAAACTAAACAAGAGTAAGCATGGAGTAAAGTAATGTTAGCTTGTTAGAGAGTTAGGATGTTAGAGTGTTAGAATCCATCATCATGAGTCATCAATGGCTCTTGCAAGAGTAAGGCCAAGTAGAGGCTATTAGATTCATATGAACTATCAAGTAAGAAGTTAGTAAGTTAGTGGTTAGTAGTTAGTTGCCGTGAGAGAAAATTAGCTAAACATGTAAAAGGAGTTAGAAAAGAAAACAAAGAGAAGTAAAGACAGAACCTTTCATAGCTTGTCACCTTCTATTACAACACTCTTACTTTCCAACCATGTAACAATCTCTCTCTCTCCCCTATTACCCTAAAAAATAACCTAAAAACACTTCAAAACTCCTCCTTCCTGAGCTCTGGAAAGCCCTAGGTATTTATAGAGAAGAAGGGTACCAGGAACAGTATACGGAGCCGCACGTCGAATCTCGGCGCGCGGCTCCACACCAGAGCCGCGAAAACGCGGCCTAGGCCGCGTTTTCACGACTGTAGTAGGGGGCACATGCAGCGCCGCCTACTGCGCGCTGGCCGCTTGTCCTCCTGTCGGCTGCATGTCCCGGTTTCTGGTTTTGGGCCCTTGATTTTGACGAAACATCCCTCCAAAGTCAATGGCTATATTTGTAGGCTTTTAATCACCAATTAAATGGTGATTTTGGGTCTTCTTCTTCATTTCATGCCATGGACCTAGAAACATACAAGAGAGGTATTATTAGCAGAATTTAATATTAAATAAATGTGAAGATGTGGTATGAAATATGCAATTTTAGAAACACCGGGCGATCAAGCGACGAAGAGTTAACTCTCTGTGCTTTGGGATCAGTCGACCGACAACCCCAACGATCATAAAAATAATTGTTGGGCGATCGACTGACACGCCAGTTTGGCCTGGGTTCAGAGCCCAACAGCTTGGTTTTCCTAGCCCTATATATTGGATTTTCTTGGCCAGTTGTTCTCAAGATTTTCAAGAGAAAAATTTTCCTATCTCAACTGAATTTTAGCAGCAAGTTTTTAAATAAGTTTTTGAGCTTTAAAATATATATCTCTATTTGTTTTAATTTTTTTGAAAATTAAAGAAAAACAAGTTTGGGAATCTAGTTTTTATCTGTAAATTTCGATATCATTTCAAGAGTTTTTCCAAGTGTTTTCCTTTGTGTTTTTTCCAAAAACTTTATGCAGTCACATACTTGAGCTATGCATTGCAAATCTATCCTTTAAGATCTTGTATTGTGAGAGGTGTTTTGTTTGTGATCACCAAGTTCTTATTTGTGATCTAAGTGATCACCAAGTTGTAATTTTCTCTTTACTTTGTGTTTGGCTTTGTGCCTTCTCTCTTGTATAGAGGTGTGAGAGTTGGAGTTGTGTACTCCCAGCTTGTAAGTTGTAATTCCTTGGTGGAGGTCTCTTTATGGAAGGTCCTTGTTGAATATAGTGAAAATCTTTCTATATGAAGGCGGGGACATAGAGCGGTGGCTCGAACCTCGAAACATATTCTTGTGTTTGCGTTTGAATCTCTTTATCTCTCTACTCTCTTCTCTTTATATCTTGCATTGCTATTCTTACTCATATCTATTCATGCTTGATATTGTTTATGTGTTTACACTAGTATTCAACCAAGAGAGCTATTGAAGCACCTCAACTCTTAGTTTAGAGGAATCATGAGGAGAAGTTCTAGAGCCCTTCACGGGGAACTCGACTTCACTCTTGGTTATACATTATGTGCTAGCATTTATTTTTAATTCCGCATTATTTGTCACTAGAGTAGCACTATACCTATTCACCCCCCTCTAGGTATACTTCATATTCTGCTTATATTCAGTTCACAACACATTCGTGTTTTACTTATAACCCACGGTTACAATTACATCTCCTGGAGTTTACAATCTTAGGTTAGTTTATAATTCGTTATTGTTCTTCTAATATACATATGAGATGCAAAAGACGCTGACATCATATATCACTCACAGTAATATCTAAATATAATCGTATGTTCATATAAGATGAAACACATAACAACCACATCCATATACCGAATGTCACAAACAACCATACTGGGTGTCATAAACAACCACATTCATATACCGAATGTCAAAAATATATATTCATGCATGTTATGAATTGACCAAGTAAAAATATCAAGACATTAAAATTTATGCCAGCACACTTTAATAAAAATAATAACAATGCTCTCTTTCGATCACCTCCGATTCAACCTGGTCCCTTCCTCCAATGTATTAAATATATAATACTCCCCTTCGATTACCTCCAATTCAACCAGGTCCCTTCCTCCGATATATTAAATAATAATAATACTCCACTTCGATCACCTTCGGTTCAACACCGTCCCTTCCTCTGATATATTAATAAACATTATGCAATAAATGACATGCATGCATACAGTTACACACCAATATGCAGAAACAAATACTACATACACAATGACCATATACATACGTATGCACATTCATTATCACAAATAGATTCATAACCATACCGATATGTCACACACAGTCAAGTACATATGATTTCACTTCTTGATTCGTTATCGTAGTTTCAAGAAATTTTTATAGTATCTAAGAGATACTAAACACATATGATGCATACGACTTAATAGTCATAGTATTTTATTGATCAAGTTCTAATTCATACAACCAATATTCGATCTTTCTAATCGTATTACTGATTCATCTCTTATTAATTAGTTAATACGTGAAATCCATTATCAATTGCCTCTTTTATCACCAAGTAGACTGACTATTGGTTATAACCGATGTAAATCAAAATTTCTTAATTTCTTCTGATACAAATTAATAGTTACACAATAATTCCTATGTCACATGGATTATCAACAAAATTTACATTATAATTATATGTAATTCAATCAGGGATTGATTTTAATTCTTTTATTTGGTTCAGACAGGTGTTAATCTCAGATCCCACCAATACCGGTATTAACACTATCGGTTTATTATCATCATTTCTTGATCAGGTTAAAGGTAGTTAAGCTAACTACAATTCATGTTTTTAACAGTGTCTTAACCTGGGTACTAGCCACCACTTAGTTATGTTCTCAATTCATTCTACATGAATTCTATTATCATAATTATTTATCGAGTTAGCCAGATATTGCCTGAAATTATATATATATTAATCAGTTCATCCTAACATTTTCCATCATCTATATATGATTCTCAATTCATCAGCTATAATTTTGAGAAACTCTTACATTGTATATATACCAGTTATTGAAGCTAGATTAGTATTCTTACTAACCCGTTCAAATATTGATTTCAAATCTCATTCAATTTATTCAGTTTCGGTGTTAGTCCCGAATTCCATCAGTACCGGTGTCACCACTACTGGTTACATAACATCGGTTTCATAATTATAGATTCCAATTATTAATTCCTTGAGTGATGTTTTATCCTCGCTAAACATTGTTTGTTTCTATCCATTGCTAATTAGTCTAATTACTGGTCTTAACCGGTGTTAATCAATGGATACTAATTTCTGTTGATACCACCGTTGACTTGCACAACACTTTTCAATACTACACAATTTAAATCCTTATTTCATGGTCACGATCATTATTAGCATTAAAATTTTAAAATATAAGGTTCACAGCTTTCACAGGACCGAGGGAAAAACTATACTCACTTCATATGGAGATTAATTTTCGATCCCAATACAGATAGTAGTCAACTTAATCATATACATTATTCTACTCCGTTAGTTACTCAGAGTTCAGTCTGTACGAGCAATTATCTTACTTGATCGGATAACAATAATTTCATAGGTTTCCGGCTACAGATTACCTTGCAATAATTTTAATTTAGAGTTCACGATAAATTTCAATTAAATTCCTATTCACATAAGAGGTTCATATTCTTAGCCATATTTAGCCAATTGTTACTTGCCACTGGTTCTCATCGATTCAAATTAAATATTTATTTATCAATTTTTTCATATTCGACTAATTAGTCTTTACTGTCTGTATTAAATTTTTATTCTATACATGTATCCGATATTTAATGTGTTTATTCACACACACATACACACTCACGCCATTCTTGGTTATATGATTTTTATCCAGTAAATACCCGTAAACATATTCATTATATTTCAAGTTAACATTCAATACTTATGATTCAAGTAATTATCATTCATTTGACATGCCCACACACATTTTCATACCATACAAACTTTATTACTATCCCGTTATCATTACCGTACACAATTCATTACGTTCCCTATTCATTTTTCTACGCGATCCAATACCTCGTACGTATCATGCTCACAAGCATATATATGATAACATATTCACGCCCATGCAAAGAATATAATGATCGGTTAACATACAAGCTTTACTCACCCCTTAATGATATTCCTTATTCCAATAGATCAATATTATCAATATAATTACTCATTTATTATTATCACTTAATTAGAAAACTTATAACTTGAGTGGGGACTTTCACTCACCTTCATTCCATAATTTTTTGAATGCCAAAATCACATACTAGTACTGAGGACGCATAGCTCTCGTCTCTACGAATGTAACAACTCTAGAATCTTGCAAATCGGAGTCCAGAAGGCCGAGATATCACTCGAATACCCACGAGATACGAAACAGGGTTAGATATGTATTATTTGAAAATTTCAAGGGGCTATTGGTAATTTTCAGGGCCCCAAATGTAATTACTAAACTACAAGGGACTAAAATAAAATTTTACCTTTTTTATATGAAAACAAGTCGGTTTTGGGTGAAAATTGATCGAGTTTCTTAAAATCCAAACCCAAAACCCATTTGCACCCCTTCTCCTTCAACAAAGCAGCAGCAGTTGCCGCTGCTCCTTCCACTGGTCGCCCCGCCAGGCGGCCATCGCCGCCACCTCGCAGCTGCTGCTGCTGCTTGCGGCCTCCGCCGGCGGGCTCTCTGCCAGCCAAAATAGAGAGGGGGAGAGAGAAAGAGCAAGAAGGAAGGAGATATGAAAGGGAGAGAGAAAGGAGGGAGGGCTGCTGCTCCTCCAGGCCCTCGCCGATGCCGTCGCCGGCCAAAACCCAATAGGAGGGAGGGGAGAGTGTGTGTGGAGGGTGAGAGAGAGGATAGAGAAAATGAGAACACCAATGAGAGTTTTTCTCCTTGATTTCATACATATCATCCCCTTCAATTATATCCCAACACCCTCTCCGTATTCAATCCCTATTCCCTACCCTGTACATTTCCCCCACTCTCACCTATCCACCTTGACTATTTCATTTCCTACAATAACATAATCATTTATTTATTATAAAATACAAACATGAATTATATATACACAATTAGAATTAAATACCAATACTTGGTATGCATACACATATTCCATAAGTAAATATATTCACATATTTCACATATTTTTCATACTTTATTACTCAAAACAAATTAATAAATAATTTCAAGAATACCTGGTAATGTACTGATTATTATTATTTAAAAAATTTAAAATTCAAAAATATAAGAATAACTCAAGATTTAAAAGATTTGAGTATTATACATACACTTATATCAGTGTATAATAATATATAAGTAATCATTTCTCTCATATCTCTCGATCCGGTATGATTTATAAAATTCAATCTCAGTCCAAATTTTTTCCAAATGAATTTCCGAAATTCATTTCACACATAAACCATTAATTTAACTATCATATAAATTTCTGAAAAATTTCATTAATAAAATAAAAAATATAAATCCTGGATTTAATAATCCGGGTGTTACAAAGGGCGAAAGGGGAGTGGGATCTTACCCTTCTCGGGGTCATCGAGCAATTCAGGTAGGAGTCGGGCGTCAGCAGTCGGGTTGCAGGCCGAGAGGTGCAACTGGGTGGCAGGTCCTGGCCGAGCGAGGTGGTCGATGAGCGACTGGGAAAGAAGAAATGGTAGGGTTAGGACACAGGAGAAACATGTGTGTGTGAAAGAGAAAGAAGACAGTAAATAAGATGGTGATCGAGGGGAAATCAAGCACAGAAAATAACATTTTTGAATCAGTGATCATGTGCGTGTGTGTGCTTTGCCTTCTCTTAATACTCTGCAATAGCAATAGTTGCTTTGCTGGTCGTATCCATAAGGACAGGAGGCGATAGAAACTTTATCAGTAATTCACAAAATCGTTAACGAGTTCTTCTTTTTTTCCAAAGAAAGAAAAGGAAAGGAGAAGATAAAGAAGGAGATGAAAATATAGTTTTGATGTGGAAAAAGAGAGTTGAAAACAAAATCAAATAAAAAGAAAACCCATACCTAACTTTCTACTATTTGATCACACTAACCGTACTAACCTCTTTGGGTGATTAGTACCTCAAAAGATCATTGGCAACTCATAGGCTTGATTGTAAGAAGTGTTTCAAGGCTCCAAGACGTAGTGGTTAGCATTCAAACTTCGCAAACAAGGTACAATCTAAGATTTAATCATTAAGACTACAAGCATGAAATAAGAAAGATTTGCGAGTTAGCTTGTTAGCAAGTTAGGAGTTAGAGACCCATCATCATGAGTCATCAATGGCTCTTGTAAGAGTGAGACCTATTTGATGCTACTAGATTCATGTAGGTCATAATTAACCAAGAGTTATGTGCTAATGGGTCCGTAGTTAGTTCGTCATGGAGAAGAAAGTTAGCTACTCATCTAAAAAGAAATTAAAGAAAATCAAAATAATTAGATTAAATCAAAAAACTATGAAGAGAAAGGAGAAAACTTGCATTAGATTGTCACTCTTTATTATAAATTCTCTCTCTTTTCTCATGAACCTCTCTCTAACCTAATCCTACATCTATAAAGAAAGAGAAATTTCATGAAAAAGAAAAAAATCATAATCTACAACTAGAAGAAGAATAATTCCTGCTCTTCTCTCCCCGTTCTCTGCCTCTGGTGATGTATTTAAAGGTATAGGAGACTTGGGCACCAAGAAATGGGGGCACGTATCAAAGATCAGGGCCATCAGCCTTGATCCTGCTGCGTTTGTGAGACACTTCTAAATACTATTATTTTTCTAGATTTTTCACATATTTTCTTGCAAACTGGGCTTCAATTCGGGCTTCAAATGTGTAGCTATTTTGGGCTTCTAGAAGAAACTTGAGCATCAAGAACTCTTTGAATAATTCCCTAAAATAGCCATTTTCAGTCACTTTCTCCATTTTGTCCCTCTTCCAGTGTAATCTGCACACAAGAGACAGAAACTGGTTAATAGCATGGTTTTATTTGTAAACCATATGGGAGAATGCGATAAAATATGCAGAATTGATGTCTAATCTGGGTGACAGAGGGGAAAGTAAAAAGAGTCAAAGTTGTTTCTACGCAGCCTACACATGGGAATCGCAAGTAAAAGTTAAGTCCAGGAATGTCAACCCCATAGAAAAGACGCCCGAGTCTCAATCTAGAATTTTTTGACTCTCAGTAAGGAAATTGAGCCGAACTTGGGTTTTCGTGAACTTAGTATGAGCTTACCAACGCCAGACCAGTTTCAAGCCTTAGTTGAGATTCAATCTTGGTTCCGGGGTTGACAAACTCGGACCAAGCACTGAAAGCTCAAATTTGAGGCTTCAATGCTGGTCTGTGGCTGTCAACCCCAGACCAAGAAAATTCGAGATTAGGCTTTCAACTTTTGGTCCAAGATTGTCAACCCCGAACCAAGAAAAATCCGAAAGCTGAGCTTCAATCTTGGTCCGGGGTTGGCAACCCCGGACCAAGATCGAAGCTCAAGAAAGGAGATTATTCTGGTCGGGGGTTGCCAACCCCCGATCAAAATGGCAATCGCCCGCGTCCAAACCCGCTACGCTGATAGGGTGAAATGACCTAGTGTCTACGCTATGCCGAGCTGGCCAATCAGAGGTTGGTATTTTAAAAATAAATTTGAGAGAGGTCTGTTTTTAGAATTAAATTTTAAAAAAAGATTTATTCAAAAAATTTGCCCTTACTTTTGTCAATTCAAAAGTTAAAAGAGAAAAAAAAAGTTCACACCATTTTAAGGGTCTTATTCTTCCAACTAGGGGTGTCATCGGATCGGATACAGATTGGATATTGTCTTTACCATATCCGCATCCGCACCCAAGCTTCGAATACATATACGGATACGAATATTGACGGATGTGAAAAAATGATATCTGTGTCCGTCAAAATCGGATATCGGATATGGATCAGATATTAGCGGATCGGATGCGGATACTAATCAGATATGTAAAAATGGATACGGTTAAGGAAAAACTAAACGGATATACTTATATTACTTTTTATCTCATCTATAATAATATTAAATGTGATACATATTATGAATATTATTGTGTATATATCAATACTTCTATCGTATTCATTGTCATTCGACTTCTATAGCAATGGAATACACGACCTCCGGTGCTAAATACCAATTCGGATACCACGGTTGATGTCGAAATACTCAAAATATCTTGTGCTACTCTTGCAAGAATTGAATACTTTCCACTATTACTTTTTCACCAATTCAAAATGTCAAATTCTAATGTCTTATTCCATTGAATAATAGTCTCTTCCATACGGATATCATTATCAAGCACCCAACATTCGGATATCAGATCGAATATTAATAGAATATTACTTTTACCATATTCGTATCTGCATCTAACTTTCAGATATAGATACATATACGAATATTGACGGATGTGAAAAAATAATATCCATATCCGGAGTGGAGGCGGATTCAGACGCAGATATCCGCGGATAATCTGCATCCGGTGGCACCCCTACTTCCAACTCTGCAGCTCTTTAGCCCCACCAGCAACCCACTAACTTCACTCTTTAATAGCTATTAATCTACTAGTTTCACTGTACAACTTTCCAACAATCCTTTATATCTCCCCTTCACAAATTTGCAGTAATTTAAGTGGTATGGAGAAGACAAAAAAAACTTAAAAGTCACGACAGATGGTGGAAAGAAGGAGAGTTTGGTGAGAGATGCGGTTCATGTACCATAGTACGAAGCTCCTCGGCACTGCCACCGGAACATCGATCCTGACGATCTAGTGGTGGTTTCAAGGGGAAGCTGCTTGTGTTCTTCTGAGAGAGAGACAGAGAGAGAGGGTCAAAGTTCGTGGTAATTTCTAAAAAAAATAGTCATTTATTAGAGCGTGAAAGAGGAACAAAATTGTTAGAAGGCAAGTAAACTTTTATATTATTGTTTTTTTTGTTTTAAATATTACCTCTTTATTTGCATTACGAAACATGTGTACTTATTTAAGTCTATGGATTTAATATATTAAATAAAGTCAAACTACATCATGTTGATGCATTATGCCTTCACATTAATTTTAAACTATTATTTTGCTAATGTTAACACAAAACACCAACAAAGTATTTACCAACTAAGCATTGTTCAAACTGCAATACGCTTTCTTCCTTTGTATAAGGGCATGGATTCCAATCTTCCCATTTGTCTGTTAGTATTTTGAGTGTCTCATATTTATCGGAGAAGAATTCAGGTTTTTTGGCAGTTTCTTAATATGAATCTATCTCCTATTTTGATTTGGTTACGGATTTTTTATTTCTCTAAGGAGGTACTGATTTGAGTTCGTATTGGATTAGGATCATCCTAAGTGCCTATATAATTCCCTCAGGGGTGGTCTTTTGAAGGTCTGTCAAGAATTCAAGAGAAATTCTAAAATTCCACCATTGAGAGTTGTGAGAGGGATCTCATTATAACTCTTGTGTTTTTCTTCAATAAATATTTCTCCCCTCCTCTCCTTAGATGTAGGCACATTGCCGAACCACGTTAAATCTTGTGTTCCTTGGTTGTGTGATGACTGCTTGCTAGTGGCAGATCTTCTACACTTTCGCTTTCGCTGTTGAATCTTCGACTTGATGTTTCTCTGTTGTTTGATCAATGATAGATCATCAACCATAGGAATCAAAGCGATGGCTAGCAAGATGACCACGACAACCAAGTTCGAGGTGGAGAAATTCCACAGGAAGTCCAACTTCTTGTTGTGAAAGATGCGAGTAACATCGTTGCTCGTGAAGGAGGGCACACACAAGGCCCTACTTGGTATTGAGAAGAAGTCATCGAAAATGGAGGATGATGAGTGGCATGACATCGACTTTCGCGCAAAGGCGACGACCATACTGTCCTTATCAGATGAGGTCCTCTATAATATGATGAACGAGGAGACAACTGCTGGTCTTTCGTGTAGGTTGGAGAGCCTTTACATGACAAAGAGTTTGTTGAACAAGCCCTTCATAAAGAAGCAGTTATACAGCATTCGGATGAAGGAAGATACGCCTATTGTACGACATCTTAATACTTCTAATAGAATTTTAAGTGACTTGTTAGCTCTAGAGATTAAGCTAGAAGAAGAAAACAATGCTCTGCTTTTACTCTCTTCTCTTCCATCAAGTTATGGCCACTTGGCGATCACCATCATGTAAGATAAAGAGACCTTAGAGTTAGAAGATGTCAGACAGATGCTCCAGAAAAATGAGCAGATGAAGAAGACTGATTCTACGGAGGAGGCTTCAAGATTATTTGTCAAGGGTCAGAGGGGAAGATCAAAAAGTAGGAGACTCAAAAGGGATCCATAGGTTTCTAGCAGTTTCTCTTACTACTTTTGCAAGAAAGCAGGGCACATCAAGAAAATTTGTATGAAATATAAGGAGATGCAGAGGAGGAAAGGTGGCAAAGATTCTGATGGGGCTAGTACCAGTGAAAAGTCAGATCAAGCCGGGGTTGTCGAAGAAGCAGATGAGGATTCATGTAATGTCTTGATAGCAGAGTCAGGAAAAGGTAAATACTCATATGCTTCGTTACTTGACTCGGGGTGTACATATCATATGTGCCCAAAAAGGGAGTGGTCAGTACTTACAAGTCTTATGATGGAGGCTCTGTCCTGATGGGAAATGACATCGTGTGTAAAACTATTGGCATCGTCAACATCCATATGAAATTGTTTGATAGACATGTTCGAACCCTCACGAACGTTCGACACGTTCCGAACTTAAAGAAGAATCTTCTCTCGTTGAGAGCTTTCGAAGCTCGTGGGTACAAGTTTTCTGGTGCAGATGGAGCAATCAAAGTTATAAAAGGCTCCATGACGATTCTTAAAGGAGAATAGGCAACAAACTTGTACAAGTTCACAAGAAATATTATTATTGGTGATGCTTTAGCAGCAACAGAGAAGAAGGATACTACAAGACTTCGGCACATGTGTCTTGGACACATGAGCGAGCGAGATCTTCAAATCCTACACAAAAAGAGTACTCTACCAGGTATCAGTTAAACTTAATCTTTGTAAATTTTGCATTATGTGTAGACAACGTAGAGTAGCTTTCTCTACATCTCAGCACAAGACAAAGGGCTTGTTAGATCTCATACACGCGGATGTGTGGGGGCCTTTGCCAGTAGCATCTATTGGAGGTGCAAGGTACTATGTTACTTTTATAGATGATTTTTCAAGAAAGGTTTGGGTATACTTCTTGAAGCAGAATCAGAAGTATTTCAGAAGTTCAAGGAGTGAAGAGCTTTGGTGAAAAATCAGACAGGGAGAAAGGTGAAAGTCTTGAGCTCCGATAATGAAAGCGAGTACACCTCCAAAGAATTCAAAGACTACTTAGAAAGTAAGGGCATCAAACACCAGCTAAGTATTCCAGGGCCACCAAAAAAAATAAAGTAGCAGAGCACATGAATCAGACACTTACAGAGCATGCCCACAGTATCAGATTACAGGCTGACATGTTAGAAGAATTTTGGGCAAAGGCGGTGAATCATGCGAGTTATCTGGTAAACATGTCGCCATCAATAGCTATTGATCTTCAGATTCCAGAGAAGATATGGCGAGGAGTATCTGTGGACTATTCAACCTTACAGATTTTTGATTGTCTGGCATATAGTTTGGTTGATAGTCAGAAAAGGAACAAACTGGAGTCCAAGGCTAAGAAGTGTATCTTCATCGGGTTCACCAAAGGAGTCAAGGGTTTCAGACTTTGGGATCCTGAGAAAAAGGGCGCCTTTACCAGCAGAGATGTGGTCTTTGACGAAGATTCAATGTTGCGAGAAAAGTCAGAGACGGAGGTTAAAGCGCAAGGTGGACCTTCAGACAGTTCGGCAGTAGACACTTAGAAAAATGGAGTCGAGTTCTCAGATAACCCTAAAAGGCCTGAAGGGTCAGAAAAGGACTCCTCAGATTCATATGGAGACAACCAGGAGGCTACTCAAGAGCAATCTAAATCGTTGAGGCGGTCAGTCACAGTTACAGTGCCACCAACAAGGTATGGCTGGGATGAAGATCATGTCTCTTTCGCATTAGTAACAGAAACAGGAGAACCTGACAGTTACAGGGAAGCGATTAAGGCAGATGATCACGACAAATTGATTACAGCCATGGAGAAAGAGATGGAGTCTTTTGATAGAAACCAAACATGAATGTTAGTCGATCTTTCAAAGGACTCCAAGACAATAGGTTGCAGATGGGTCTTTCGCAAGAAGGACAATGAGCAGTTTAAGGCAAGGTTAGTTGCCAAAGGATATGCTCAGAAGGAGGGTATTGGCTACAATGAGATTTATTTTCTTGTAGTTAAGCATACATGTATTCGAATGTTATTGGTGATAGTTGTTCAGTTTGATCTAGAGTTGGAGCAGATGGACGTCAAAACAACGTTTCTGCACGATAAGCTAGAGAAGAAAAATATACAAGAAATAACTTGAAAGTTATATTCAGAAAGGTAAAGAAAATAAGGTGTGTCTTCAAAAAAAATCTCTCTATGGACTTAAGCAGTCTCCCAGGCAGTGGTACAAACAGTTTGACTCTTTCATGATCAAGGTCAAATACAATCGATGTGAGTATGATAGTTGTGTCTATTTCAAGAAGAATAATGATCCGACATATTTGCTATATGGATGATATGCTGATTGTGGCGAGAAATAAGACACATATTCAGAAACTTAAAGCTCAGCTCAAGAAGGAATTTGACGTGAAGAAATTAGGAGAAGCTAAGAAGATCTTAGGTATAGAAATCACTCGAGACAGAGGCTCAGGAAGACTTTGGCTATCCCAGGAGAACTATGTTCTCAAAGTGTTGGAGAGATTCAACATGGCATAAGCAAGACTAGTCACCAATCCTTTGGCAGGTCACTTCAAATTATCCTCCAAGCAGTGTCCACAGTCTCCGAAAGAGGAGGAAGAGATGTCTCGAGTACCATATGCTAGTGCAGTGAGATTACTCATGTATGCTATAGTCTTTTGCACTAGGCCTGACTTAGCCTCTGCAGTTATACAGTAAGTTGGTTTTTGTCAAATTCAGGAAAACAACATTGGGAAGTAGTGAAGTCAGTGCTACAATATCTGCGAGGAACTGCGAGACTAGGCTTGGTGTTTCAGAGATTGGAAACAAAGAAGTCTAGGTTACTAAAAGGTTATATTGATGCAGACTATGCAGGAGTTCTTCATCAGCGAAGATCTACAACCGGTTATGTGTTCACTGTAGCTGAGTGCGTCATTAGTTGAAAGGCAGAGTTGCAAGATACAATTGATTTTTCAATGACAGAAGCGGAGTATATGGCTGCAGTTGAGGCGTCAAAGGAAGCTTTGTGGTTGAGAGGATTGGTTGAGACGTTCAGTATCATACAGGATTCAGTTTGGGTTCATTGCAACAGCCAGAGTGCTATTCATCTCGCTAAAATTCACATGTATCACAAGCGGACGAAGCACATTGATGTGAGATTTCACAAGATACGTCAGTGGGTCATGGATGATAATTTGATTGATTGATAAAGTCAGCACGAAGAAGAATCAGCGGATATGATGACGAAGACCATCCCGATGGAGAAGTTCAGAGCATCTATAAACTTCATCAAGATTCTCCAAAAGTAAAGTGACGAACGAGCTCTCGGGAGGGAGCCATGTGAAGTCACAAAAGGGGGGATAAAGGAAAGCAAATGAAGTAGAGGCCAATTTCTATGGAGGGACTCAATAAACATGTGTCAAGGTGGAGATCGTTAGTATTTGGAGTGTCTTATATTCATTGGAGAAGAATTCAGGCTTTTTGGCAGTTTTCTAATACGAATTTGTCTCCTGTTTTAGTTTGGATACGGGGTTCCTATTTCTCTAAGGAGGTGCTGATTTGAGTTCGTGTTGGACTAGGATCATCTCAGGTGCCTACATAAACCCATCTTGAGTGGCCATTTGAAGGTGTGTTAAGAATTCAAGAGAAATTCTAGAATTCCACCATTGAGAGTTTGAGAGAGATCTCATTGTAACTCTTCTATTTTTCTTTAATAAATATTTCTCCCCTCCTCCCCTTGGACGTAGGCACATTGTCAAACCACGTTAAATCTTGTGTTTCTTGGTTGTGTGGTGATTGCTTGCTAGTGCTTGATCTTTTCCGCTTTCGCTTCCGCTTCCGCTGCTGAGTCTTCGACTTGGTGTTCCTCTATTATTTAATTGGTGATAGATCATCAACACTGCGATCGGGGTCAGTACTTTTTCAAACTAAAATTGTAGGGCAAACTAAGAGGCGTATTACTTGTTATTTCTAGGAATCAATCTGACAACTAATCAATGTCACCGATCTAATTGGCCAGTCGGTGAATATCAGGTGAGAGGTTTTCTGTTCAATAGAATGTTCCTTAATTACAGAACCACATTTCAATTACCTTCCTTAGTTAAATACCAATTCGACTGAATAAGTCAGTCTCAATATACGGTATATCAGTATAACCCTTGTATAAAAAATATTAATTCATTTACACAGTACTTGGAGTGAGGTACGCTTATAGCGAATCTCCTTAAGACAATTACGTCCCCTGCTATGGTGTTAATGGGTTACTGGAAGCTGGTCTCCCAAGATACAACACTCCTTCACGATATTTGGATAGCACTACCAAATCACCGTACGGTTAAACCATAGTTAACCAGTACCTTCACAGGATAATCAATGCAGTAGGATCAAGACAAATCTCAGGAAGAATATTTGGCTTTACTTTGGAGGAACACCTACGGTAGAGAAAGGAGGGAGATAGAAGAATATTCTTTTTTGGAAGTCACAGATTCAGATAAAAATTCTATTAAAGAATCTGTTGAATTTTCTGAGCCTTCTTTCAGAACGAATCTTGCTTTAGAATCTGAGTTACTTCCTCACTTTCAGTTCGTAATCCGAGTTGCAGAAGAAGGAAGAGAGAGATGCGCTTTTTGCTGTGTCGCTGTGTGTTTTAAAATGAAAGAGATGAGCGCTATTTATAGCACTCCGGGAAGGGCAGAGGCATAATTTGGAGTCTGAACGGTTGCAACGGTTCGGTCTGAACCGTTGTAACGGATCGTACCAGATAGGAACCGCACAGACCGTTGCAACGGTTCGCGTTCGGTTTCCTTTCAGCCGTTGCACGGGTCCGGATGGAGCGGGCGCGATCCGCTGTAACACCGTACCCGTGAGGCCCCGTTCAAAAAAAATTAGACCGGGTAGGGAACCCGTACCCAAACCTGAGCCTGAGCCCGAGCTCCGGGCTCTGGGCTCAGGCTCGGGTTCAGGTTCCCTACTCGGTCCGGTTCTTTTTGAAGTGGGCCTCACGGGTACGGTGTTACAGCGGATCGCACCCGCTCCATCCGGACCCGTGCAATGGCTGAGAGGAAACCGCACGCGAACCGTTGCAACGGTCTGTGCGGTTCCTGACTGGAACGATCCATTGCAACGGTTCAGGCCGAACCGTTGCAGTCGTTCAGACTTCAAATTACGCCTCTGCCCTTCCCGAAGCGCTATAAATAGCACTCCTTTCTTTCATTTAAAACACACAGCGACACAGCAAAAAAGCGCATCTCTCTCTTCCTTCTTCTGCAACTCGGATTCCGAACTGAAAGTGAAGAAGTAACTCAGATTCTGAAGCAAGATTCGTTCTAAAAGAAGGTTCAGAAAATTTAACAGATTCTTTAATAGAATTGTTGTCTGAATTAGTGACTTCTAAAGAAGAATATCCTTCTATCTCCCTCCTTTCTCTACAGTGGGTGTTCCTCTAAAGTAAAGACAAATATTCTCTCTGAGATTTGTCTTGGTCCTGCTGCACTAATAATCCTGTGAAGGTACTGGTTAACTACGGTTCGACCGTACGGTGATTTGGTAGTACTATCCAAATACTGTGAAGGAGTGTTGTATCTTGGGAGACCAGCGTCTAGTAACCCTTTAGCACTATAGCAGGGGACGTAATTGTCTTAAGGAGATTCGCTATAAGCGTACCTCACTCCAAGTACTATATAAGTGAATTAATATTCTTTATACAGGGTTTATACTGATATACAAGATATTGAGATTGACTTATACCAGTCTAATTGGTGTTTAACTAAGGAAGGTAATTGAAAGGTGGTTCTGTAATTAAGGAATGTTCTATTGAACGGAAAACCTCCCACCTGATATTCACTGACCTGGCCAATTAGATCGATGACATTGATTAGTTGTCAGATTGATTCTTAGAAATAACATTCTTAAGATAATTATCTACTGAAGTTACATACTTCTATTCTGCTTGAAATTGCAGAAAATGTCTGAGACTAATCAAGACAGCTCAAGTAAGGCACCAAACATACAGATTTAAACTTTAATGCCTGCTCCACTTCCTAACCCGAAGCCGAAGAAGGCAGAAAAATTTGATGGCACAAAATTTAAGAGGTGACAACAGAAGATGCTTTTCTACTTGACCACTTTGTATTTGGCCAAATTCCTGCAAGAGGATCCACGAGAACCCAGAACTGATCAGGACTCAGTCCTTGTAGTCGATGCATGGACGCAAGGTGACTTCCTTTGCGGAAACTATATTTTAAATGGACTGGATGACTCTCTTTATAATGTCTACAGTCCAATCACAACAACAAAGAAGTTATGGTCCAGTCTTGATAAGAAGTACAAGCTGAGGATACCGGTACCAAGAAGTTCGTCGTCGGGCGATTTTTGGAGTACAAGATGGTGGACAATAAGACTGTGATCGGTCAGGTGTAAGAGTTTCAACTTATCTTTCATGAGATAGAGGCTGAAGATATGAATCTACCTGAAACTTTTCAGGTTGTTACTATTGTAGAGAAACTCCCACCTGTATGGAGAGATTTTAAGAACTACCTAAAGCACAAGCGCAAGGAGCTGAGGTTGGAAGATCTCATTGTGAGGCTTCGAATTGAGGAGGACAACCGAAAGTCCAAGAAAAGGAGCAACAAGAACTCCTATGAAATCAAGGCCAATGAGATCGAAGACTCAAAGGGGAAAGCGTCTACTTTCAAAGGTTTAAAGCGGAAGAAGACTGCTCAAGGGTACAAAAGTAAGGTCCAAGAAGGCAGAAAATGCGCTTCAAGGAAACTTGCTACATTTGCAACAAAGAGGGACATTAGGCGAATGAATGTCGCAGCCATCTCAAAAAGAATAAGAAGAACCATCCACAGGCAAACCTGATCAACCATGCATCGCCAAGCCTTTCAGCTGTGGTGTCAGAAGTGAATCTAACGACCAACAATAAGGATTGGTAGGTAGACACTGGGGCTACTCGGCACATTGTTCTGAGAAATTATTATTCTCTGAATTTAAAAAATTAGAGCAAGATGAGCAACTCTTTATGGGAACTCAGTCGTCTTCAAGGTTGAGGGAAAAGGAAAGGTCATCCTGAAGTGGACATATGGGAAAGAGCTTACTATGAACGTGTGCTACATGTTCCAGATATCTGCAAGAATCTGATCTCTGGATCAATACTTAGTAAGAAAGGATTTAGAATCATTTTCGAATCAGATAAATTTATACTTACTAAGGGTGGGATATATGTGGGTAAAGGTTATCTTGTTGATGGCCTTTTTAAGGCTAATTTTGCAGTTGTGGACAAAAAAATCCGTGTATTTGTACCCTAAGCTTATAAATAAAGAAAAGTCTTCTGTTTATTTGTTTGAGTCTCGTATTTTATGGCATGTTAGATTAGGGCATGTAAATTACAAGTCTTTAAAAATTTGTCGGATATATTTCTAAACTCAACTTAGAAGAAAATTCACAAATGTGAGATTGGTGTTAAGGTCAAGTTCGCAAAAAATTCATTTCACTTAATTTATTGAAATACAGGACCTTTAGGGTTAATTCATAGCAATTTGTGTGAGTTAAAGTTTACGCCAACTAGAGACGGAAAAAAGTATTTTATTACGTTTATTGATGATTGTACAAGATACTGTTATGTGTATCTTCTAAACAGTAAGAATGAGGCAATGAATATGTTTATAACATATAAAGCCAAAGTTGAGAATCAACTCAATAAAATATTAAGATTCTAAAATCCGATCGAGGCGGAGAATATGAATCAAATAATTTTAGTGAGTTATATGCTAAATTTGGTATAATTCATCAAACTACAGCACCATATACTCCTCAGTAAAATGGAATTACTGAACAGAAGAACATAACTTTGAGGGAGATGGTCAATTCCATGCTCGTAAGTTCTGAAGCGTCGCAGAACTTGTGGGGAAAAGTTTTGTTAACTGCAAATTATATTCTAAACAGAGTACCCCACAAGAAACTTGATCTTATACTATTTGAGTTATGGCATGGAAGTGTTGGCCCAAAGGCCCATCACTCTAGTTTTGATGATGATTAACTCATGTAGTTATATTACTAATGATCTTGTGTTTAATTAGTGACAAATTCTTTGATCAAGATCTTAGTAGGTGCATAGCTTCAACAAAAGATTCAAAGTCAAGATTTGGAGCTAGCACAGAGTTTGGACCAAGTCAAGAAGATGAGAAGCCTTCAAGTGAAGACTTCAAGAAGATGAAGACTTGTGTCTAGGTATAAGATTTTTATTTTTAGATAAAATGTAAAGGATAGAATAGTTGGTGGATTGCTTAAATATATATCACACACACACTCTTGATTTAGTTGTCTTTTCATAAAAGAATTTTCAGATTTAGAAAAGACTTTCATTTTGGAAAAATACGATTTGGTTTTTGGTATTCCTTATGTATATGTTTTAAACCAAAACCATATTTAGAGCTTAATGCCAAAAACATAGATATTTCATCTTAATTGTGTAGTGGATCATATCCATACACACTATGCTTTAATGAATTCAAAATATCTTGTTTTTATATCATGAAGAATTTTGGGAAACAAGTTTTAGAAAAATACAAGTTTTCATTTGAACCAATATTTCCAACATACAAAAATAGTCCAAATCTTTTATAACATGCCTTGATTTTGTGCAAGCATGTTTGTTTATCAAAGCATATTGGTTAAACTATTTTTGTAGAAATTCCTTGTATTTTATGGGATTTTATGTGAACCAAAAGACTTAGTTTTAAATCCCAGAAAAACTGTTTTCAGGCTTCAGCTAGTCGACTTACTACCTTGCTAGTCGACTAACTCTGAAGTCGGTCGACCGGATCGGCCGACCGACGTGCACGACGTGCACGCCTTGACCTGGCAGATGGCCGGTCTGCCGACCCTGTCGACCGGAACTGAGAGCAGTGCTCTCTGTTCTTTTGGGTCGACCGGGCGGTCGACCGGAGGCTCCAACGGTCGGATTCTTGACCGTTGGCGGTCGACCAACAGGTCTGACAGACCCCAACGGCTAGTTTTTGACAGCCTATAAATTTGGGGATTTGGTCATTGTTTTTCTCTAAGATTTAAGGAGAGCTTTCAAGCCAGTTTTTCTGATTCTTTTAAAAGAGTTTTCTCCACATATTTGAGAGCAAATACTTCCAATTAAAAGGGAAGATTTTATCAAGAGTGTTTAAGTGATTTCCTTGAGTTTTTCACCATAGTCTTTCCTTACTTTCTCACAATCACTTGAGCTATCCATTGCCTTATCTATCCATAGGATTGTGTTGTGAGAGTTTGTAATTGGTGATCAAAGTGTTTTAGATCACCAAGAGATTTCTTCTTTGTTCTTTGAGGAGGCGGACAAGTGTGTTCGCGGTGGTTTAGAGTTCTTGTGTGAGCTCGGTGGTTTGAGGTGCGGCCTCGGCGAGCTAGTGAGCTTGCGTGTGTACGGGCTAGGGAGTCCGAGAGCTTGTAGGTGTTGCGGCACCGGGGAGAGATCCATTGGGATCTTGCATAGTGGAAATCCTTCGTGTGTCGAAGGCGGGGATGTAGAGCAAGTGTGCTCGAACCTCGAAACAAACCTTTGTGTTTGCGATTGCTCACTCTCTCTCTATCTCTTTGTCTATATCTTGCATTCAATTATAGTGTTTATATTTATATGCTTGATATACTTGTGTGCTTAAATTGTTATACTTGCTTGGGTTGTTTGCTAACACTTGTATTTAACCAAAAGAGCCAACGCGGCACCTCAACCCTTATCAAGGGGAATCTAGAGGAGTTTGTCCAGAGCCCTTCACGGGAATTCGGCAACACTCTTGTGTTATACGTGGTGTTTAGTGTAAGAGTTTAGTTTAGGTCATAATAGTTTTTAATTCCGCATTATTTGTCATTAAGTGACCATTAGATTAGCCATCACCTATTCACCCCCCTCTAGGTGAACTTACAATTGGTATCAGAGCTTGGTACTCTGATTTGGGTCTTACAACCTAGAGTTAAAGATCCTCATTTTTAGGCTAATCACAATATTTTGTACACACACCATGGACTTTATGTCACCACCCACATTTGACATTCTTAACATCCAAATTTGGAAGGTTAAGATGTCATTGTACCTCAAAGCCCTAGGCATTCATGTTTATCTTGCTACCACTAATGATTCTTATGTTAATGATAGCAAGTATATTGAGGCTAATACAAAAGCCCTAAATGCTTTGAAGAGTACCCTAAATGATGATTACTTATTTAGGGTTGCTAACATTGACTCGGCTTTTGTAGCTTGGAACATCATCACCTCCCTTGGCGAAAAAGATCTATACTATGCCGGGAGCGATTCGGACGTTGGAAGCAACACCTCCAACGCATGCTTTATGGTCCAAGGGGATAACCCCCTTGAGGTAAACTCCGAATCCAATGATGAAGACATGTCATATGATGAGCTTACTACCTTTTGTCAACTTGTGCTTGAAAAATATGACATGCTTAAAAAGAAAAATAAAAATTTAAAAAAGAACATTGCTTGCATGCATAAAGAACATGATTCATTTAGAAGTAACATTGCATGTTTAGAAAAAGATAACAAAATTTTGAAAAAGGAATTTGATTGCATGCTTAATGAAAAAGATTCATTAGAAAATAAGGTTGCATGCATTGAAAAGGAAAATGAGATGTTGAAAAATGAGAATGTTTCCCTTATGTCTAAATTAAATGATTTGTGTGAAGGGAACACTATTTGAAGGATAAAATTGATTTGGTGAAAAAACAAAAGGAAGTTGTTTTTCAAGAAAATAATTCTTTAAAAGAAAATTTTGTGAAAAAGAAAAGAATTTGTTTCGAAAAAGAAAAAGAAAAACGATTTTATATCTCACCATGCTTTAAATGCCACCACTAGTGAGATTAATGTTTTAAAAGATAAAATTAATAATTTGAGTTCAACTTTGAACTCTTGTGCATTCAACCATACTAGATTGGAGTCTATGTTTTCAAAGAAACAAACTCCACATGTTCATGCACATCATACCCATCATGCATATGCTTATGTTGCACGTCATGATCACACTCCTACACATAAGCATCCTAAGGTGTACAAATGTACACATTGTGGCCGCAAAGGCCATTTAGTAAAGTTTTGTTATGATAGGATACATCATTTAAATTTTGCTAATCATAAAAAATTTTGGGTTCCTTACAAGACTAACCCCAAAGGACCCAAGAAAATATGGGTACCAAAGTCCCCACCTTTTGTATTTGATGTAGGTGAGGGCTCTCACATGACGTGAGAGATTTGGTGCCTTGGTGGTGGTTGCATGGACTACAAGGACATACATTTGATGCACCGCTATCAAGGAGTTTTGGTGGGATGACCACCATGCTTGGAGCTTTGGAGTTGGTAGCAATCTCTAAACTCCTACTTTTATGTACATGCCTATTTCATGATATCATTTAGCATGTTCATGTTTTATTTGTTTTGTGCTTCATGTGGTATATACTAGTTTAAATGTAGTTTTTATCAAAACTTGTATGTATACATGTACAAATAGTGAGAACAATTGATTTATATATATTTGCATTTCATGCTCATTTGTACCCACTTTATGCACATGTATAGTCTAAGTTTTGATGACTCTTCCATTTACACTTGTTATGCCTATTTTATGATTTTACTTCATGTATATGTTATTTTTATTCAAATCTAATAAATATACATGTATACCCCGTGAGTCTCTTGCTTTCATGCATACACTATTTGTAGACTCTTTTATGTTTGGGATATGTATGTGTATTGTTAGGATTGGATAAATCATACATATACCTTGAAGTTTACTTTAAGATGAAAAATAAAAATTTTCATGATTTGTTTTTAATGAAAAAAAATTCATGTCTTGTCTAAAAATGAGATTCATGTTTGATTGAGCTTCATTGTCTATTTTCATGAAAATGCCATTTACATAACCTTCGAACACTCATCTTTTACTTTTCTAGATAATTTTGAGTTTTATGGACTATGAGTGCTTGAACTTTTATGTATTTAGTATAATTCATGAAAAACATATGATTTCATGTTTTTGAAGGATCTTTAACTAGTTTTTCAAAAATTAATTTAAACTAGTTATTTATTCTTCTATGAGATATACACTTGATATTACTTTATGTCAATTGGTATCATTGGATCATTTCATTTGGTATCAATATGATTATTCTTTTTGTATATACTCATGTTTTGATTATATGTATGTATGCTTTCAAATTCAAGTAGTATCAATTTCTATTGGTATTATCTTTTATATACATATATATGATTTGTTATTTGTGCTCGAGTTAAGATAGATTCATTTTTTAAAGCACAATGATTTTGCTAAGCTTGGGTTAAAACTTTACTTTCAATTAGTATCTCAACATGTTTTAACTTAAGAAAAATTTGAAGATTTTGCAATAATTATTTGATATCACATACTTTCAATTGCTACTTTCTATTGGTATCAAAATTAAAAAAAAATATGGTTATCTCAAAATTTGTTTCTTGAGAAAAGTTCAAAATTTTGTTTTGATAAAAAAAAATTCAAAATTTTTGATTTGTATTTCCTATATGCAAGGAGAGCTTAACATCTTTCTTACATATAGATTCATGTTGAGTATATTATAAATTGAGGAGCTTGACAACTCTTCTTTATATGATATACATGTGTAGGGGGAGCTTCACATCTCCTCTTATGCATTACATAATATGTGTTATGTGAGTTAGGGCTTGTCATCCCTTCTTCATGTAATGCATGTGTAGGGAAGTTAACTTAGCGTCTTCCTCTTCATGAATGTATATCGCATATAAATCTTTATTGATTGATTTGTATTACCCCTTCTTGATCTCTTTGTTTTTTACAAAAAGGGGGAGAAAATTTTGTTTGATTTGATTTTACTTTGAACCCTTTGTTGATGAGTGACAAAAAGGGGGAGAAGTATTTGAGTTTATATGCATGTTTGAATAATGTTTATGCATATATATTTTTGTATTGCAAATAGGAGAAAAGATTTTGATTTATGCTTGTTGCATGTTTTATCTCCATACTTGCATACATATTCATGTGCCTCATTGTCATATCTATTATTTATTTGTTATGCATGAGTTAAGGGGGAGCTTCTTTGAAGCTTTACTTTAATCCATGCATATATAACTTCATGAGTTTTGTCATCATCAAAAAGGGGGAGATTGTTGGCCCAAAGGCCCATCACTCTAGTTTTGATGATGATTAACTCATGTAGTTATATTACTAATGATCTTGTGTTTAATTAGTGACAGATTCTTTGATCAAGATCTTAGTAGGTGCATAGCTTCAACAAAAGATTCAAAGTCAAGATTTGGAGCTAGCACGGAGTTTGGACCAAGTCAAGAAGATGAGAAGCCTTCAAGTGAAGACTTCAAGAAGATGAAGACTTGTGTCTAGGTATAAGATTTTTATTTTTAGATAAAATGTAAAGGATAGAATAGTTGGTGGATTGCTCAAATATATATCACACACACACTCTTGATTTAGTTGTCTTTTCATAAAAGAATTTTCAGATTTAGAAAAGACTTTCATTTTGGAAAAATACGATTTTGGTTTTTGGTATTCCTTATGTATATGTTTTAAACCAAAACCATATTTAGAGCTTAATGCCAAAAACATAGATATTTCATTTTAATTGTGTAGTGGATCATATTCATACACACTATGCTTTAATGAATTCAAAATATCTTGTTTTTGTATCATGAAGAAATTTGGAAAACAAGTTTTAGAAAAATACAAGTTTTCATTTGAACCAATATTTCCAACATACAAAAATAGTCCAAATCTTTTATAACATGCCTTGATTTTGTGCAAGCATGTTTGGTTATCAAAGTATCTTGGTTAAACTATTTTTGTAGAAATTCTTTGTATTTTATGGGATTTTATGTGAACCAAAAGACTTAGTTTTAAATCCCAGAAAAACTGTTTTCAGGCTTCAGCTAGTCGACTTACTACCTTGCTAGTCGACTAACTTTGAATTCGGTCGACCGGATCGGCCGACCGACGTGCACGACGTGCACGCCTTGACCTGACAGATGGCCGGTCTGCCGACCCTGTCGACCGGAACTGAGAGCAGTGCTCTCTGTTCTTTTGGGTCGACCGGGCGGTCGACCGGAGGCTCCAACGGTCGGATTCTTGACCGTTGGCGGTCAACCGGGCGGTCGACCGACAGGTCTGACAGACCCCAACGGCTAGTTTTTGATAGCCTATAAATTTGGGGGTTTGGTCATTATTTTTCTCTAAGATTTAAGGAGAGCTTTCAAGCCAGTTTTTCTGATTCTTTTAAAAGAGTTTTCTCCACATATTTGAGAGCAAATACTTCAATCTAAAGGGAAGATTTTATCAAGAGTGTTTAAGTGATTTCCTTGAGTTTTTCACCATAGTTCTTTCATTGCTTTCTCACAATCACTTGAGCTATCCATTGCCTTATCTATCCATAGGATTGTGTTGTGAGAGTTTGTAATTGGTGATCAATGTGTTTTAGATCACTAAGAGATTTCTTCTTTGTTCTTTGAGGAGGTGGACAAGTGTGTTCGCGGTGGTTTAGAGTTCTTGTGTGAACTCGGTGGTTTGAGGTGCGGCCTCGGCGAGCTAGTGAGCTTGCGTGTGTACGGGCTAGGGAGTCCGAGAGCTTGTAGGTGTTGCGGCACCGGGGAGAGATCCATTGGGATCTTGCATAGCGGAAATCCTTCGTGTGTCGAAGGCGGGGATGTAGAGCAAGTGTGCTCGAACCTCGAAACAAACCCTTTGTGTTTGCGATTGCTCACTCTCTCTCTCTCTATCTCTTTGTCTATATCTTGCATTCAATTATAGTGTTTATATTTATATGCTTGATATACTTGTGTGCTTAAATTGTTATACTTGCTTGGGTTGTTTGCTAACACTTGTATTTAACCAAGAGAGCCAACGCGGCACCTCAACCCTTATCAAGGGGAATCTAGAGGAGTTTGTCCAGAGCCCTTCACGGGGAATTCGGCAACACTCTTGTGTTATACGTGGTGTTTAGTGTAAGAGTTTAGTTTAGGTCATAATAGTTTTTAATTCCGCATTATTTGTCATTAAGTGACCATTAGATTAGCCATCACCTATTCACCCCCCCTCTAGGTGAACTTACAGGAGGGACACCTTCCTACCATTACCTCAAAATGTGGGGTGCCTTGCAAAGGTACTAGAACCATTGCCTAAAAAGACTAAGTTGGGAGTAAGAACTATAAACTGCATATTCATAGACTATGCCTTGAATAGTAGTGCCTATAGATTTCTGATTCATAAATCAGAAATATCAGATATTCATGTAAACATGATTATCGAATCTAGAGATGTTGTGTTCTTTGAATACATCTTTTCATACAAACAGGAAATAGAAAAGACTTCTGAGAAAAGAACACATAAGATGGCGTTCAGAGATGAAAGCCCTAAGGAACCGATTGTTAATGCGAAAATTGAACCAAGAAGAGGTCAGAGATCTAGAATCTCCAAATCTTTTGGTTCAGATTTCATAACATATGCTATTAAAAGTAAGCCTCAAATAATTAAAGAGGTTATGTCTACCCCAGAAGCACAAATATGGAAAGAAACTATAAATAGCGAAATAGAATCCATACTAAGTAATCATACTTTAGAATTGGTAAACTTGCCTCCTTGCAGTAAACCAATTGGGAGTAAGTGAATTTTCAAAAGAAAATTAAAATCCGATGGATCTATCGATAAGTACAAGGCTAGATTAGTAGCCAAGGGTTATTGACAAAAGGAAAGACTTGACTACTTCGATACTTATTCAGCAGTAACAAAAATAACCTTCTTCCGGATGTTAATTGCAATTGCAGTATCGCATAACTTAGATATCTATCAAATGGATGTCAAGACTGCATTCTTAAATGGTAAATTAAATGAAGAAATATATATGGAGCAACCTTAAAGATTTATAGTCAAGGGCCAAGAACACAAAGTGTGTAAATTGGTAAAATTCTTACGGTCTAAAGCAGGCTCCAAAACAATGGCATGAGAAATTCGATAGTGTCATGATCAAAGATTGATTCACTATCAATGAATGTGATAAGTGTGTTTACACTAAAACAGTTGGAAATGCATGTATCATTATTTGCCTTTATGTAGACGACATGTTGATACTTAGGACTAATATTGAAATTATTAAGTCCACTAAAAGTATGTTATCCAACAATTTTGACATGAAGGATCTAGGGGTTGCTGATGTAATTTTACGAATTTAAATCACAGGAATACCAAATGGAATCAGTCTATCTCAATCTCACTACATGGATAAGATGATAGAAAGACTCAAGGATCATGGAATAAAAGGAGAATACAAATCTTTTTCTCCCACACATCCACCTTCATAAGAATACAGGAACTGGAGTACGCCAGTTGGAGTATTCTCAGATTATCGAAAGTTTAATATATTTAATGAATTACACTAGACTCGATATTGCTTACGCTGTAAGCAAGTTAAACAGATATACTAGTAACCCTAGTGATGATTATTAAACTGCTCTACTATGAGTATTAGGTTATGTATCATATACCAAGGAATATGCCTTGAGATATGGACAGTATCCACATGTACTCGAAGGATACAGTGATGCTAATTGGATTGCAGATTCTGAGGAATCAAAATCAACTAACGAATACGTATTTACCCTAAGAGGAGCAGCAGTATCTTGAAAATCTTTCAAACAAACATGTATTACCCATTCCACTATGGAATCAGAGTTCATAGCCTTAAATAAGGCTTGAGAAGAAGTAGAATGACTTCGACAATTTTTGAAAGATATACCATTATGGCCAAAGTCGGTGCCCGCTATATGCATTCACTGCGATAATCAAGTAGCTATATCTAAGGCACAAAATTTTATATATAATGGTAAGTCTAGATATATTTGTCGTAGACATAATACCGTTAAGCAGTTACTCTCAAATGAAATTATCTCTATTGACTTTTTCTTGTCAAAAGATAATTTAGCGGATCTGTTTACCAAAGATTTAAATGGAGAGCGTATAAACTGCGCATCGAGGGGAATGGGTCTAAAAGTCTAACCTTATTGAGTTAGCTTAATGGAAACCTCACTTAGCAACTGGAGATCCCACGGACTAAGTTCAAGAGAAAAAACTAGTTATGATTGACTCAGCAAGTAAAGCACATAGGAGCTTAACTCCAATCCATTCCTAAGGTGCACACAAATGCTTTCTACAAGTGGATTAAGAATAAGTTTAACGCTTTTGATGATGCTTATATCTTATTATTAAAACAAGTGGAGTAAAGTAGACTACTCTTAATAGGATAATAACCTATGTGAGTATAGAGCTAGGTCGGCTTTTGAGAATTTCTATAGAAGATGTTATTCCCTAAAGATACTCGCTGAACTAAGAAAGTCCAGGGCCAAAATAGACACAACCGATAACCAAAGTTGATTTGAAAAGTTACTGTGTGAAGCTTGTTGACTTGGCTTACACTAACGGCTAACAGTTCAAGACTTAGTTCACTGATTAGCCAGTAAGTCTGATAAAGCTTTCGCTATGGAAGGTTCAAGACCTAGTTCACCTATCCTGATGCAGTTTCTTTTCTAAAGTACCTTTCACTATAGAGTCAGACTCTTTGGTGTCAATTCCTTGAATCTCCATTCATTGTGGAGGATTGTTGGGAAATATGAAGAATTAAATGTGAATCATTGAGTTAAATTACGGCGAGATCCATTGATAGAATCAATTGGATAATGGTTGGAGCGTATTCTCCTTCCATTGGGGATGAACGTGGTATATTCACATGTTTAATTTTGATTTTGAATGAATGAGATATTCAAGTTTAAAGTTTGCCTAATTCAAATCCAAAGGGACTAAAAGTAGCTAAAACATTTAGTCCCACATTGGACATGGGATGGAAGTTTGAAGTGTTTAAATAGAGAAAAATAGAAACAAAGGGTGTGTCCTTTGGGTACTTGGAGTTTTTGTGCACGATTAGGGGAAACCATGCCCCCGCGCATGGCGCCGGTGGCGCCGGGCGCCGGTGCCTGAGCCCGGAGCTCAGGCACGGCTCGGGTTCGGATCGCCCCCGGTCCTTGCAGCCATTTGAACTCTAAATTATGCCTCTGCCCTTCCCGGAGCGCTATAAATAGTGCTCCTTTCTTTCATTTTAAAACACACAGAGACATAGTGAAAAAAGCGCATCTCTCTCTTCCTTCTTCTGCAACTCGGATTCCGAACTGAAAGTGAAGAAGTAACTCGGATTCTGAAGTAAGATTCATTCTGAAAGAAGGCTCAATTCAACAGATTCTTTAATAGAATTGTTGTCTGAATCTGTGACTTTCAAAGCAGAAAATTCAACAGATTCTTTAATAGAATTGTTGTCAGAATCTGTGACTTCCATAGAAGAATATTCTTCTATCTCCCTCCTTTCTCTACAATAGGTGTTCCTCCAAAGTAAAGACAAATATTCTCCTTGAGATTTGTCTTGGTCCTGCTGCATTGATAATCCCGTGAAGATACTAGTTAACTACGGTTCGACCATACGCTGATTTGGTAGTTCTATCCAAATACCGTGAAGGAGTGTTATATCTTGGGAGACTAGCGTCCAGTAACCCGTTGCACCATAGCGGGGGACATAATTGTCTTAAGGAGATTCGCTATAAGCGTACCTCACTCCAAGTACTGTATAAGTAAATTAATATTCTTTATACAGAGGTTATACTGATATACAGTATATTGAGACTGACTTATACCAGTCTAATTGGTGTTTAACCAAGGAAGGTAATTGAAAGGTGGTTCTATAATTAAGGAACGTTCTATTGAAAGAAAAACCTCCCACCAGATATTCATCGATCTGGCCAATTAGATCGGTGACTTTGATTAGTTGTCAGATTGATTCTTAGAAATAACATTACTATGCGTGATTCCTCTCTCTCCACTTAGAGCTATGAAGCCCAAGGGCCTTTGCTTTCAAACTTCTTTTTTCTGCAGTGCATTATTGCATTTCTACTTGTAGCTATAACGTAAGCGGAAAAGAGGAAAAAAAGTAGGGGAAAAAACCACAGAACCTCACAGTTCTGCACCATGTTTTTAGGTCGATTTGTACCACTGGATTATTTGTGGTATTCTGTAGCCTGCAATTTTAATACAAAATATTTCCAATTCATACAGCTTGTAAAACCAAAATAATTCATGCACCACTAAGCTATAGCTCCCCTAACAAGTAGAAATGCTGCTATGCATGAATGATGTAGCAACCAAACTGCCACATCAAAAAAATTCAGCATGCTACAAATTCTGGAAGTAAACTAGTAAGCTGGTATAATGCTGCAAGACCTGATCAAATACAAACAAGTACATAAAATAACAAGCTACTGTCACGCCCCGCAACCATAATACTCATAAAAAGGGTACGTGACGAGAGCCGGCGACGTATTTTCAAAACAAATACGTTAAGCCTCAGTACAGTAATTCAAATAAAATAAGGTTTATCAATTATTCCAGCTAGAAGAAATCAATACATAATGTCACCAAAGGTTTCACTTATTATAGCATGATTGGTATCCAATATTGCATATTTTACATCATAATTCCCATGCATATTACAAATAAATATGTGATTTTTACTCCTCTTCTCTACATATTTGCAGGTACACACTTAAAGGAGAGATATCCAAATAATCACTTAATTAACCATAATTAAGTGATTAATCAAGATTAAAGATAAAGCCAAATTCAAATCCCAGATCTAGAGAAATCCGCGCAACAAACGAAGATTCCAGATATACCACGTGGCTAACAACTTCGTAACAAACTCACAACAGAAAGTTGTTGGCCAACGGCCACAGAACTGCCGAGATTTGCCGCGCTTCCGCCGCAAAATCTGGGCCGTTGGGCGCCAGATTTTGCCAGATGTCTCGTCTTCTGGAGCCTTCTCTCTGAATGCTATAAATATCTGCACTTGACCTGCGAGCAAAGACTGAATGGAGAAGAGAGGAGATTAGTTTAGTATTGTAATTTTCATGTATTTTTCTCTTTAGGTTTTGTTCTTTAGATCCCTCTTCTTCTTCCATAGAATTCAATGTAAAAGAGAGAGAGTGTGAGAGAGAGAGCTTGTGTAATCAAGGGTGACACTTGAAGCAACAAGGATTGATCCATTCTCCACTTCCTCTACTTGAAGCTTGGTTCTAATTTATGTGCTTTCTTTACATGCTTTCTTTATTGCTTTGTTTACTTTCTTGCAATTTACTTCAAGCTTTGTTTTAGTTCTTTAATGGCTTGTAGCTAATTTTCCTTTCATGTACTAGGTTACCACTAGTCTTGCTACTTCACTAACTCATGGGTGATTGCTTTTGTTCATCTTGCAAGTTGTATGATCTTCTCTTCTCCGATGGTTAAACCACCATCTTGCAAGTGAGAAAGTAATTAGGTCAACACGCGAGACGAATCCTACGCTAATGGAGTGACAACATTAGGCAAGCATTCGCTATCAAGGAGTCTAGTAAGTCTTGGCAAGCTAGCAAGGTAAGCTAGTCATGGATTGCTTTCTTTAAGTTTTCTTTCTTTTTCTTGTGAATACCACATCCACTTCTTGATTTCTTTTCCAACGATTTCCACCATGAACATATCCATCCTTCCTTTTAGTTTCTTTTGCATTTGATTCACTAAGTTTATAAGCAAGAGAAGAATACTCGTTTGTTCACTTCACTACCACACGTTAAAGCTTCCATCGCGAGCTCTCCCTGAGAATCGACTCGGTATAGCCCTATGCTATAGCTTTAAGTTTTCTTTCTTTTTCTTGTGAATACCCAAATCCACTTCTTGATTTCTTTTCCCGACTTTTTCACCATGAACATATCCATCTTTTCTTTAGTTTGTTTTTCTTTTGATTCATTATTTTTATTAGCATAGAAGAATTATCGTTTGTTCACTTCACTGTAGGCTGTCTAAAAATGACTAACCAGGCAAGCCACCAAAGAAGCAGTCTCAAAGACGCAAAGGATTGAAGCCCGCGTCTCAACTTCAAGACGCGTCGGCCTGAAGCCCGCGTCTCAACTTCAAGACGCGTCGGCCTGAAGCCCGCGTCTCAACTTCAAGACGCGTCGGCCTGAAGCCCGCGTCTCAACTTCAAGACGCGTCGGCCTGAAGCCCGCGTCTTAAACATCAAAGCGCGTCGGCCCGAAGCCCGCGTCTCAGCATCCAAGACGCAAGGGACTGAAGCTCGCGTCTCAGCATCCAAGGCGCGTCCGGCCTGAAGCCCGCGTCTCAGTATCAAGGCGCGTTTAGTCTGAAATCCGCGTCTCAGTTGCAACCGCCCAGATCGTGGGGAGTCAGTTACCGCGCGTATCGCGGGTAACGGCCCTCATTCAGGCGCATTTTTAGGGGGGCACGATCACCCCCTAAGACCCCTATAAATAGCCCTGTTGGCTATGAAGGAAGGGTCGAAGATTTGGATTCAGTGGGAGAAGAAGGTCGAGTGATCAATTAAGGTCGGCATTTTTGAATCCAGAGGGTCAGAAGATCAAGGCATCGAGAGAGAGAAGCCCGACGTCAACGACCGAGAGAGAAGAGATTCTTCAACAGGCTTACTGAGTACTAGCCTATCTTCGCCTACCTCCTCTTTGAGAGTTTGGTAGCCGGAGCTGAGTTACTCCCCTACCGGCCGAAGAGAAGACCCCCGACGGTCCAGGACGGTCATCTGGTCAACGGAGAACAAGATTCACTCTCCATCGCCACACGAAGAACCCAGATTTAAACAAAGGAAGATCCAAGCATCCTCCCTCCCTTGTAGTCGGAATATTGTTTTGTTGTAATCTTTCAACTGATCCAAGGAAATTTTACACCAAAATCTCTTTTCCGTACCGAACAAGAGATGGCGACTCCGCTGGGGACTACATTCGTGACCGATGAGCACATCGTGGTGCAGGATGACGTTCTCCGTAAGGGGAAGATGGTCGAATCACTCGTCGTTGAGTTCGACCAGGCGAAGTATGAAGAGTTTCTCTCTTCTGGCTCCAAGAGCCCCAAGACCCGCGTCTGCCGCAGGGTCTCAACGACGCAGCCTCCCGAAGCCCAATCTGTGGCTCAACCAGGCGCGGCTGTCACCCTCTGTGCCGCGCCCAGTTCACGCGTCAACGCCTCCTCGAAGGCCCGCGTAACATCCAACGCCTCTGCTGCGATCAACCGCGACGCACAGAACCCACGCGCCAACGCCTCTCTGAAGGCCCGCGTGGTCCACGGCACAACTGTTGCTGCGATCGACCGCGTCTCGCACAACGCCCGCGTCTCGCGTGACGCCCGCGTCTTGCAGAACGCCCGCGTCTCGCAGAAACCCCGCGTCAACGTCTCCCAAGAGACCCGCGTGGTGAACAGCCCTGGTTCTTCAAACCAGGAAGTTGTTGGCTTCTCTCCTCCTCCACGACGCAATCGAAATGCCGAGCGTCGACAAAGACGACGCGCGCGTCAACACTCGGTTGGAACCGATGGTTCTCTGACTGGGGTTGGACGCGGCGTTCAATATGATGCCTTGCCCGCACCTCGACCAGTGCAAGAAATCCGCGTTTGGCGACCCAAACGCGAGATTCCTCAAGTTGAGTCTGCTGGAGACCAACTTACCAAACGCCGAAGCGAAGTTTCTGCGTCTCATCAAACGCAGGACGCATGCGTTCCCAGGCGTGGGGCCCAGCAGCCCATTATCTTCCAAGTCCCTCTGCTTCAACGCAGCGGACAACAGTGCGAGAACCGCGTCTCGTCTCAACAGAGACGCCAGACGCGCGTGACGCCCCAAGTGGCTCTGCCCCAACGCAGTGGACAACAGTGCGACGACCGCGTCTCGTCTCAACAGAGACGCCAGACGCGCGTAACGTCCCAAGTCTCTCTGCTCCAACGCAGCAGATTGCAACGCGAGGACCGCGTCTCGTCTCAACAGAGACGCCAGACGCGCGTAACGCCACAGTGTGATCTCCGCGTTTCTGAGACTTGCGTCCAGACAGCGCAACACACGACTGCCCCCCGTCTTCGACGCTGTGAGGCCAGTCTATTTAATCCCCCTCCCACGGATTTGAGGGATTATTTGACAAGGAAAAGAAGTGCCAATCAGGCCACTTCTTCTTGCTGCTGTCAACAGCTCATCCAGATGCTCTCTGAATGCCATTGCGAATCAGGCGTTCACCAGCCGTCTTTGATTAGACAGCTGACCCTGATTCCCCCGTCAGCTAAAAGAAGACGCTCCCACCGAAGGAGAACCTTCCCTGACATTGAGTACCCGGAGCTCACTGCATATATGACAAGCAGAAGCAGGGGAAAACAACCTATGGTCAATTCAGAGGGGTCAGACTCTGAGCCAGAAGGGGTGTATCGACACACCCGTACCCGGACTGGAGCCATCACCCCAATTGACTACAATGCCCTATCCCGCGGCATTAGGGAAGATGATTCTCACTCAGTTGTGATAGAATCATGGGCTTCAAATTCTTCCGGTGGAAAGGAGGTTTCCGCCTACATGGCAGATGCTCCTGAGGACACAGCAAATGCTCCCGAGGAGACAACTAAGTACCTGGCCCGGATGCAGAAGCACCAAATGGAAGTACTCTCCTCTCAGCAGAGAACCATTGACGACCTCAAGCATATGCTTGAGAAATTGCTTGACGAGAGGGCAAGATCTCCTCCCAGAAGGCCAAGAGCTAGAAGGGGAAGAGGAGGAAGTCCACCCTCTGATCCTTCCGATGGGACACGACGATCCACTCCTTCGAATGTGTCCAGACCTTCAGCACATGCAGGAAGCGACCCAGATTCGGAGAAGGCTCAAAATCAAAGAATGAGCCTATTGGAGCAACGACTCAACGCCCTTGCCAGTCGTAAAGATCTCCAAGAAGCTGGAGTGGTCCGGCCGTATCCGGCCGAGTGGGACTTAGTCCCGTACCCTCCTAGATTCAAGGCTCCAACTCTCCAAGCATTCGACGGAAAGGGGTCGCCCAACCAGCATATCTACTACTTCAAATCCCAAACTGGGAATGTGGTAGATAACGATGCCATCCTGGCACGTCTATTCATTGGCACCCTGAAAGGGTTAGCCTTTGAATGGTTTATGAAACTCCCTGAAGGTTCAATCAAGAACTGGGGCGACCTCGAGAAGCTGTTCCTAACACGCTTCTTCGAGGATGATTCGGAGGTTACCATGCCTACCCTTTTAGCTACCAAGCAACGAAAGGGAGAGTCCGTTAAGTCTTTCGTAGAAAGATTTCGGAACACGGCACTCCGATGTCCGAGCGGCATGACCCAGGCCACCCTGGTGGAAACATGTCGCCACAATCTCCAAACTTCACTCCTTGCTCAAATAGGAGTAGCAGAAAGCCGCACCTGGAAACAGTTAGTCCAGCAAGGTGAACAGGCTGAAGAGATTGTCGCCCGCGTCAGAGCGGAAGAAGGCAGGCCCAGGCCAGAAAGGTCGACAAGGCGTGCGCCAGACACATCCCTCCAAACCAAACGGAAGGATAACTTGGCAACGGAGACCAAATCTCCCGTCAAGCCTCAAACAGGCAGAGCAGGTGGCTCTTCCAGCCAACCCCGCGCCAACAAACAATATTCCTTCAAGGAGGAACATGTCGACTCGCTCTTCAAATTACTCAACAAGAGCAATCGACTGAAGCTCCCTGAAATCAGGCGCCCAGAAGAAGTCGGCAAGACCGACAACCCCAACTACTGCCTGTACCATAGGATGCTCGGGCACCCTACCAAGAGCTGCTACATCTTCAAGGACGTCCTTCAAGCCCTAATTGACGCGGAGGTATTAAAACTCCGACCGGAGCAGAAACAGAGGGCGGCCAACATGACGTCGGCACTCCACTTCGGGACACGACCCCCGATGCCCGTGGGAGTGATATCTGTCCCGAAAGGAGAATTGAGAGTGGTCAATACAGACCCTCATCAGCAGCAGGAGAAGGGCTTGGTCCCGGTCCCTACACCTGAAGGAGGAATCATGTGGGTCCACCCTGACCTCGTCGACGAGCAGCAATGGACGACTGTGACCAACAGGAAGTCCAAAGGCAAAGGAAAGGCTTCATCTTGCCACGTGATCTGCGCTTCTTCCCGGGAAGCAGACGCTGATGTTCCTTCGCTGACCGACTCAGAAGAGGAGACAATGGTCCTGGCAGCAGAGCCCAACCAACCGACATCAGGCACCCGCTCAGGGCAGGCGTACTTGAAGCAGTACGGCGAAAAGGCGGTGGTCCCTCCTCAACCAGCTGTAGAGCCAGCTCAGCCCTCCACAAAACCACCCGTGGAGAAACAGAAAGAAACTCGGTTTTCCCGGGTTCTTTCAAGAAGTGCAGCGGAAGGATCTTCGACATCTTACCGCTTCGATGTTCTGGCTCAGTTAGCCAACATCCCGGCACGCATTACCTTGTATGAGCTCCTGAGGCTATCTAAGTCAACCAGAGAGGCTCTACAAGAAGCCCTGACGAACGCTGAGGTCTTTCTGACCCACGTACCGAGAGAGAAAGATGTAGAGGATTGCCTCCACACCTCTCCAAATGTTCCCTGCATTTCCTTCACAGCAGACGACATGCAGGTTAAAGGAAAGCATGACCGACCCTTATACTTCACGGGGTATATTGGGTCATCCGAGGTGAACCGCATCCAGGTAGACCCAGGGTCCGCACTGAGCATCATACCTCGCCGAGTCATGCAATTTCTTGGCATTCCCGCCCATCGTCTGAACCCAACCCAGACGACTATTTATGGGTTTAATGCCAACAGCTCCCGCCCGATGGGGAAGATCAAGCTCAAATGCCGGATCGGGAGCCTCAAATCGGAAGTGACGTGTTATGTCATTGACGCTGACACTTCCTACAACCTGTTGCTGGGACGACCATGGATCCACCAAAACTCCATCGTTCCCTCCACTCTCCATCAAGTCATGAAATACATTGACGAGAGCGGACAGGTTCGAACGTTGATCGCCGAAAGGCATCCGTTCAAAGGGGTCGAGAACTATTTCACGGATTCCCTCTTATATGAGGAGAATAATGGAACCCCGCAACCAGAGGAGCCAGACTCTGGTAATGAAGCTGACACCGAGCCTGAAGAAGAAGAGTGCCTATGGGAGTTAGAACCACTTGTAAAGAGCACTAATAAGCTCGATGTTGATACCACCGACGATGCAGGCGGTTGGTATATTAATGAAGACTTAGATTTCGCGTATTTTCCTGTGTATGAATCTGAGTCAATACCGTCGGATACTAGTACCGACATGGGCGAGGATGTATGGTCGGCAATGAATGCTCTGACATCATTGCATGTACCTATAAAATCATCCTTCGGGACGTACCATGATGATGGTGACGCGCAAGGATCTTCATTTATGGTTCCAGCCAGACAAAAGGGCCAGAGACCTATCCTCTTTGGACGAATCATGTCTGAACCAACGCCCCATGAAGAATCAGAAGGCGAGGATGAATCCCCCCAGTTCAATCATTATGAACCGAGAACGCTCAAGATGATGAAGCGTATGGGGTACGATCTAATCAACAGGCCCGGGTTAAACTTCGGCAAAGGAAGGAGATCATTGCTTCGATCTTTTGTACCAAAAGGGAAAACACCTGACTATTATCATCAGACCCGCCGGGGGTTGGGCTATGTATCAACCCCAGTGCCGTCAGCCTCTGATTCTGAGGAACCATCAGGCCATGATCACTCTTCAGACACGTCATCGTGGGAATCAGATGTCAGTATTGGCAACATCTTCAAAGGGCTTTCTGTAAACATGGTTTCAACAAGCCATCTGGAAGACGAAGACGAAGAAATGATCCAGTCGGATACAGACCCCTGGATCAAACATCTGAATGCTCTCTGGGATATCCGCTTTGAACAGCGTGAGCCACCCACAGAAGACAAGGTTGTTCAGATCAACCTAGGAGATGAAGCCAACCCCAAGCCCATCTTCATAAGTGACGGCCTGTCACCATCAGAGAAGAATGATCTAATATCTCTTATACAAGAGTATATAGACGTCTTCGCCTGGAATTACGAGGACATGCCTGGACTTGATCCTCAAGTGGCTATGCACCGCCTCAACATCAGTCCGGACGTAAAACCCGTCAAGCAACAGCAGCGACGGTTTCGTCCCGAAATAATGGAGGCCATTCAATCAGAAGTCAAGAAGCTTATTGACTCCGGCTTCATCAGGGAGGAACAACATCCCGACTGGGTAGCTAACATCGTCCCCGTTGCTAAGAAGAACGGGAAGATCCGGATCTGCATCGACTTCCACGATCTAAACGAGGCCTGCCCCAAAGACGAATTCCCATTGCCAATCACAGATGTCATGATTGACAATACCTGCGGATTCGAGCGAATGTCCTTCATGGACGGATTCTCAGGATACAATCAAATCAAGATGTACCCTGACGATGAAAAGCATACCTCCTTCAGGACACCTCTAGGAGTATACTGCTACACCGTCATGCCCTTCGGTCTAAAGAATGCAGGGGCAACATACCAAAGGGCCATGAATACCATTTTCCATCAGCAGATACGCAAAACGGTGGAATGTTATGTCGACGACATCGCGGTGAAAAGTCGCATTAAAGGAGATCACATAGCTGATCTGAAGATGGTCTTCGACATCATGCGGGCTCATCAATTGAAGATGAATCCCACCAAGTCCTTCCTGGGGGTAGCCAGCGGCAAGTTCCTAGGGTTCGTTGTAACTTCCACAGGAATCCATTTGGATCCGGAGAAAGTCCGTGCTATCCAAGAGATGCAACCCCCCAGAAGCCTCAAGGAGCTCAGAGGATTGCAAGGACGATTGGCGTACATCCGCAGATTCATTTCAAATCTCTCTGGGAGATGCCAACCCTTCGCTAAGCTGATGAAGAAGGGAGTCTCGTTCATATGGGACGACGCTTGCCAGCAAGCATTCGAGGAGATCAAACGATACCTCACCCAACCACCAGTACTTGCAGCTCCGGTATCCGGAAAACCCTTCCTGGTGTACGTCCGATCGATGGATCATTCTTTGGGAGCTCTACTAGCTCAGAATGATGACCAAGGACGAGAACAAGCAATCTACTACCTCAGTAGAACGATGATCGGGGCCGAACATCGATACAACCCGATCGAGAAGGAGTGTTTGGCCTTGGTGTTCGCTATTCAGAAAATGCGACATTATCTGGTAGGCCAAACTATAAATGTCATATCAAAAGTCAACCCCCTGAGGTTGCTTATGACAAAGCCTTCATCATTGAATGGCCGGCTGGCAAAATGGGCTATATTGCTCTCTCAATATGAGATGCACTTCCTGCCACAGAAGGCCATTAAAGGACAAGCGGTGGCGGACTTCTTAGCTGAACACCCGGATCCGAGGGCAGCCAAACTTTATGAGGATCTCCCAGATGAGGTCGCCGAAGTATGCCTAACCCAGACATCGTTTGAAGGACAAGTATGGCAACTTTTCTTCGATGGTGCATCAAGGCAAGCCCCAAGGGACACACAGTAGCGGGGGTAGGAGTGGTACTCGTCTCCCCACAAAACTACGTAATCCCCCGAGCTATCTCGTTAACCGAGCCCTGTTCCAACAATGTGGCGGAATACAACGCTCTCCTGATTGGGATGCAATTCGCCGATGAGATTGGCGTTAAAAATCTCGAGGCATACGGTGACTCCAAACTCATCGTCAGCCAAGTTCGCGGAGAGTATGAGGTCAGACATGAAGATCTAGTACCCTACTACGACGCGACAATCCACATGGCGGAGAAGTTTTCAAACTTCTACATCGACCATGTGCCGCGAAGCCAAAATGCGCATGCAGATGCCCTCGCATCTCTCGCAGCTTCCCTAGCTCTCCCAGCTGGAGCAATGGAGAAAGTATTCGTCTATAGCCACGACCTATACTGTCCAAAAATCCCCCCCGGAGACTACCCAGGGTCAACAGGAGATCGTCGCGGTAAAGAGACACTTGAAGTGTCAACCGATCCAGAGCTTAAAGACTGGCGATTCCCCTATATTGATTATGTCTTATACGGCATCCTGCCTGAAGACACCAAAGAGGCGGCCGCCATTCGGAGGAAAGCCCCCAAATTCTACTATAATGCGATCACGCGAACACTCTATCGTCGATCGCATGACGGGATCCTACTCCGGTGCCTCTCATCAAAAGAGGCCCGCGAAATGTTGAAAGAAGCCCACGATGGCACATGTGGAGCTCATCAACCTGGTCCGAAGCTGGCAAACAGACTCCAAAGATTGGGGTACTACTGGCCCAAGATGGTCGCCGACGCCATCTCCCTCGCTAAGAGATGTCACGCCTGTCAAATACATGGCGATTTCATCCATCAAGCACCAGGGTATCTCCACTCTACGACCTCTACTTGGCCGTTCGAAATGTGGGGGATGGACGTGGTTGGCCCCATCAGCCCACCATCGTCGAAAGGACATCGGTTCATTCTAGCAATAACCGATTACTTCTCCAAGGGGCCGAAGCTGTTCCTCTAAAAGAGGTAAAATCGTCTAACGTGATCAAGTTCGTGAAACATCACGTTATCTATCGCTTTGGTGTGCCTCGGCGGATCGTCCATGACAATGGACCCCAGTTCATCAGCCAGGCTTTCCAGAGATTCTGTGCCAAGTTCAGAATCCAGAGTGTGTCTTCAACGGCATACTATCCTCCCGCCAACGGCCTCGCGGAAGCTTTCAATAAGACTATTGGCAAGCTTCTTAAGAAATTCGTCTCGAAAAGTCAACGAGACTGGGACGATAAGCTGGGTGAATGCTTATGGGCATATCGCACGACCGTGCGAACCCCAACTAAAGCCACGCCATTTTCCTTGGTATACGGATGTGAAGCCGTGCTCCCACTGGAAATTCAAATTCCATCTCTACGCGTCGCCCTGACCGCCGAGATGACGACAGAGGAGAAGCATCGACAGCGACTCCAAGAACTGGAAGCCTTAGACGACAAGCGTCTGCAGGCCCAGCAGCAGATCGAGCTTTACCAAGCTCGCATTACCAGAGCCTTCAACAAGAAAGTCAAGACGCGAACTTTCAAGAAAGGCGACCTTGTCTTAGCCGTCCGGAGACCCATGGTCATGACGCACAAGACGAAGGGAAAATTCCAACCCAAATGGGAAGGACCATTTGTAGTAGAGTCGGTCTACTCGAATGGATCGTATCGTCTCATAACCTCTAATGGCGATACACTCATGATGCCAATCAATGGCAAATTCCTGAAGAAATACTATCCCTAGATGGTGTTCTTCTGTTGATCAAGTTAAAAATACACCTCTGATCGGAAAAACATCCAACGCCTCCGACGGCTAAGGATAGAGGAAAAAATGTTGGCATTTAAGCCCAACATAAATCCTCGACAACTCATCATGCTGAGGGAAATAGCATGACTAGCCCAACTCAAACGGTAGTTGGTAAAGGCATCTCAAATCCGTTGATAGCTGAGGGTTTGCTAAAAATCCTGCCGATCAAGTTAAAACCACACCTCTGATCAAACATCCGACGCCTTCGACGGCTAAGGATAGAGGAAAACGTTGGCATTTAAGCCCAACATAAATCCTCAACAACTCATCATGCTGAGGGGAATAGCATGGCTAGCCCAACTCAAACGGTAGTTGGTAAAGGCACCTCAAATCCGTTGACAGCTGAGGGTTTGCCCAAAAATCCTAAGTGGACCTGATTCCACTCTCTCCTCCAAAATCCCTTACCAATTCTCATCCATAGAATGTAGGACCACAAAATGCAAACATTACTACGTTAAACACTATACCTCTGGTAATGAATACTCCTTGTCGAGTACAAGCCCCGCTTGTCACCTCTACATAGAGCAGCAAACTTCAAAATTGCCAAGTTAACACTATACCTCTGGCATTTCAAATTCCACTTGTCAATTCTCATCAATAGAATGACAGGTCCTCAAATTGCTCCTATCAAGAGCCAATTCTTGTCAAGTTAATATCACACCTCTGACAAACTACTGTTTAAGTTAACATTACACCTCTAAGCAGTATATCAGGTGCCCGTCAAGTTTATATTACACCTCTGACAGTCACCCTTTCTTCAGACTTCCGTATCGAAGCTGAAATGGACGATGCCAAGTTAACACTACACTTCTAGCATCTGAGTCATTGCTAAGTTCAACAATACACCTATGGCTATGACCTTTCCTCGACTTCCTTAAGCCGAGACGAACGATGCCAAGTTAACACTACACTTCTAGCATCCGAGTCATTGCTAAGTTCAACAATACACCTATGGCTATGACCTTTCCTCGACTTCTTCAGGCCGAGACGACTAATGCCAAGTTCAACATTACACCTCTAGCATTACCCTCACTGTTAAGTTAAACATCACACCTATGACAGTGACACCCTCAGTTTTCCCTTATAAAACTGAGATGTCGATGAGTTAAGTTAATATCACACCTCTAACTCATGTCCTTGTCAAGTTAACATTACACTTCTGACAAGACTATTTCCAACCCGTTAAGTTAATATCACACCTCTAACGGTAAGGACTTCCCTAGATTCCCCCGCGAGTCTAGTTTCATTTGATATTCTCCCCGACAGAATATCGAATTCATTTTGGAGGCATTGTTGGTTAACATTACACCAATAAACAATGTTTCCATCAACATCCCCAGCTGATCTGAAATCAAGTTAAGCACAAACCTTGATAAAAGTTCATCTTTCCTGGGGGTACGAACTCCACCTGTCACTTTCTTCCACAAAGTGGCAGGTCCACCAAAAATCACCCCTGTCAAGTTAAGCTTACCCTCTGACAGTGTCATGAAAGTTCTTGGAACAAGATCTTTCCTCAATACTTTTGACTTATTAAGATTATGATTATAATTTTGATAAAGATCAAAAGACTTCCTTGCTCCTACATGTCCAACCAAAGGCAAAGGGTTCGAGACAAAAGAAGTAAAAAGGAGGGTGTCACTTTTATTTATCTCCAAAAAATATGAAAGTGATACAAAAAACGCTCTCTTATACAAATAAGATGAGCGTTACAAAAAAAAAAAGGAGGAGAAGGCTAAAAATCTCGATCTGGTAGGGAACGGATGCGCTCCCTGAGACGATGCATCTCATGCTGACGTGCCTTCTCAGCCTCCATCATCGCCTGGACCCGCAGCTCCTCTTCAGATAGGCAGGGTTTTTCAGCCAGCTGGGCTCGCAAAGTCTCCAATCTGGAGAGATGAACAGACTGGCTCTCTTCAGCCCGTACCCTTGCAGCCTTCTGCTCCTCTAGCTTCTTCTGGAGGGCGACGAGCTTCTCTTCATTGACAGCTAGCATGGCTTTGGCCTTAGCAATGGCAGCCCGAGCGTTGGTAATAGCAAGCTCTGTGTTCTGCATGATAAGCTCAGTATCCCCTGAGTCTTCAATCAGCCTTTGGCATTCAGCCTGGGAACGCTCAAGGTTGCTGACCTCTTCGGCAATTTGTACTTCCACTTCCTGTCGCTCTTGCCTTTGGGCAGAAAGGAGGCTATCCAGGATGACTTGGGTTTCGTGGAGGGAGTCAGCTTCGTCTAAAGACTTCAGCTCTTTCAGGTCACTCTCCAACTGATCCACCACCCGCATACATGCCTGAGCAAGAGGAAGGCCCCCGACTAGCTCGATGTTCTCGGCCACATTCCCGAGAAATCTCCGGGCAAAGTCAAAAGAACGACGCCCAGAAAGGATAAAGTCGATGCACGATCGCATCGCTTCAAAGAACTGCCGCACCGTACTGCGCGTCAGGAAGTCCATGCTGTCATCACCCGGAACGCTCCCCGACCCCCTTTCTATCTCGGAAGAAGGGGTGTAGGCCGGCTCTTTTTGCGCAGAAGTCATGCTAACCGCCGATACGGCAAGAGCGGAACCAGCCACTGGTGCTTCCGGAGGTGCTATCCCTGCTGGAACTTCCGCGACCAATGATGGAGTGGCAAGCACGATTTCCTCAGAAGCTTCATTTGAAGCTTGGGCTGTGCAATCTCCTGGGAGTGGACCTGCCATTGGACCCTCCACCCGAGCCTTCTTGACCTCAGTAGTGGCTTCCTCCTCTGGTAGAGTGGAAGGCTCCCCAGTACCAGCAGCTGCCCCCTCTGAGGGCATCTCAGCAGCTGAGGTCTCAATTCCCTGTGGCCGAGTCAACTCTCTCACCATCTCCTCAATATGCGAGGAGGTTGTAGCCTCGGCATCTCCGGTTGGCCCTGCAATATAAAATGAAGAATGTCAAGACATCTTCTTCAACATGTAAAGAAAAATTGGACAGGAGGTGGAAAGGGTACCTTCAACAGGAATAGCCGCCACTGGTGGTGCAGATGATGACTCGCCCACATACATTTCCTCCTCTGAGACATGGAAGAACTTGCTTTGATCAGGAGGAGCGGTTCCTCGCTATAGTCGACTTTGTCCTCAAAGAGGCTTTCCCCTGAGAGCGAAGAAGACGACAGCTCAGGAAGCTCCGTAATCGGAGCCTTGCCTCCAATCACCCCAGTAGTAGGACTAGGGTCGACGGCCCTGGAACTAGAGATGAAGACGCCTGGAGACCCCAACTGCTGTGCCTCATCTCTCCCTTCATGAGCAGAAGGAGGTTTGAGCTGAGCTGAGGTTTCCGGAAGTTCAACATCTTCATCGCCCATTATGTCAATCTCCGGGGATTCGGCATCAGCAGCAAAAACGGGTTGTTCGATGAACTCCCCTTCCTCCACAGCCTCGCGGTGCGACTTAGGAGCACGAGTTAAAGGGGGGAAATCCTCCTCTTCCGAAGGTTCCTCAACTCTGACGACGTCTTCAGGAGGAGCCTCAACTCCGGCAGAGATAGCTCCGGATTGAGAGACTTCAGCCGCCAAGTCCCTCCTAACCTTCTTCGGGGCAGGCTCAAAACAGAAGTAGAGCGGTGATGACGCTTACTCGCCAACTGCTTAGACCTCTTTGCTGATGGCTCCGCCCTCGTTGCTGGAGGCTCCTCTCTCGTCTCTGATGGCTCCGCCCTCGTTACTGACGGCTCATTCTTCGCTCGTGGCTCTGCCCTTGGCGGTCGTGGCTCTGTAGCTCGTGGCTCCCCTCGTCCTTCTCCCGACCTCCTTACAGACTTTCCGGTACTGCTCTACGAGTCTCGTTGGTTTACCAGACTCTGTCCTTGTCTCGAGGCTTGCATTGATGCTCTCGATACATGAAGATGCCGGAAGAAAGTCTGGTGTCTGGACGGCTTGGGAGTACCAAGTACAATAGCTTAGACTCATCTGGCACTTGGGCGCTTCAAGAGGTAGACGGAAGGTTGTTCCTGTCCCTCCAGCCACACTATAGTACCAGGCCCGAGCACCCTCGAACAAGTTCCCTTCGAAGGCGAGATAAGCATTTGGATTCCCGATATAGAGCTGGTCATAGCCGAACTGTCGAGCGAAGCGATTCGGCATGTATGGCTCAATGGTGCATGATGTCCCTTGTCGAAAAGCATATACCCGGGCCGAATATTGAGCAACCACCAGAAGGCTCCCTGGGATAACCTCGTGAAATCATCAGGGCCTGCGGAATCGACAAGTAGATCGCCGTAGGATGCACCAGGGATCTGGAGGAGGCAACGATTGAGCTGATAGTTTGCCGGGGCTGAAAGACGCTTCCGATATAATATATGTAAGGATCCTGCCACCTCGAACCCTCCAATCGCTGTATGAAGGGGACGGAGTCCTCCTTCCAACGCACCGCCGTCATCAAAGAGGGGCAGTGCATCACATACCAGGCCATAAGGTATGTGTAAGGCAGCTCAACCCGAGGATTGGGACGCTTCACCACTGGATTCCCCTCTGCGTCCGTGAGCGGCTTTCCCTCGGAATCCACAGTTTTTGGCGGCTCACAAAAGCTTTTAGCCAGCGCCCGCAGCCCGCTCTGAATACCAGCCACCACGGCCGGGAGAAGAGCTATAGGGTTGCCATGGGCCAGAAGCACCGCCGGGTACACCACGTCGGCAACTATAACTTCATGTGGCAGCGTGGGCACCACACAACGCTTTAGCCACAGCATCAGAAAAGCCTGCCAGCAGCGCCCGATCGGAGATAGGAGTCCGGGCTTGGTGGTGGAAGCTTTCGAAAACCAAGTCAGGGTCGAAACCATCTTCGTTCGACTCTGTGGTGTAGAATTTCTCGGACATCTGATCAATCCGGTCTTCGATCTCCCTATCAGAGCTGGGCGTCAATCGGGTGATCAAGTGGTCTTTGGTGTTCACATTGTTGAACAAATAACTGGCCCAAGACAGGTACGTGACCCCTGCGACCGCCATTTGGTGAGCTGACCGCAGATATGGAAGTGACATAGCACTTCCCAGTAGGTCTCATATATGAGGGGAAACTCCTCCTTCACGTAGCAAAGCTCCACAGCGGTCGGGACATATTCTTCATAGGGCATGTCCCCTGTTACCAGTCCTGAGACCTCGTGCATCTCGTGTAAGGCAAGGCCCATCTCCCCGACTGGAGTAAAGAACGTCCCCGTCAAGGGATTATAACGTTCTAGGATCCCAAAGAAGTTTTGAGAACTTTGAGGGATCCCCCACTGTACGGCCCTGACCGCCGAGTACAGTCCTACACGCTTCAGCAAATCCCCGAGCTCGGTAAGGACAAAGCCAACCATCCTGCCCCACCAGTAATTCGCTGGGGAATAGATCCACCCATATGCACGGAACGCAACTGGATAGTCACCCTCCGCTGCCATGAACATGTTGAGGAAGGTGGAGCCAATGTGCGGTATCTCTCCAGATGGGATCTCCCTCTTGCGCGATCCAGGGAAAAGGCCGATAACCGACTCGTCATGGCCGTCATGACGGTGCACTTGGTGGTGGGAGCCCAGATCGCCAAGAGTAACCTCAGGAGCATATCGAGCGAGGTCAAACTCCATCTTCCGCGGGACGGACATATGCTGGTAATAGAACATAGGGTACATCCTATCCATGGCCGGGAGAAAGAACCTTCGGCCCCCTATTTGACGGAGCCATGTGTAAGTCCCTTCATGCACGCGATGGCCGCCATCGTGGATACGATCCCCGAAGAAGAAGGCGGGCTTCTTCAGCTGGATGCCGTCATCCGTGACGAATGCTGCATCGGTCATCAGCACTCGAAGAGTCCTCATCTCGACATTCGAGAGCTTCTTCTCACGAGCTGGCGACTGGTCGGCAGTCACAGGGGCAGTCCTTTGCAGCACAAAGGTCAGGTTCCGGTCAGCTCCACCTACATGCCCAAAATGGCGTATCTTGGGGAGTGAAGTAGCAGGTTGCGGCGCTGCAAAAAGATGAAGACACTTAAGTCAGATGCTTTACCAAAAGTAAAGAAAAATACTAAGTGTTCTGCGTCCAAACGCAGAAAAGATACTGGACGCAGGAATCATCAAATCCGCGTCCAGACCCGCAAATCTGCGTCAAGAAGCACAGAACGCAAAGATTGAAGCCACTTATGAAATTCCAAGTACTTGGACTCAGACGCCAGATTCATCAAATTGGCGCCTGATGGCACAGAAACGCAAGGATCAAATCCGCGTTCTGCAAACCAAGACTTGTGGAATTTCAAAGTACTTGGACTCAGACGCCAGATTCATCAAATTGGCGCCTGATGACACAGAACGCAAGGATCAAATCCGCGTTCTGCAAACCAAGACTTGTGGAATTTCAAAGTACTTGGACTCAGACGCCAGATTCATCAAATTGGCGCCTGATGACACAGAACGCAAGGATCAAATCCGCGTTCTGCAAACCAAGACTTGTGGAATTTCAAAGTACTTGGACTCAGACGCCAGATTCATCAAATTGGCGTCTGATGACACAGAACGCAAGGATCAAATCCGCGTTCTGCAAACCAAGACTTGTAAAATTCAAAGCACTTGGACTCAGACGCCAGATTCATCAAATTGGCGCCTGATGACACAGAACGCGAAGATCAAATCTGCGTTCTGCAAGCTGCGTCCAGAGACCTTCACAGTTAGAGAAATTCTAAGTGAAGGACCCGAAGCACAGGGCTCTTGGGTGTCAGATTATCTAATCCGCGCCCCGGTTATCATCCCAAAGACTGCGTCTGGGGAATCAAACACGCTTTTAATGGTTTAAAGTCCTTAAGGGTCAGTTCTGCCTAAGGCATACTACCTTGGAGGCCTTGGAGGACGAAGTCCTGCGCAGAGGAGGAGACGCCCCTCCGGGCCTCGGTGGTGGTCGCCTTTGAGGAGGAGGCGGTCGGCTTGGTCTTTGGTGCCATGGCGAGTTTGGTCTGAAGCTAGAAAAAGGAACAGAGGAAGAGAGTTCTTTTCTAAAATTCTCAGAGTAAGCGAATGCGGAGAAGAAGAGGAAGTTCTCCAAACAGTTGCCTTTTATAGGCACGGGGATACGCAGAGATACGCGGCGCGTGACCCAAGGGACGCTGCAGCGAACCGTCGCTTGGCGCGTGTAACAAATCACTGCCGGTGACGAAGATCATGCGTCGCAACCCCGCCGCGAATCAGAAGCCGACACGTGGAGCAGTTCATTTAATGAACCGCAAGATCCGCGCGCCAAAAGGCGAAATTTCGCCGTTTCCCCAGGCCAGCTGGCGGCGTCATCATGACAGCGTAAAGTTCGCGCCCAGAAAAACGCACCGGACATGCCCCGTCAGCATCTCCAAGAATGCTTTCTGAAGGTCGCGTCCCTTCTAAGGAGTTCGCGTCTGACCAACATCGCGTCTACCCTATAGACGCTGCGTCTTCAAAGTGGCTTCTACTTTTCAAAAAGAAGCCTGCGTCCAGTCTCTTGCGTCTGCTTTCAAAAAAAAAAAAAAAAAAAGGAGCCTGCGTCCAGTCTCCTGCGTCTGCTTTCAAAAAGGAGCCTGCGTCCAGTTTCATGCGTCTGCAAGACAGTTCACAGTACACTGACGCCACAGACAACCAACTACTCCTAGCCAAAAACGCACCCGTGACGGACTAAAAGCAATTGGGGAGGTCTAGGCTGTGTATCTAGACACTCAACACGATCGACTCTGATGGCTTCTAAGAGTTCAACAGTACACTCACGAAGACCAAATTCGGATAAGGTCAAACCCGAAGCATCAACAGTCCGGTCACAAAGCGAACGCGGTTTAAGTCCAAAGTATTCCGAAATCCGTCCCATTCAACTACGGAATATCGGAAACTTTGGAGGGGGTTCTGTAGGCTGTCTAAAAATGACTAACCAGGCAAGCCACCAAAGAAGCAGTCTCAAAGACGCAAAGGATTGAAGCCCGCGTCTCAACTTCAAGACGCGTCGGCCTGAAGCCCGCGTCTCAACTTCAAGACGCGTCGGCCTGAAGCCCGCGTCTCAACTTCAAGACGCGTCGGCCTGAAGCCCGCGTCTCAACTTCAAGACGCGTCGGCCTGAAGCCCGCGTCTTAAACATCAAAGCGCGTCGGCCCGAAGCCCGCGTCTCAGCATCCAAGACGCAAGGGACTGAAGCTCGCGTCTCAGCATCCAAGGCGCGTCCGGCCTGAAGCCCGCGTCTCAGTATCAAGGCGCGTTTAGTCTGAAATCCGCGTCTCAGTTGCAACCGCCCAGATCGTGGGGAGTCAGTTACCGCGCGTATCGCGGGTAACGGCCCTCATTCAGGCGCATTTTTAGGGGGGCACGATCACCCCCTAAGACCCCTATAAATAGCCCTGTGGCTATGAAGGAAGGGTCGAAGATTTGATTCAGTGGGAGAAGAAGGTCGAGTGATCAATTAAGGTCGGCATTTTTGAATCCAGAGGGTCAGAAGATCAAGGCATCGAGAGAGAGAAGCCCGACGTCAACGACCGAGAGAGAAGAGATTCTTCAACAGGCTTACTGAGTACTAGCCTATCTTCGCCTACCTCCTCTTTGAGAGTTTGGTAGCCGGAGCTGAGTTACTCCCCTACCGGCCGAAGAGAAGACCCCCGACGGTCCAGGACGGTCATCTGGTCAACGGGGAGAACAAGATTCACTCTCCATCGCCACACGAAGAACCCAGATTTAAACAAAGGGAAGATCCAAGCATCCTCCCTCCCTTGTAGTCGGAATAT